>JAHTLZ010000065.1:7098460-7115960 GCA_023846285.1 Phrynocephalus versicolor
TTTTGTTTTGTTTTGTTTTGTTTTGTTTTGTTTTGTTTTGTTTTGTTGGTTGGTTGGTTGTTAGGTAGGTAGGTAGGTAGGTAGGTTGTTAGGTAGGTTGTTAGGTAGGTAGGTAGGTAGGTAGGTAGGTAGGTAGGTAGGTAGGTAGGTAGGTTTTGGGGGAAGGGAGGAGAACACATGGATACTGGAT
This sequence comes from Phrynocephalus versicolor, assembly GCA_023846285.1. Lineage (NCBI taxonomy): Eukaryota > Metazoa > Chordata > Lepidosauria > Squamata > Agamidae > Phrynocephalus > Phrynocephalus versicolor. The sequence continues at coordinate 7,098,651 of JAHTLZ010000065.1, forward strand.
AAGGCCGTTGAGTGGAAAGACCCTAGAAGAATACTTTCGGACCTTGAGTAACCCAGGTGTTCTTGGACTGCAGCTTCTAGAAGCTTTCAGCACCAACTTGCTGGCTGTTTTTTTTTAGGAGTTGTAGTCCAAGAACACTTGGGTGACCCAAGGTTGGGAACCACTGTCCTAGACAATTGCTGCCAATCAGAACAACTCAATTTGTTGTACCAATGACAGGATCCTGTGATAGGACAATGCAAAGCCCCACTGCCTGCATGCATGTTCAAACGGCACATTTTCGCAAGCAATGAGATGCCAGAGATTTATCAACTGGGTGTGAGGGAGCGAGAGTCATTTGATGAATGCACTTTGCAAGATTTCTCATGAATCCACTACTTTACGTAACATGTCATTCTCTACTGTACGGTGACTTAGCAACATCTACATAAACCAAAAAGAAACAGAGGAAAGTTCCAAAGAAAACATACTTAATATACTGTATCAAACCCCTTCCAACAACCTAACCCAGTGTTGACGAACCTATGGCATGGGTGCCAAAGGTGGCACTTGAAGCCCTTTCTGTGGGCAACCGACATTGCCCCTTCACAGCCACCAGCATTCAGGTTAAATTACTATATTGGCACTTTACCAAAAAAATAGTGAGTTTTGAATCTCATTTTGGGCACTCTGCCTCTAAAAGGTTTACCATCACTGGCCTAACCCAATATTTATACATTATTTAACAAGTTTCTATACCCTCCCTTTGATACAAGTTGTTTCCAAGAGTTGCAAGCAAAACAATAAAACAATAACATCAATGAAAACTGCAAAAATTGCAAATATTAAAGCCATGTTTTGTGGAGGGGTGAAAATAGCAATACTTAGCCATTAACAGTACTGAAAGAACTCCAAGAGAAGGAAGCCCCCAATATGGTTTTCCCCTGCTACCAAAACCATGTTCAAGATTTGGGTGTGAAATGCCACTTATCCAAGGAGAATCACACAAGTGGTTTTCACAATATTCTAGCAAATTGTGGGGTGCTGGGAGTAATCTATATCTGAAATGGGGAGTGGGAAGTATTTTACTTTTTTAAAAATTCACAACTCAAAAAACTTCTTCCAATTTGGCACAGGGCAAAAGCAGACTGCTTCAATTGTGAGAGGTTTGGTGCTAACCCAAAGCCCATTCAATAGCATCATTTATTTGTTTGTTTGGGCTGGCCCCATTATTAGTATTGCCTTGTAAAATGCTGCTGTCCCATGCTGCACAATAACATAGTTGCACTCTCATGCAGTTATAATACATGTTAACTTGACTTGACTCTAGTGTGATAAAATTGCCCTTCACATGCAGCAACAGTGGATGGTTTCAAAATATTAAGAATAGCTTTGTGTTACAGGACAACATTTTGGGGAGTTTGCTAGAGGAGTTTTAGGTCAGGCTGACCTTGGCCACAGAATGAAGAATAGACAGAGAGAGAGAAATGCCTTTCTCAGCCAACTGAGCAGACATACAGGCACAAAACTGCTGTGTTCCTCCCAGAAAGCCTCAATTTATTCCTCTTATCTATGTTGACAAGCAATAGATTGGAGCACTTACAGAAACAGGAGCTTGGATAGGAGGCAGGTCAGGGAAAATAGAGGGTCACTTCCCTTCCAGATATGCCATGTAGGCCAGGAGCATTTGCACATCACTGCAGCCCTCTGGAACACACCCTTCAAAGAAAGGTTCCCACACAACCTAATACTACTCATCCAAGGTGAAAATGTGTGGGGGCCGACCATTCAGCCACATTTGGCCCCCGGGCTGTACTTTGGACAAGTCTCTATAATAAGCTAGGAGACAGGGAGGATGCTGAAGCAACAGAGCTGGGGTTGGGTAGGCTGGGCAGGTGGCAGGGGGGGATGGACAGAGGCAGGGAGGGCAGGCAAACCATGAAACTGCAAGGGGATGTCTCCATCCCTTATGGGGAGGAGCCAGGTGACAGGGATGAGTGACAAGCTGGGCCAGTGGGGAGAAGAGGCCGCATTTGGCCCCCGGGCCTGACTTTGGACATGCCTGTCTTAGAGCCTTGCATGACTGTTTTACTATGTCATCTCTGTATTCTGACTCTTGTATCCCATGAAGTGGCTATGTCCCATGGAATTTTATTTTTTTCTGTTTCTTGTTGAAATGAACACACATATAATATATACAGTGGTACGAAAATTCCATGGACATGGGGTCACGAAAGGTCGGCCACGACTATAACAACACAACACACACACACACACATCGACTTAAGAGCAGCTCGACTTAAGAGCAATTCAACTTAAGAGCGGGAAACTGTTGGCGTTTTAACTGCTGCCTTACAAATTTTAGATACGGTTTGCTCAACTTATAATTTTTTTCTTTTTTAACTTATTTTTTCAATTGTTTAGATAGGTATCCTAAGAGTAGTTTGACTTAAGAGCATGCATTCGGAATGGATTAAATTCGTAAGTTGAAGTGCCAATCTGTGTGTGTGTGTGTGTGTGTGTGTGTGTGTGTGTGTGTGTGTGTGTGTGTGTGTGTGTGTGTGTGTGTGTGTATACTTGTTGAAATGAACATATATAGTTACCATTCCATTCCAAACAAAAAGGAACAGAATATATATATCCTCTCCCTTCTGAACTAAATAGAAATAAAAAGAATGATCGCAGTCAAGGCAAAGAATTTGCAGGAGGGTATAAAAAAATACAACCAAACTTTTCACTCTCTGGAGACTTTTTAGAAAGTGCCCTTGTTTGTTTTCCTGCAGCAAAGCTCAGCACTTGGCACGGCGGTGCTGGAATCCAGCCCAACTGTATAAAATGCTCTGCTTGGCCCTTCTCCCTCCTCCTTGCTCTCCCCTTTGCTTCTTCTCTCTCTCTTTCAAAATCTGGTTGCTAAGCAGATGTCTCAATGGCCAAAGAGGGCCCATGTTTACACCCCCACCCCTAAAAGTGGCCTAATTCTTTCTCTTCCTCTAATTCCAGCCTGTAGGAAGGCCTGGATTCTCCTCCTTGCTAATAATAACAATAGAAGAATGGCTGGGGCCAAGTTTGTGCAAACCCAAACACACTTTTGCCAGGAAGACGAGCGAACAGCTGAAGAAGAAAAAAAGGTTTCTGCTGTGTTCTCTCTCTCTCTCTCTCTCTCTCTCTCTCTCTCTCTCTCTCTCTCTCTCTCTCCTTCCCTCCCTCCAATCTCTTTAACCCTGAGGGAATAAGGCTGTTGTAGATTGTTATCCTGTCAGACTTGTTCTGGTTTTGCTCTTTCTGATTGCACAGCCTTAAGGTATTGCTGGACTTACCTCCCACCACCTCTCTCTCTCTCTCTCTCTCTCATAACTTTATCATCTTCACGAGCTTTGGGATGATTCCTGCCACTCAGATTCTTGCTTCTCTGCTCGTTCTTGAATCCTCTCCATTATTCACCCTTCCCCCAGCCTCCGATGAATTTTTTCTTAGTATGCTTTTTGCCCTCTTCTGACATGAAAGGGCACCGTCAACTCTTCCATAAACACTTGAAAATGCATCTGCTATTGCTTTCTAACTGGACAGGAACTTTTGCTTTTTTTCTCGCCCACAGCACAAACTTACCCAGCAAAACAAAACAGAAACCAGTTGGAAGGAAATAGAAACATGTCACTCTGAAACTCTAATGGGAAATTGCTGTCCATTTTCAAAAATGTATGTTGAAAAATTAGAAATTACAGTGGTACCTTGTATAAAGGAATTAATTTGTTCCAAATGAAATTCTGTTAAGCAAATTTTCCTTTGTACAAATTTCCCATCTGAATGCATTGAAAATGGATTAATCCCTAATTGCAGCTGTTTTTCTGTTGTACGGATTAACTCCATAGGCGATTCTGTTAAGTGATTTTTCCCTAACTGTGGAAATTTTTTCCTTTAAGCAGATTTTCTCCTAAGCAAACCGCTTGTTATACGAGGGTCCACTGTACTTTATTTCTCCTTGGTTTACCTTCTCAGGTTTTTACTCTGTGTAGTGTTTCTTCTTTAAATCTCATTTCACCTGGGCAGCCTTCCAAATAGAAGATGGCTTCAGAAAAGTGGATGGTCATCTGATACAGGATCTGTTAAATAAATATATGACCACCAAAGAGAAACAGAATGCTGTGACTAACTACGTGGTACTCAGCACAACATTCAGACATTGGGAAGGAAGGAAGGAAAAGAAAGAAAGAAAGAAAGAAAGAAAGAAAGAAAGAAAGAAAGAAAGAAAGAAAGAAAGAAAGAAAGAAAGAAAGAAAGAAAGAGTTGCAAAGGGAATGATCTACATTAGGAATATAACTGATGTCTTACTGGGTATAACTGTCCTTTCGAATTCTGTATACTGTTCCCATAATGACAGATGCCTTCATGAAGACAGTAGCATCATCCAACCCATGGATACCAGCAAACAGAGCCATTATGATTAGTAATGATTCATATAGCTTTATCCTATAGGACATCATCACATTTCCTTGTCAAGGCACCTAAGATGACTGCTCTCACCAGGGCCGGCACGTCCATTAAGGTGAACTAGGCAGTTGCCTAGGGTGCCAAAATGGAGAGGGAGTGCTGGCCAGCCTGCTGCCCCCCCGCTGCCCGCTGCCCCGCCCCTGCCACCGCCACCGCTGCCCACTCACCGCCATGCCCCCACCACCTCTGCCCGCTGCCCCACTGCCCCGCCCTTCACCTAGGGTGCAAAAAAAACTAGCGCCGGCCCTAGCTCTCACCACTTCTTGGGGCAATGGGTTCCCTAGTTTAAGATGTTGTTTCAGTTCTCAAGTGGCCATTCTCATAGTTCTTTTGGGGTAAAAGCAATGCCTTCTGTCTGTCTTCAACCCCCCTTCTTTTAGCTTTGTTGGAAGAACCAAGGCTTACTATTATAAGAAAGGGAGGGCTCCCCCCCTCCTATTCATTTTCCCTACTGGATGCAAAATTTTACTCTGAAAATAATCAGGAATATTTGGAAATATGGAGGATGAATGCTAGGGTAGGATTCCCAGGGGAGTTTAAAAACAAAACAAAACTTCAAATCCCTTAATTATCTAATCAGGGAGTTCTGCCTGTCAGATATCTCACAGGCATCTAAATGTGACTGACCTGAAAGAAAATGCCTAAACAAGAAGGCCTTGAGCCACATTTAGGCCAAGTTCTTCCCAGGGCCTTTTCACACAACCCCTAAGATCCGCCGGCCACTTAAATTCGGATCAGAGATCTTAGGGGTTCATTGCTCTTCCTTCCTCCCCACCACTCCACACTTCCTTGCTCCTGTCTGCGTGAGGGGAGGGAGGAAGAAAGAGAGGAAAAAATGCAGGCTCACCTCCGAAGCTGCCCAGAGCTCCGTCGTCCTAATTCCTTCCCTTCTGTTTGCTTTTTTTTCCTCCCGCCCCTTCTCTTAAAGGGGCGGGAAGCAAAAAAAAAAACCACAAAAAAAAAACCCAAACAGAAGCGAGGAGAGCCCCGCACTGACCAGATTAAATCCAGACCTGGGGATTTTCACCCTCCTCGAGCAGGTACAAGAAAAGTGTGCTGGGACACGCTTACGTGGGCGTGGTCGCCCTTAATTTCCTGCAAACTCCGGAGCTGGTGGGGAAACAATGGTAGGCTCTGGAGCTTGCAGCCATTTGCTGCGGAGTTTAGGGGTCGTGTACAAAGGCTCCCAAACTATCTTTTCCTGCCCCCTTTCTAAAACAGGTCTGAAATTCAAAACATCTGGAGGGCCAAATGTTAGCAATCACAGCACTGGAGCAAAGAACTGCCCATGAAGCCCATGGACTTAACAAATCTATATGTAACTCACTGTTTAGTTGCTGTGTTAAGAAGGTGGGGGGAAATGGGTAGGTATTTTGCTTGGGAAATGGAGAGAGAGGCATAGGATTAAGAATGGCCATGACTCCCTGCAATATTAGATGGTCCTCTCTGTGTGCAGTTACAAGGAAATCATTCCTGTGAACTTCTTCCTCTTATCTCCTCTTCCTTTAAAACAAAACAAAACAAAAAAACAGACTACAGCCAGGGCTGCTGAATGGAACATAAGGCATTGTAAATGTTCAATTAAAGGAATAATTAAATTAAAATTTTAAATCCTCTCCATTAAAACTGGCAGGAGATGCCAAGATGGCTCTCAGCCTTTGAGGGAAGGCTTGATTCATGTATTATTAAACCACAGCGACATGGCTTATGAATGCAGACCTAAGAAGGCAGGTTGTTTCTGAACCACCATGGGAAAGCTTAATGGCAACGATTTGTTGAAATCTTCCCAGATCATCACTGGCAAGAGGCAGAGGCCGCTCAGTGAGGTCTATCTGGGTTACCTTTTGTGGTTTACCTGTTCGATTAATCCTAAGAGACAGCCACTTGGCTTGAGCCTTCCATGGTGCCTCTTCAGCTCAGCTACTTTCGCTACGTCCCATTGTCATGTTTTGGATCATCAGGCTTGGTTCTCATCTTTGAAAGAGAGAAAGAAGAGGGATGCCTCCTGCTCATCCACCTCCCTGCATCCTAAACCTCCTGCCCTATGGATTATGTCATTTATCTTAACCCTGCCACCATCCAGACCCACCAGGGGTTGCACCAACCTCTCCCAGTAAAAAACATATTTTAAAAAAATTCAATACAGTAACCCCCCAGCCTATCGTGGGGGTTAGGGACCCACTGAACCCACTGTGATGTCACCCCTTTCACAGACTGTGTTTTCAGAGGCACAACCAGGTTTATTTCGACATCCCACTGCTGTGCCACTAAATTGTGACGACACCTCCCTATTACACACTGAATTCTGTGATGGAAATGGTACTGCTGCCACCTTTTATTCACTTAATAATGCTGCCACCATTTAAACTCGTCGCCTCATGAATTGGGGCGGACTCATATGTATAATATAAAAATAATAACAAAGTTTATTGAGAAGATAATAAATATAACAATATCTGAGGATGGTATGTGTTGCCTTTAACATATACTGTAATAGATTTGATCAGCTCTACAAGCCTCCCTGTCTTCACTCACTAGTAAACAGTATAGCCCTCACTGCCTGACAGAACTCTCAGAGAACAGTGCTCTCTCCTAGCACTCACTCTCAACTTAACTTAACTCTACTGAACTGCCTAGGCTCCACCCTTTTTATATCCTACCATTCCCCGCCCTCCTGCTGGGATTGGCTGATGATTTGTATATTCATTACTCCTGTTTCCAGGGTTTTGCCACACCCACAATGGCTGAAAATCCGTGATATGTGGGTGCGGGTCGGGTGGGGCCTGGGGGTGAGGGGCCACCACTGCACGCTGCACAGAGCCGCCTCGAAGCAGCGCGCAGCAGCGGTGTTGGGGATTCAGATCCCCCACCACCCCGCGCTGCCCAAAGCCGCCTTGGAGCAGCACGTGGCGGGGGTGTGGGGGATCCCATCCCCGCCGCTGCTGCTGGGTGCTGCCCAGAGCCGACATCGCTCCCCACATGCCTGCAATCCCAAAGGGAGGGTGGGCAGGTGGGGAGCGATCTTTGGAGAGGGCTCTGGCTGCGGAGGCAAGCGCTTGTCTCCTTGCCGAGAGCCCTTTAAACATCGCTCCCCCGTGCACCTGCTACCCCAGAGGAGGGTGGGTGGGTGGGGAGCGATCTTTGGAAAGGGCTCTGGCTGTGGAGGAAAGTGCTTGTCTCCATGGCCCAGAGCCCTTTAAACATCACCCGCTGCTGCCTGCACCCCCGAGGGGAGGGGAGGTGAGCTACACATGATGGCTCCCCTTTCCCTTAAACCCTTTTGGGGTACTGCGGCCCCGCGATATAGCAGGACCGCAATATGTGAACCATGAAACGGCAGGGGACCACTGTATATACAAAGGCCACATGGTATTTGAGGAGAATCTATTTTTGAAAACTTCTAGCCAGGACTGTAAGAAGGGTAGTGCAACAGAGATATTGTCCCCAGGACAACAAAATTTGGAATTGAACCTACTGGTGAATCTTTAGAAAATAAATAAACACCCACACCTCCTGAACATATTTAGGGAAAGCTGAAAAGTATTCATGTAGTCACCTCCAGGTGGAAGATGGTTCAAAATTGCCCCAAAGTGTACCCAATGGCACAGATTATGTAAATTGCAAATTTAGGAAGTCTGCTCTTCCTGATGAGCAGTGAGATGAGTTGTGACCTAGTGTGAGGGGAGAATAGCCCATACAAGTTACGTATGTGGAAAGCAGCTTCTGGATCTAATTCCAATTGTTTCCTGATATGAACACTGTCATAAATATCTGGGGGTGATATGGACTGCACTGAAAGAGAGGGAGTGATTTCTAAAAGCTGCCATTAAAATCCAAAATCCATATTGTGGTAATTCCTTTATCAGGATAATCTAAAAGAAACAAAAGGTACACAAGCTTTTAAGATTTCCAGACCTCTCGATTGGATAAGATTATTTGCTTTTCTTTTTTTCTAAAAGATAGATGCTAAATCTTTTAGTCTTCATGCTAACAGACAGCCTGTTGTTCTAAGGCAACTGATAGATCTAGAAAACTTCTCTGGGATTAAGATTCCGAATCTCTTTCTGTGTGGGAATATAGAACAATTTTAGCCCCATTTCACAATAAAGCCCTCACTGCAGGATTTAGTGCAGTATATGCCATTTCTCATGCCAACAGGGAAGCATAAGGTTACACAGACAGTCCTAGCAAAAAGACAGATAGGATATTTTACACAGGTCACCATCAGTGCACAATTGTTGTTACTTTGGTTTTCCATTGGTCCTTTGTTCCTCGATTTCTGACCTGTACTTTGTGGAGCTTTTACAGCATCTAACAGTCAAAATGCTGCTGGTCATTTGTGTAGCCCTGGGTACAAGGAAGGGAACTGTCCTTCTCTGTCAAACATGTTTCTTTTCATTCCAGAAGAACTCTTCCAGAACCTGGTGTCTATCTGGTTCCAATAGCACACTGGTTCCCAAACCAGAAGTATGAAGAACTTCCAAGATTTTTCATAAAGACTTTAGTAAAGATGATTTTTATGAAGATATTTGCAAAGAAAATAAAACACATTTTTGTGACATTCATCATTATTAGAAATTTGGACTTCCCGGGAACAAGTCTTCGTACAAGGATTTGTCTTTATTTTCAATTTTCAGTTGCAGTTGGAATTGTTTATTAAATGAAAGTTGGGTGTTCATAAATGAGATGTAGGTAGAGATGGACATGAAATAAAAAATTGTTCCGTTATTCGTTATCCATTTTTTTACGTAATGAAATGAATAACGAAAATGGCGATGAAATTGAAACAAACTGAACAAAAATTAGGTTCATTACATTTCATTTTCATTACTGGCGACGCGCAAATGAAATGAGTTGTTTTAAATGTTAAAAAATGTCCTGAATATCCATAAAAACCCAGCAATAATTATTTATTCTGCCTGATAATACCTACCAGGGGGGTTGGGGTCCTTAAAACATGCATTTATGTCTTTTCTCAGATCTCGGTATGTTTTTCCTTTAAGGGGAGTTGGGGACATCGAGCCAAAATGGCTCCCAGATGCCTAATATTGATTTCTTGGGTATTAAAACACCCTGGACAGCCGTAAAAATGCAGTGATAATTATTTGAAATTATCACCTACCAGGGGGTTGGGGTCCTTAAAATGTTTGTTTTTGTCTTTCGCCCATTGCGATGTATTTTTCTTTTCCCTTTAAGAATGACACAAATGGATTCCAGCCACGAAATGGATGCAAGTCATTTGATGGGATCATGTAAATTCTTGGACAATTTCAACCAATAGCATGCCCAGGTTGCAGACTGGGTAGGTATGGCAGCCATAGAGTGCATAAAAAGCTCTTGCAGCCCCTGTCCTCCTTGCAGTCTGCAGTGGGAGTTAGGGTGGGATTGCTGTCTCTGTGACTCGTTACTTTAGGCCAGCCAGGCAGGTGTGTGTCTCTGTGTTTCTGCTGGCTGCAGCCTGGCTCTTACAGAGAAAGAAGAGATTTCTCTTGCAGCCTCCCTGTGTGAGTGTGTACCTCTTGGTAAGTACTGCCCCCTGCCCCGCAGTGCAGTCACTCTGTGACTGGCTTACACCCTGGGCAATGCCCGCCACTTCCTTTGCAGCCTCCCTGCGTACCTAGTCTATACTGTGTCTCTGCCAGCATCATTTTTTTTTTAGTGTTTTCCCTCTGGTCTGGGATGTTGGGGGACGCCCGTGCACGGAAATGCTTTAAATTGTGCAAAAAGCGGGTAAAAATGAAAAATGAAAAAACGAACCAACGAAATGAATTTTTTTCAAAAAATTCACAAAAAATGAAAATGAACCAAAACGGGACCCGCAATGAGAAATGAAAAACCAAAATGTCATTTTTTTCAATTCGTGCCCATCTCTAGATGTAGGTAAGTATGAAGGGCTTCTTAAAAATGAAAGGGAAGATGCCAGAAGGTTTGAAAACTGCTAGCCCAGGAGCACCTAATTCAGTCTAAGGATGTCATACCCTTATCAGTTCGTGCATGGAAGATCACTACACATTCTTCTGTACAAGAGGACTTGTCAGTATTTAATAAGTGAATCAGTGTTATGTGTTTGTATGATCTGGTATTTGTTGTAACACCTATTATTTTTGCATCTCTTTCGGCACCTCCATTCCTCAAATACAAATCATGGGCTATTAAGTAACACTGAATGGTGAATGCATTCCATCACATTGGAACAAAGCAATGTCAACTACCATACATCAATGTGTGGTGACTAGGTTTGAGCGGCCCTGACAAAAAGCTACCTCAGCAAGCTGTCAATTCAATGTTTTGTACTCTTATTTTATTATTAATATTTTTGGGCCTACTTGCTCTAAATTTCATCTCCCCTGATGGATGCCATAGGCTACAAGTCTGTTACAAAACTCAAGCTCCAATGTGTCAGATATAATAAGATAAGGAGGAGGGAGAAGTCTTGCTTAAAAATTAAACCCATCTTAGTTCTGGAATGGAAGCAATCATACTTGAAAGTTGGGGGGGGGGAGAGACTTCACCTCCTTGCACCCACAACCAGCACTTTGGCCATTGCATGTGGAACCAACTTTATGGAGAAGACATCAAAAATCTGGGAACAAGTGAACTGAGGACTTCTTACATGACCCTGGGAGCAACTCATGGGTATTCTTGTAGTATAAGCCTTACATCAGGGGATTTCCTATGAACCTTCCTCAAGACCCACCAGTACTGTAGGATCTGGGAAGTCTTCCCAAGTGTCATGTGCTATAGGCAAAGTGATACAAGACAGGAACCCTGGTGAAAATGGCAGCAAACTGAGCAGTTCTCAAAGTATCACATTCTCCATCTCTCTGACATCTCAAGGACCCACTCAGGTGACATCACAAAGGGCTAGACTGTGTTTTCATAGTACATACAGATCCTTTATTGGCATCCAACAAAACCTACAACATATGACACAGCAGGCAGTATGTGCATGAATAAGGAGTATATGGCCATATATAGAATAACATGACTACTGAAACTAGAAGCAAAGCATGATATGTCAGAAGTTACATACCATGACATCATTTGAAGGGACAGTTGCCATCAACTGTGAGGCTTTAGGCTAATATATTTGGTGATTTGCATGGTATAAATGTGTTCTTGCCCAACAGCAGATTATACAAAACTACCTCATGTGATCTCTGAGACATATTAAGGATCCACTCTAGTCACGTCACAAAGGGCTAGACTGTGTTTTCATAGTTTAGGCCCTGAAATGTCAAGAAAGGGATACTGCCACCATAGCAACACTCCTGCATATGTGCTTCTAAAATCTAGAATCTTACACAAATAGGAAATGCAACAGAGCAAACACATCCAGGTCCGCTGTGTTTAGTTTACAGGATCAGAGAACCATAGAGTTGGAAGGGTCCTGCAAGGCCATCAAGTCCAACCCCATTATAAGAACATAAGAACATATAAGAACATAAGAAAAGCCATCCTGTATCAGGCCAATGGCCCATCTAGTCCAGCTTCCTGTATATCACCGTGGCCCCACCAAATGCCTATGGGAGCGCATGAGACTAGATCTCTGTCTCCTGATACCATTCCCCTGCATCTGGCCCTTGAAGTACCCCAGTTTTAAGCCTGGAGATGACACATCTCCATCATGGTTTGTAACCTGTGATGAACTTTTCCTCCAGGAATCTGTCCAATCCCCTTTTGAAGGCATTGTGATTAGTAACGATTCACAGCTTTGTCCTATATGACATCATCACATTTCCTTGTCAAGGCACCTAAGTTGACTGCTCTCACCACTTCTTGGGACAGTGTGTTCCCTCGTTTAAGATGTTGTTTTGGTTCTCAAGTCGCCATTCTCATAGTTCTTTAGGGGCAGAAGCCATGCCTTCTGTAGCACTTTTTGGGATGCCCACAGCAGCGTGGCTGGAGAGTAAACTGGGGCTACAAATGAGTCCACAAGCTTCTGCCTCCCCTTCACCTAGATCTCTGCATGGAGCACAGTGGCATGTGGAGGGGGAAGTGTTGTGGCTATGAAGGAGCAATGTCTCATGCCCACAGAAAGGACTCTGTTTGCCACTTTGGGCACCAATGTCATAGATTTGCCAACACTGCCATAGACGCTTAGGCCTTTTTTGCCACACAGCTTTTGGCTACAGGCCCAACTGGAGCTCTAGAGAGATGAAAGGCAGCATTCCATAGAAGAGGGTTCACCAGTGGAAACCAGGTCTTGTCAGCAATGATAATTCCTTTCTGATCATTGCCTCAAGGGAAACTTGAAATGAATCTGAATCACCCTGTTGAGGCAAAACACCTGGAAGAGTTTGGAGTTGGAAGAATTTGAGAGTGATTCCGGGGGGTGGGGCATAGAATTGGCACATTTTTCTGCACATATTCCTAAGGTCTCCTATTTGTCAGCGAAAGCCCTAAATTTTCGGCTCCTACGTGAGATGGGAAATAATGGCGATAATCCTGTTGCATAGGGTAGTACGTCCCTCTAGAAAACGCCCACTGGATTGGTGAAGATTTGGTGAGGAATTTCCCTCAATTCCATCAATTCAAATTGGCCTATTCTTGTTGCAACTCACATTTCAGCCACTGTCTCAACTTTGACCACTAGTGCACTTTAAATTTGAAACACATTTTCTTAAAGACAAATCACCTTAAAAATCACTGTCTGCTTTCCAAATCACTGATTCTGAAGAGCCCCCTTGGCCATGCCAATTTTTGACTGCTGTGTCAGTTTTTCTTGCAATGACCACTGGGGGTAGTGTTTTTTTTTAATTAATTGGTTCCTGCACCCCCTTTTAAAGCAATTTGGTTGTATTTGCGGACATACTACGCTGCCTCCCCCCCCCCCGTTTCTGCTGTTTCTCTGTCGTAGTTTAAAGCGGTTCAGCCAAGTGCGAACAGCGACGCTGATTGCTAAGCAACCGCTGAAGTGTGGACTGCCAAACCGCTGTAGCAACCATGGAACTGCGGGAGGAGATAAGGTGATGCAAAATAAAAAGTGGCTGCTCAAGGAAGTGCGGTAGTGGCCTTTGCCTTTTGCAGTGGTGCTTGGAAATTTTTAAATGTTTTGAATGCTTTTATGTTCTTCCACTTTTAATCCCCTTCCCTAAGAGTGGGGACTTTTATAGTGGATGCTGCCTTAGGTCTTGGGTTGGCGAGAACAGTGGCATATAAATAAATGAAATACCTGGGCATAAACCCACACACAGTTAAATGGGATGTATTACCAGATCGCCAAGAATTGCAGCCTAAATTCCCCCAGGGAGAGCAGATTATGGTAATGCATGTATGTAATTATGTTAATGCGTCAACAAAACATTGCAGGACAAAGTGTCCCTTCCACTGACTGGGAAAATTATGTCCAACAGACAATTCCCAGCATTTTCCAACCTGCTGGGTACGGGCTAACTGGGAGGTGGCTTTGGAACCTTTGCTGCTTTCCACCTCATTGCCATTGAAGCAAGGGATAAAGCGACTGGGTTTGTGCAAGAACCATAGAATCATAGAGTCATAGGATCGCAGAGTCAAATCCGGAGATAGGGGAAATTTGCTTAACAGAATTGTTTATGGGGTGAATCTGTACAACATAAAAATGGTCGCGATTAGGGATTACTCTGTTTTCAGTGCATTCCTATGGGAATTTTGTATAATGGAACATTTGCTTAACATAATTTCATTTGGAACGAATTAATTCCTTTATACAAGGTACCACTGTAGTGTTAACTTCATGAGGCCTTCAGCATTCTTTGATGTACAGAAGAAGATGCAGCTCTTATGGTCAGCTTCCTAGTATTTTCTGACTCAAAAACAAATATAAAACATACAGTGTAGTTACATTGTGTGATGCACTTGTTCTTCTGGGTTTCACAACCATGTGATTCACTGCCTTGACTGTCCAGTGCATATGCTTTTGTTTGCCTCTGACACCAAGCACTGGGACCTTGTAACATTCCTTCACCTGTTTGTGGGTCAAGCCTCATGAACAGGTTAGAGGGAGCAATCGAGGGCAATCCTATGCTCCTGAAAATATGTCCCTGAGGCCACGAAGCTGAGTCTTACTCTTCCCACCAAGTCTCAAATGAAGCTCCAGTCTTGAGACTCAATTCATATTTGGTCCCTGCTAGAGTAAACCCATGCAAAGGAATAGGACCTTATGTAAGGGTGGAGCCACCAAGCAGGACAGGTCTTTTATTTATTGTTTATCTTTATTTAATGTTTTACCCTGCCTTTTTCCTTAAAAGGATGTACAGTGCCTTTCCGAGGTGGAACTGGTGTCCTTTCTGTTCAGCGATACTGTGGAGAAAGTGGCTTTGTTTTGTCACGCAATTTATCAGCTGCATCCAAGTAATCTTGGTAGCCTCAGGGTCCATGGGTCAGAGAATCCACTCTGAGTTCAGACCAAACTTTAAAGGAGCAATCCACAGTGCTGAATAGAGATGGGCATGATCCTGACTTATAGGTTTATCCCAGTTCATAAAGTACAGGTGCTGCTGCTCCCTTCCCTCACCTCCTGTTTCAATCAGCTGCTCACCCGGACCATGTACTCACTTTCTCCACTCCCTGGGCTAATCTCCCAGTTATGAACAAGAGCAAAGGCCTCACTTTCTTGCTCTTTCCTCTGAGCAGGAGATCAGCCAAGAGGGCTGGGCGGGGAAACTAGAACTACTGGCTTGCCTGAAACGAACTGTAGCTAACCTAACTGTTCATCCATCCAGACATAACATCGAACCACCATTAAGCAAAAGCAGGAATGAAGCACTTCAACCTTCCCTCCTGACTATGAAAAAGGAGGAGAGGAGGAGGACAAATGCTTCATTCCATGTTTACATTCCTGCTCCATTATGCTATGGAAAACTGAGGTTTAGCAGAGAAGCGGGCTAATTCTGAGAAGCTGAAGAACAATCTTCCTTCATTGGCACTGGCAAAGTTCAACAGGTGTAGCCATTTCCATGTCCCATTTCCAGCTACCTTGGACCTGCCTGCCATGGTGATTGGCGATGTTAAAGATGGGTAGCATCACCCAAGAAAACGGTGGCTGCCCTAAATCAGAAGCCCTAACATGGCTGAATATGCTGGAACTCCAAGACGGACATTCAGCCTTTGAGGTCCTGGGTGTACCTAGAATATCCTTTTTGTATTCTCAAAGGCTTTCACGGCTGGGATCTGATAGCTGTTGTGAATTTTTTGGGCTGTTTGGCCGTGTTCTGGAAGGCTTTTTTCCCTGATGTTTCACCAGACTCTTTGGCTGGCATCTTCAGATAGCAAGGAGCTCAGGGAACTGGGAGTTCTCTCTGTGCTTCTGCCCTTCTCCAGGCAAACATAGGCTATCCTTTTTGTCACAAAAGCAGTGTTGCTTCTGATCTCGACTTCTTTGTATCCTGAATACAGCGAAGTTTGTAGGTTTGGGGAAAGAAATTATCAGCAAATTCTCACCCATCACTCACATTTTTCATTTTCGTGCTGCAAATCAGTCACCTGGTTTGTTTAGCATTTCCAGTTTCTAGAGAACAAGGACTGCAAAAAAAAAAAAAATTCAGGATTACTAGAATATTTCTAACAGCATGGCTACACCAAGTGGGGTATTCTGGGGGTAGATTTTCCAAGCTTTACTTAAAAAAGAAAATCTGACCCCAGTCCACTTGTTCCCTATCAAATTTCGCCATACAATGCAGACTACACAATTATCTTCTACTGTTAAGATCACCTTTCAGTCAAAAGAGTGACTGGCACGGATAATGCATCTGGTTGCTTTTTCTTCCCCTGTTGCCATCTTACCCATCCTTTTTTTTTTCATTCTTGAGAAACATTTCCCCTTTCTAAAAAAGAAAATGGCACAGAAGTACTGTCTCTGCTTTCCGTTTATGTATTCATTTTCCCACCCTGCCTTTGCCAATTGCCAAGTCAATTAATACGGATATAAATAAGAAGGCTTGGTAATCTCATTAATATTAATGCATGTTAAGGCTGTAATATACCGCTTTATTATAATATAAACTTCATTGGAATTTTGCTTTGCATTGTTTTTCACCCCAGTATCTGTAGCAACATTTTTCATGACTGCTCTTTGGCTGGGGGGGGGGGGGGGAGTTCAGAGAAAGAAAGAAAGAAAGAAAGAAAGAAAGAAAGAAAGAAAGAAAGAAAAAGAAAGAAAGATAAGCCAGCCAAGCCAAGCCAAGCCAAGCCAAACTAAGGTGTGCTTCAGTGAAACGAAATTCAAGCAGTTCAGTTGTTTTAAATGGGAGAAAGTAAGATTTGGAGATTTTTAACTTGTCTGGGAAGGAGGGAACATGATCCGGGACACATTGAGAGAACACATCAAATGCACTTTCCATCAAAGAAAGTTTTTATTAACTTTATAATGGCTCGAGATATGTATCTGCAACTCAGTCATATTGCCTTCATTTGTTTCTCTATGTGACAAGATGCAGCCTGATCTAGCTTGACAAACCACAAAGAGTGCAAGGCCCCATATATCATGATGACACATTTAGGGGGAGGGAGAAAGGGGGGAGACAAACATCTTGAAAACCAAGTGCACACATGCTCAGAGGCAGAAACATTGAACCGAAACCAATCCTCCCCATCCCCTCCTCACCCCCATTCATCAGATGGAGAAGGGCTGCAGATCTTCTGCAGGATAACCACCAGAGAGCAGAACAAAGGCCTCTGAGGTGAAGTGCAACACAGGGTGTGGAAAAGTTTGTGTTAAATAGCGATGTGCTTGTCCTGAATGGCTACTTGTCCTGATCACCTATGAGAGTGAAGGTGGGTTCCAGGTCACCAGAAAAAGAGATAAAAAGGAGGAGGAGTGTGGCCATTTCAAAATAGAAGTGCACGACTAAGCTATAGGTCAGG
>JAHTLZ010000065.1:7118205-7133606 GCA_023846285.1 Phrynocephalus versicolor
TGATGATGATGATGATGATGATGATGATGATGATGATGATGATGATGATGATACATACATACAGTCATGACTGACTATTTGTGACCCCATGTCTGTGGAGTTTTCTTGGCAGGAATACTGGAGTGGCTTCTCAGTTCCTACTCACAGCACCTGGTATTCCCTGGAGGTCACCATTCAAGTACTAGAAAGGACCAACCCTGCTTAGCTTCCAAGATCAGGCAAGGTCAGATGTGCTCAGCCATACTGAGACAAAATACTCTCTTGTGCATATGTAAAAATCCAATTCAGTTGAGCATCTTGGAAAAAGCTGCATTCATGAGTCAGATCCATCAGGTACAGGCAAAAGCTTTCAAGGTGCCAATAAACCCTGTGATCCACCCTTTCAAAAATCAAGTCCTCTTCAACATCTTTTCCATTGATAAGCACCAGCTGCTACAGAAGTTGTGTCTGTAACATCTTGAATTAGCTCAGATCTATGGAGAAGTAATCTACATCATCCAAACAATTACAGAACTGAGCCAGGAGGGGAAATCTTCTCTTGAAATACATTTCTACAGCACTGATTGAGCAAAAAGAGAAATAACATACATGTGAAGTAGAGATGGGCATGAAACAAAACAAAAAATCATTCCATTATTCATTATTCATTTTGTTACATAACAAAATGAATAATGAAAATTGTGATGAAATTGGAACGACTGAACAGAACCATGAAAATTAGGTTCATTACGTTTCGTTTTTGTTAATGGTGATGCGCAATGAAATGAGCTGTTTTTAAATGTTAAAAAATGTCCTGAATATCCATAAAAACCCAGCAATAATTATTTATTCTGCCTGATAATACCTATGGGGGGGTTGGGGTTCTTAAAACGTGCATTTATGTCTTTTCTCAGATTGCTGTATTTTTTTTCCTTTAAGGGGAGTTAGGGGACATCGACCCAAAATGGCTCTCAGATGCCTAATATTGATTTCTTGGGTATTAAAATGCACTGGACATCCATAAAAACACAGTGATAATTATTTGAAATTATTACCTACCAGGGGGTTGGGGTCCTTAAAATGTTTGTTTTTGTCTTTCTCCCATCGTGATATATTTTTTCTTTTCCCTTTAAGGATGACACAAAATGGATTCCAGCCATGTGATGGGATCATGTAAATTCTTGGACAATTTCAACCAATAGCATGCCCAGGTTGCAGACTGGGTAGGTGTGGCAGCCACAGAGGGCATAAAAAGCTTTGACAGCCCACGTCCTCCTTGCAGTCTGCGGTGGGAGTTAGGGTGGGATTGCTGTCTCTGCGACTCATTACTTTAGGCCAGCCAGGCAGGTGTGTGTCTCTGTGTTCCTGCTGGCTGCAGCCTGTCTCTTAGGGGAGAGAAAGAAGAGATTTCTTTTGCAACCTCCCTGTGTGTGTGCATACCTCTTGGTGAGTACCCTCCCCTGCCCCGCAGTGCAGTCACTCTGAGGCTGCCTTACGCCCCGGGCAATGCCCGCCGCTGCCTTTGCAGCCTCCCTGCGTACCTAGTCTATACTGTGTCTCTGCCAGCATCTTTTTTTAGTGTTTTCCCTCTGTTCTGGGGCATTGGGGGATGTCTGCGCGTGGAAATGCTTTAAGTCGCGCAAAAATGGGTAAAAACGAAAAACAAAAAAATGAAACAAATGAAACAATTTTTTTTCAAAAAATTCACAAAAAACTAAAATGAACCAAAACAGACCCACAATGAAAAAATGAAAAACCAAAATGTAGTTTTTTCGATTCGTGCCCATCTCTAATGTGAAGTTAGTTAATGGATTATTTTGGCCTCTGAATGCAACCGAATGTATGATTTTGGCCTCTGAATGCAACAGAATTGATGGGATGCAAGTGAGGCTTTTAGATCAGTTGAGTTTCTTTAAGTGAATAGGCAAATCCTTGAATAAAGAGTATTCCTGAGAAATCCTATGCTTTTCTGCCACTGAACTAAAAACAACAAAAAAGAGTGTATATAGCATGTATGTAGGTGAGTACATGTAGGACAGCCAACATAATCTCTATCCATCTCCTTCTACAGTCAATTACAGAATTTTCTTGGGGTGTTGTTTTTGGGGGGGAGGAGTGAAAAAGAGAGTAGTTCTTATCCTACAACTCTGCCCTGGCTTCCTTGAGCAATTGACTCACAAATGTAATTTTGTTTTATAGCTTCCTGACTGCTCTAATGAAGTATGATTAATCAGGGCCCATTATGTGAGTATCCTCCTACACGACCTTTTCCCATACAACCCAGTAAATATAATGCAGACTATTAATTTGGACTACAATGTTAATTTGTACAATAATGTTTGTATTATTCTAATGTGATGTGTTGATCACTAAAGAAACAACAACCAGGAGATAAATTAATTCAGTACTACAGTCACCAATAAAAGCTGACGTTGTGATGAAATAGGGAGATAGTCCTCAAAGAATACAGTTCAGCTCAAAAAGTGTGGGTGAAAGCACCAGATTGGCACTGGCCCAGCTTGCTGATGATGAACAACCCAGATGGTGATGCTTGGCACATAATTTGGTGCCATGTAGTTGGAGTTGCTCCATGATTGCTCCCACGTCACTCCAGAAAGGAGTCAACGTCCCACCCATATGGCCTGCCTATATTCAGATATTTATGTAACTTGCAAACAAAGGCCTCTCCCTTGAGGGATACATTTGCTGGCATGCAAGCAAACATGCAAGTCAGCTAAGCTGCATTGTACATCTTTCTATATAGCATGTATGTGGGCATTCATTGCCATCAAGTCACATCTGACTTATAGTAACCCCTAATAGGGTTTTCATCCTAAGTGACATCTTTAGAAAGCGGTCTCACCTATGCCAATCCTCTCTAACGGTGAGTTTCCATGCCCAAGCAGCAAAGTCTAGTTTGTCACATTGTGTTGCTGTTTGTTGGAAGATTTATGACCATCATGATATGCCATCAAGTCCATTCTGACTTGGTGACCCTTTTCCAGAGTTTCCCAAGTAGAGAATACTTGGAAGTGATTTATCATTCCTTTCAGAGAAGGGCACCCTGGGCCTATGCAGCTTGCCCAAGGCTGATTCCACTCAAAGGAGGCACAGTGGGAAACCAAACCCTCCAAGTCTGACTCTGCAGCCAGAAACCTAAACCACCTAACTATATACATCAGGTCTGCACAACAGGTCGCCCGCGGGCAACCAGTCGCCTGCTATGCCATCAGAGGTAACCTGCAAGGCAAAGAGCCAGGAAGCCCACGCTGGCACTGGGCTTGCTTACTCTCTCCAGCAGCGGCAGTGGCAACGGCGGCAGGCCCAGGTCTGCCTGCTGGGCTCGTTTGGGTTTTCTGGCGGTGCATGCAGCAGCCACAGAGGCGGGCCCAGGCCCACTTGCTGGGCCCATTTGGTGTCTCCAGTGCTGCCTGGGCCCACTTCTGTAGCCACCGCACACGCTGCTGGAGTTGCCGCTGGAAAAAATGAGTGAGCCCAGCAGGCCAGCCTAGGACTGCCCCTGCCACTGGAGCTGCCACTGACCCCACCCCCACCCCCACCCCCACCATCCTCATAGCTGCCCCTATCGCCGCCCCCGCTACCAACCCAAACCCTGCCACCGCCTCTGCCGCCCCATCACTGCCCTTGCCACTGACATCACCCCCACCAATGCTGCTGCTGCCCCTGACATCACCCGCATTGCCCCCACCACAGGCATTGCCCCACCCCCTCTGCCTGTGCCACAGACATCGCTGCCCCCACTGCTGACATTGCCCTGCCCCCACCACTGCAGTACTTATGCATGCATGTAAGCATGCGCGCACCACAAGTTGACCATGGGGGGGGGTCGGGAGCAGCAGGTAGGATGTGGGCTGTTCAAAGCTGGACAGCCCTGATATACATAGATCAAATAGAAACCAAAACAATAAGAGGGAAAACCCTCAGCAAGAGGCATCAAAAGACCGGTGTGGGGAGCACCTTTGTGTGCCTGTGTGTTCTTAAGATTTTTTTTTTTTTTTTTTTTTTGCAAATAAGTAGAAACTGCACTTTTGGTACTAGAAACAACTTAGGAAGCCTTTAGGAAGCCTTGTGGAGCCATGAGATGGGGGGTAATGAATGATTTAGAGCAAAAATAATAATAATAATAATCAAGAAATAGTTTCCTACCCAATTTTGTAGCTCCTGAAGGATTCCTAAGATGAAGGAGAGATCTATGGCTCCCCTGAGTCAGGTGGCAGGGCATGGGAAGCTATCATGTTCATGGCTGATGACATCACTCTTGATCCATAGAAAAACTTGCTCCAACAGGATCCCAGCTTCTAAGTTTTGGGGAAATGGAGATTGACCTAAGAATCAAGGTTGTGAAAAATGAGGTCCAAACACTACATTATAAATTGGTCATCATTAGAAACCAGAAATCCATTCCCTTTGCTACACTGAGAAGAGCTTCCTGATTCAGCAATCAGTCAAAACCCATGTTTATGTCCAAAGACCATAAAACAAAGGTAACTTAATTTGCAAATTAAAGGAGGTGTGAAGAGCTCCTGGTGAGACAATCAGGCATTCTACACACTTAAGGTATTCCTTCTTCCAACCACATTATGGAAGGACCAGCACTTGTAACACTTATAATTTTGCCCGTAAAATTGCATAACTACCATGCTGGTGATGGTTCATCCCTCTATGTGGCACCACTGGAAATTGTCCGCCATACTGAGATAAATGTGGACCCTGGCATCAGGCTATGGCAACAGGCCAGTTGCTATTTTTCTCACAACAATCAGACCAAAATTTACTCCTAGAGGAGCGTTTTAGGATCCAAAGGATGGACCCCTATTAAGAAGAAGGAGAATAGTTGTGCACCTATCCAAATGGTTCTATTTGAGTTTTGATGGATTCGGATTTGGGTCATGACAATGCTAAGCACATCTGCGAATCTCTATGATGGACTATAAGGTGAGCTGAGAACATTTACTCTTTAGGATTTTGGTTTTCTGAACCCCCTAGCCAATATAGTCAATAGGGTGGTCAGCCTTGTCTCTCCAGATCTTGATAAGACAAGGGAATTTCATCTTGCCTGGATTTTGAAGTGACAAAAGGAATATATCCGAAAACGTGGGCTTTGTAAATGCAGACAAAGGGACTCTTCAAATGTCAGTGGACACCTGCTGCTGCCATCCTTCACCTAGCAGGTTGGAACTGATGGGAACTGCAGAGAGAATGGCCAGAAATTGACTCTGCCTGCCTTAGAAGACCAAGAGCAAACTAATGCGGGAAAACAAAAAACCTTACAATGGTTGTCCTTGGTCTGCTGCTGGGCTCTGTACTTCCTCCCGCACAAGTCAGAAGGAGCCAAGTGACAGACTACCAAGGCTTCGTACGGCATGTCAAGATCATCCCCACATGTTCCATTTCAATCAAGAGGTTCACAATATATTGGTCTGACACTAATATACTTCCGTTCCTCCTATGGAAACACAAAAAAAGATAACAGGCAACAGGGGCATCATTGGTAAAAAGATCTGGTTCCTTTTGCTACAGATTCCAAAAAGAAGGTTAAAGATATTTCTCTTGATGGGATAACTCCCATTTGGCATTGGGGAAGAGGTATATTTGTGATGGAGGGGGGAGCATTTCGCTTGCCAATGGATGGCGTGGGAGGAAACGCCTTTGTGACTCCAAACCCCAAACTCACTTTATGACAGTCCTCTCATATATATGCAAGCAGCACCGTTATGGAACTTGGCTTGTGCCAATCTTCCAGTCATCTTTTACTTTACCCTGAGAAATAAATTAGATTGAGCAAGTCACAATTGGAGACAAGTTGTTCTCCATCTGTTTTCTTACAAATGAAATATAAATAGAGAGTAAAATTGCTTTCCCTAAACTCTTGCACTGGGGGGATCTGGAATTGTAAACCTGCAGTCACAAAAAGGAATGCCGGAACAGTTCTGGTGAAGTGCCAAAAATGTTTAAGCTTTTTAAAAATCTAATCTCTGGAAGTAACTGCAGCAAACAGATGACTGCTAAGGTTAAGCAGTCATCGAGTTGTTAAGTTAAACTCAATTTAGCTTAAATATTTCATTAGTAAGGAGAGCAAACAGAAGTGCCGAGATCAAAAATCTTTATTTCTTAATTAGCTTCTTGTTCCTTGATTTCTCCACAAATGTATCTCAGGATGGGAAGGATCGGGGAAACCCAGTGAGGCCATTTTTAATGTTTGGTAGGTCATTGGCAGTGGAATTCAGAACACATTCTATTTCACAGTAGGAGCACTCCATGTCCTTGGGATTCATACTGGGCCCCAAGGTGCAAAAATCTGTATTGTGTGAGAGTGAGAACATTTAGCAAACATGTGTATAGAGGGAAATACAGGTCACCTGGCCAGCAAAATAGGCCAGTGTTACTTCTTATGGGAATATGCCACGCAGGCAATAGGTTTAACAGGATAAATGGCTTGACTGCAAAGTAAGTAACATGAAACTGCAGTTTATGAAGGCACTGAGTACATATTGAAACAGAGCATCAGCCAAGCTAATGTTACCTTCTGGACTTCAGTTCCCAGAATGCTGGCTGGAGGATGTTGGGAGTTGTGCACTTGAAGGGTATGATAGGTTACATTTTAATTCCCCCATATCACCCTGAATACCCTGCACTTCTTGACTGATTCTGGTTGATAATTGGGAACTTGGATTAAAGGCCACTTAGGAACACAAGGAAGGAGTCATCACTTCAAGTTAGAACCTCATCCCATTCTCCACTAGATCAAAGACAGAATTCTATAGGAATACTGAAAAGCTCCTGCTGTCAATCAAAGCTGACAACTCCAAGCTGAATGTGCCAACAGTTTGACTCAGGATTAGAAATGGGCACAACTCAAAAAAATGGTGTTTCGTTTGTCGTTTGTTGTTTAGGGGGTCTGTTTCGGTTCATTTTTGTTTTTCGTAAATTTTTGCAAAAAAATGTTTTTCGTTTTGTTATGTAACGAAACAGAAAACGAAAACGAAAACAAAAAATTGCTCATTTCGTGCTCATCTCTACAATTCAATGTATTGCCGTAACGAAAATGAAACGGACGACAAAATTTCTGGTGTTTCTGTTTGTTTTGTTTCATTTGGGAGGCAAAAATTCGTTTTTCATTTCATTACATAACGAAACAAAAAATGAAAACGAAAATGAAAAATTGCTCGTTTTGTGCCCATCTCTACTCAGGATACTCTAGAACAGCGGTTCTCAACCCGTGGATCCCCAGATGTTCCTGGACTGCAACTCCTAGAAACCCTCTCCAGCACAGTGAGTGGTGGAGGCTTCTGGGAGTTGCAGTCCAGGAACATCGGAGGACCCACAGGTTGAGAACCACTGCTCTAGAATATCGACAAACAAGAATGCAGCAATCTTTTCAAAGCTTCTGGTGCAGTGGTTCAATGCCTGAACTGCAGCTAAAACTGTGCTCACGACCTGGGGTTCTATCCCAGGTAGCAGGCTCATGGTTGACTCAGCCTTCCATCCTTCCGAGGACAGTAAATTGAATACCCAGCTTGCTGGGGGTGGGGGGGTTTGTAGCTTGCGTATTAAATTGTAAACTACCCAGAGAGTACTTGAAGTGCTATGGGATGGTATATAAGCAGAACACTCTGCTTTTTTTGCTTTTAAAGGTGATACATTGCTTTTTAGCCTTCCAAAATTAGAGATGGGCACGAATCAGAAAAATGACATTTTGTTTTGTTTCATTTCATTGAGAGGTCTGGTTCATTTTGTTTCTTTCTTTATTTTTTTTTTTTGCAAATTTTTGCAAAAAAATTCATTTCATTGGTTCATTAATTCGTTATTCATTATTACCCTCCCCCCCAGCGCCCCTGGGACCCAGTCGGCGCTGGGATTTTTAATTATTTTTTTTTAGGGTGCTGACCAGGCCACTCTTGGGGCTCAGTCGGCACTCCCCCCTTTTTAATTTATTTTTATTTTTAATTTATTTTAGTTCCCCCCCCCACGTCCGGGTTCAGGCCCCGCGCTACAGCTGTAGCGTGGAACTTTTTGTTGTTTTCCCTTTCAGTGCCGACTGCGTGGCCCCTGGGGTCCGGTCGGCACTGTTTTTTATTATTATTTTATTTTAGGGTGCTGGCCGGGAGAGAACACTTTCCACTCCCCCAACCACCCCTGTGCCGCATCAGCCTGGTAGGGGTGATTCCTCCTCCTCACTTCCCCACACAGCCTCCCCCGCTGGGAGCCTGCGCTCCAAAGGCCTTGCCATCACCGACCTGTTGGGCTTGGAGGTGGAGCTGCAACCTCCGGCCGCCTTGGCTGTCACTGGTTCGGGCTGCAATGGTAGCGGGGCAGCCGGGATGGCTTCAGCAGTGGTGGGGCTTGGAGGCAGCGGTGGCAGTGGCCCCTTGCACCTGGGTTTGGGCTTCCTTTGTGGTGAGGCTGGAGGAGGGCACTGCGGCAGCAGGGTTCCCCACACTTCCAAGTGCGGGCCTTTTTTTGCTTTTTGTTTTCCTTTCAGCGCTGACTGTGTGGCCCTTGGGCCCTGGTCGGTGCTGTTTTTTAAAATTTTCTTTTATTTTAGGGTGCCAATCAGGCCACCCTTGGGGCCTGGCTAGTGCTCCTTTTTTTTTTTTTTTTTTTGACTATGCCGACCACATGGCCGTGCTACAGCTGTAGCACGGCCGTCGTCGGCTCCCCCCCCCCGGTCACCGTCCCAGAAGCCAGGAAGACGGGACCTCCCAGACCAACACCAGGTAGGAGACATCTCCTCCCCCCATTAACGAAACGAGACTAACCAAACCAATTTTTCTTGGTCTGTTTCATTTCATGTTAAATTTGCCCCTAGGGTCGTTATTCATTTTGTTACGTAACGAACTGAATAACGAACCATGAAATGAAAAAAATTGTTTCATGCCCATCTCTAACCAAAATATGTCTTTTTTCAGCATATGTTCAGTTTCACACAAGTACTCCTTGGAGGCCCGTTTGGGGCAATGCCAGGCCTGGGGTGTACAGAAGTCCTCAAACAGGCCCATGCAGCTTAGCTCATGCCAGCGCCGCCCACCTGTGCCTTCATATACTGTGGTCCCGCGATATACTGGGACCGCAGTATATAAACCGTAATATGGCGGGGGGTACAGTATGTCATTTTGGAGATACTTTTATCAGTGGACTCCACTGCAGATGTCAAGGAACTGAAGATTCTGAAGGAAAAATGAATATTGTATCTCATGTTGGTTCAACAGTGTAAAATCAGGTGAACCACTAGAGATGGGCACGAAATGAACAATTTTTCGTTTCCGTTTCCGTTTTTTGTTTCATTACGCAATGAAACGACAAACAAATTTTGTCTCTAAAATGAAACGAAACAAACAGAAACACCAGAAATTTTGTTGTGCGTTTCGTTTCCGTTACTGCAATACAAGTGAATTGCTTAAAATCCTTTAAAAATCACAAAAAATGAAATAAATGGTAATGAAATGGTAACAAAATGAACGAAAATGAAAATGAATTTTTTGCAAAAATCACGAAAAATGGAAACGAACCGAAACGGACCCTCCAAACGACAAACGAAATGCCATTTTTTTGATTCGTGCCCATCTCTATGAACCACACTAGTTTTTCCTTATGTTTATTAGAAAAGGAGTCAATTTTTGCAACTGATGCAAACTGGGTTTTGTGGTGCTACCTAATAGAACTCATGGAAATGGCTTGGGCCAAAGCTCCCCAAAAGACTTCATCTCCCTCTATGAACGTGCCCAGGCATTAAGATCATCAGAAAAGGTCTTTCTTTCAGTCCCACCAGGTACAAATGGTAGGGACACGGGAGAGGGCCTTCTCTGTTGCTGCTCCCAGGCTCTGGAATTCCCTCCCACAAGAAGCCAGCCTGGCCCCATCATTGT
This sequence comes from Phrynocephalus versicolor, assembly GCA_023846285.1. NCBI lineage: Eukaryota > Metazoa > Chordata > Lepidosauria > Squamata > Agamidae > Phrynocephalus > Phrynocephalus versicolor. The sequence goes on from JAHTLZ010000065.1 coordinate 7,128,072, forward strand.
GGTCCTTCCGCAAGCAGGCCAAGACCTTTCTCTTCAGGCAGGCTTCTCCTTCATGATTGGTGGTCTGAGAAGGGTTTAAAATGAATTGTCATACTCTGTTGTTTTAAATGTGTTTTAATATTGATTTTCTTTACCATTTCTAATATAATGTTTCTTTATTTGTTTATCCCACCCAATTACTGCCAGAGCCACTACTTGGCACAGCACACAGGTCAGAATAATCCACAACAATATCTCACAGCATACCTAATAAAAGATATAGATTAAAATGATAAAAATGTTAAATACAATACAATTCAAGATAATATGGCAAGAAAACAAGGTAGATACTTTTAAAATTGTTTTTAAATCGTTGTATACTTACTTTTTAAGGTTTTAAATGTGTTTTCTTAATTATGTAATCTTCCTTGGGATCTTATAAGAATAAAGCAAACAATATTTTTTAAACAAATAGACAAACAAAGGGAAAGAGTAAGTAGTTGAGCTTGTTTAGAGGTGTGGTTTTTTCACATACATCTTTGTCATATGATCATTTTTTAGGGCTGATGTTTGGCTGTTTCACTTTCTTTTCTTGGTCTGTTCTACAGATGATTACAAGAAAAACAGATTAACATGCCTCTCCCTCCACAAAATGAGAAGTAGTCACAGCCTTGGAGGGATAAAAGCTGAGAATGGCAATATTATTGGAGCAAGTGCATACATTTCTGCTCCTGGCAAATTATATATTTGTTAAATTCATCTCGGTTGGAATGTTATCTGTTCCCAGAAACTAAGAAACTTGGTATCCCTATGGCTATCTCTTACTGTCTTTGACATGCAGAAGAGCTTGTTTCAAGGGAAAGAAATTGCATGTTTCTTCCAAGGTGTGGGAACCCCATGGAACCTTCTACCTTAGAAATCCCTCTCCGACACGTATGCTGTTGGACTCCATTTCCAGATAACCTAAATGGTGAAAAATATTAGGAAATCTGGAAGTTGAATCATGGCAACTGGACTTCTTTTCTTGTGAGACAGAAACATTTCACTTCTCATCCAAATAGCTCTGTTAGTCTGATGAAAGTTGACGTGAGGCCTCCAATTTATAGTTCATCACATCAACTTCCCTCTAACTGATGAAGCTACTTGGACGAGTAGTGAAACGTTTCAATCTCACAAGAAAAGAAGTCCAATTGCCATGACTCAACATCCAGATAATCTCACCTGGACTACTGAGAATCTTCACAGAAAATATTATGGGAACATTGGGAGTCTCCAAGAAACTGGAGCTGTAAAGCTTCAGAACATGACATTCTTGAAAGGTGGCTGAGAAGTGTATTAAATAAACTGACAAAGGGCAATTTTACTTACCCATAATTCTAGGACACACAGCTTTGCGTCAAATTTCACACAGGCCTCAGCCTAATCCCAAATTCCCCAAGGAAATGATGTGTTTCAACCTTTGGCAATTGCTATTGGCCGCTCCTCAAGTGGTAGAGAAGAAGAGGTGACCATGTGAGAGAAGGGTATAAAGTGGAAAGAGAAAAGAGAGTGTAAAGTTGTAGTTGCAGCCATATTATCCCATAATTGTCTCTTCTCTTATCCATTGCCACCCTGAGGTCCTGGCAGATCACACATGATTCCTCTAGCTGAGAAGGGATTCCCCTTCCCCTCCTAAAAATACCTATCCATCATAAATGCTACCTTGGAACTATTCTACCATTTTCCCCAAATGAACTCTTCATTCCATGTATCAGGCAGACGATTTCTGCATAAATAAGGAGCCTTTGTGGCAGTTAACCAGTACAGCGGTTAAGCTGCTGTAATGCAGCCAAAACTGTGCTCATGACCCAGGGTTCAATCTTAGATAGCTGGCTTGTGGCTGACCGAGTTTTCCATCCTTCTAAGGTTGGTAAAATGAGTACCCAGCTCACTGCCGGGGTCAAGGTGTAGCCTGTGTAATTGAATTGTAAACTGCCCAGAGAGTGCTTTAAGCATGATGGGGAAGTATATAAGCAGGACACTTTCTTTCTTTCTTTCTTTCTTTCTTTCTTTCTTTCTTTCTTTCTTTCTCCTTAAAAGGACCAAAGGCTACAATTCTGGCTTATATCTCCTTTGAAACATGACTTCTGTTTTGGCCACTTTATAAGAAATCATCACAAAGAAGCTAAAGTAGCTTCTCTGCTTCTCGATCATTATCTTCCATTTGCCTTAATTCTTGGTTGCTCTGGCCTCAGCCCACATTCTCGGCTTCATTTCATTTCTTCCTGCCCACAATTATCCTCAGCTGGATAACTTTCTCACTCTGCTTATGCCTTGAAGGAGATCAGATGCTACTGGAAGAGATGGAAAGACTATCTAATTGGTTCAAGTGGGGAGCCATCCATTATGGATGATTTTATGGATAAAGGGCTGGTGTCTCTTCCCATGCTGTCATACTCCGTAGCCAGAGAGCTTCAAAACAAAATTTTCTTGCAGGCTCAGCCCACAACTTACCTCTTTCCCTGCTTGTTTTGTTAAAGGAAGAAACTCGCCTTTCCACTTATCTACCCAACGTCTCCTGACATCCTAGCAGTACTTTCGGACAGTTACGCCAGTAATCAGTTGCTCAGTTGCCAGGCAGGAGAGCAGTTGTGCAATCCTTCCCTACAACTCCAGCAAGCTTTATTTTTTCATTTTTTTTATTTTAGAGTATTTTTACCCTGCCTTTCTCCCTGAAAAAGGACTCAAGTTGGCTTACAGTAATGAGGGACAATATACAGTCCAATACAATTAAGACATATTCAAGTAATGAGAGCAGGGAATTGAGGGACAACTTACAGCATTAACAGACAAGATTACATTAATGCAATCATAAAGTATATAAACACAAAGTCTATGTGATCATGTATGATAGATTCATATAAAACTCATATAATAGGTAGACCATCATCCAGGGAAAGATTGCCTGAAGAGAAAGGTCTTTGCCTGTTTCCAGAAAAACAGCAGAGATGGGGCAATCCTCACCTCTAGCAGGAGGGAGTTCCAGAGTCTGGGCACAGCAGTCGAGAAGGCCCTTTCATGGGTTCCCACCAAAGGTACCTGTGAGAGTGGTGAGATGGAGAGAAAGGCCTCTCCTGATGACCTTAACACCTGAGCTGGTTCATACTGTGAGATTCTATCTTTGAGGTAGCTAGGACCCAGGCCGTACAGTGCTTTTGTAGGTCAAGGTCAGCAATTTGAATTGTGTCCGATAGCTGATTGGCAGCCAGTGGAGCTGCTTTAATGGGGTGTAATGCGATCTCTATACCCCGCCCCAGTCAGCAATCTGGCTGCTGCACTTTGGACCCTCTGAAGTTTCCTGAGACTTTCCATCGATAGCCCCACACAGAGAGCATTACAGTAGTCCAGCCAGGACATCACTAAGGGAATGTGTCACTATGGAACCGGCATAGTAATTTTAATTTTGCAAATGCAGTCCTGGCCACCCCCAAGCTGCACACCTCTTTTTTTAATTGGAGGGAGACCCCATCCAGAACAGGTTGCATCCCTACCCCTTGTTCTCCCTTTTGACTGACCAGGAGCACCTCTGTCTTGTCTGGGTTTAGTTTCATTTTGTTCATCCTCATCCAGTTCGTTGCCGCAACTGAAGACTCATGTAAAGTTGAGATAGTGGCAGCCTTAGAATCTGGAGGTGACGAGTGGTAGAGCTGGGTGTTATTGGCATACTGGTGGCACTTGACCCCAAATGGCCTGATAACCCCCATTATCCTTCCCATTGGATGACCAGCTGAATAACTTATCTCACAACCAGTAGAAGACCTGCCATGTGACAAAGAACTTGCTAGAATGGAAGAATGCCCCTTGTGACTGCACTCCTGCTTGGCATTTAGTGGGGTCTGAGTCCCCTCTAATCCTGATTTGCTCACCAGCTTAATATAAAGATAAAAGCAATAATAGAATGCTTATCAATATAGAACTATCCATCTCAGGAAAAAAGTATTTGTTTTTCCTATTATGACAGAGCTCAGGTCCTGTGACAGAGCAACTGATGGGACATAAGATAGGAAACGTTGACAACTGAGTGCCAGAATTTACAGTCAGACATAAATCACACAGGTCATCCAAGTCAACAGAAGTAAACACTACTGTTAGGCAACAGGTTTAGAAGAGAGAGAACAAGGAAGGAAAACAAAATCATGGGGGACCAGCAAAGGGACAACAGGACACAGTGACCCAAATATTTGGTGATGTTCTCTCACTCTTTCAGCTATATTTTAAAATGAATGGTAGAATTTGAAAATACTTGACACCACCTTGATTTACTATGAGACTTCTCCTTTAGAAACTGGGTGGAGAGTTCTCCATACCAATGGTTCTGTCCCAAGGGTCCAGAATTTGTCTGGTGAAAAGCCAAAGGAAAAACAGAAATACATCTTGGCCTTAGTCAGGATTGGATCCCTTGTACAATGGCAGGAAGCTGGTCAAAAAGCCGGTGCAGTAGCTGTAAAGAAAGGAGCTATCCAATTAAGGAAGAAGTGATTGCTAGAACCTCTGAAAACTCCTCTGAAAACCTTCATTGAAACACGAGCTGATAAAGATTTAGGAACCTAGATGCTACAAGACAAATTCAGTATTTTATTTTACTTGTTTATTCTACTGTTTATTTAATTTGCATTTTTGTTTGTTTCTTATTTGTATTTTTGTAAACTTCCCAGAGTCCCTTCTGGGAAATCGGTGCGATATAAAAATGCAATAAATAAATAAAATAAATAAATAAGGGATATCATAGAGGTGGCACGTATTGGGAAAATAGTGGCTTGAGATGGTTTACAGTTCACTGTTATTTATGAACCACAAACTGCCATAGTTCATGTAGCTTGGGAATTCCAGGAGTGGTAGAATCACCCCCACATGAGCTTTCTACATGGGGTTACCCTTGACTCTTATTTGGCGACTTCAGCTGGTGCAAAATGCTGCAGCCAGACTGGTGGTGGGTGTGCGTCGATATGACCACATCACCCCAGCTCTGGCCCACTTGCATTGGCTACCCGTTGTGTCCCGAATAAGATTCAAGGTCTTGGCTTTAATTTATAAAACCCTCCACGGCTGAGGACTTGAATACCTGGCAGAGCGAATCTCTCAAAGATCAACTGAGGCCCAGCCTACCAGAATGTCGCAGGCGCTCTCACTTCAGGTGGTCACGCCCAAGGAGGCTCGGAAAACAGTCACACGCAGCCGGGTCTTCTCTGTGGCTGGTTCTGTGCTCTGGAACCATCTCCCAAGTGAGTTGTGCCTTGCACAGTCCCTGCCAGCCTTTAAAAAAGCCTTAAAGACCTGGCTTTTTTTTTTTTTTTTTGCAACCCATTTGGCGACTGTTAATTTTTTTTCCCTTCATGTCCCGCCATCTTGCCAGTCACTCCTTCTTGTAGTTTTATTATGATGTTTTATTTAGTTTATTATTGTTATTGTTTTCATTTTTGTGGTAAACCACCCAGAGTTCCTCTGGAAGATGAGCGGTATATAAGTAGTAAAAGAAAGAAAGAAAGAAAGAAAGAAAGAAAGAAAGAAAGAAAGAAA
>JAHTLZ010000065.1:7133616-7151419 GCA_023846285.1 Phrynocephalus versicolor
AAAGAAAGAAAGAAAGAAAGAAAGAAAGAAAGAAAGAAAGAAAGAAAGAAAGAAAGAAAGAAGCCAAACTTGCAGTGAATCTTCAACTTACTCTCCTTTCCATATCCTCCAAGTTTGGCAAATATGGGGTTTGTGAAATTTGAGTTATACCCACTGCCAAAGCAGGTCCCCTGGGAAAATGCTCTTGAACCAGCTGCTCGTGTTCACTTTCCCAGGGGAATCTATTCGGGGGTGGGGGATAGCTCAGACTTCCCAAACTGAATCTTCATCCAACTTGGAGGTGATGTGGAGCAGGTTCATCCCAAGAGTCATACCATGTTTGGTGAAGATTAGATTTGGGACATCCAAGTTATGATGACTGGGCTGGGGGACCTCCCTTATGAGGAAAAGCTAAAACATTTGGGACTCTTTAATCTGGGAAAAAAAGGCACCTGAGGGGGGATATGATTGAGATGTAAAAATAATGCAGGGCATGAGTAAAATGGATAGAGGGACGCTCTTCTCCCTCTCACAAAATACCAGAACTAGGGGACATCCACTCAAATTGAGGGCTGGGAAAGAGAAGAGACAAAAGAAAATATTTCTTTTACCCAGTGTGTTTGTTAGTCTGTGGAACTCCCGGCCACAAGATGTGGTGATGGCATCTAGCCTGGATGCCTTCAAAAGGGGATTGGACAGATTACTGAAGGAAAAGTCCATCACAAGTTACAAACCATGATGGAGATGTGTAATCTCAAAGCTTAAAACCGGGATTAGAGATGGGCACGACTTAGCGGTATTTTCGTTTTCGTTTTCGTTTTTCGTTTTCGTTACGGAAACGAAACGAAAACGATAATCGGCACCAACCTGGACCGAAAACGGAAACGAAACGACTAATTTCGAGCCAATTTTCGTTTTTCGTTACTGGAAAAGCACTCAATTGAGCTAAATGGGGAGAAATGAAAAATTTTTCGTTTTTGTTTTCGTTTTTTTGTTTTCGTTACGTAATGAAACGAAAACGAAAACGAAAAATTTTGAAATTAGCCCACGAAAACGGAAACGAAACGACTCAGACCCTAGCCGAAAACGAAAATGAAAACGAAACTTTTTTTCTGAGTCATGCCCATCTCTAACCGGGATACTTCAAGGACCAGATGCAAGGGAGTGTTATCAGGAGACAGCTATCTAGTCTTGTGTGCTCCCAGATGTATCTGTTGGGGCCACTGTGAGATACAGGAAGCTGGACTAGGTGGGCCTTTGGCCTGATCCAGCATGGCTAACCTTATGTTCTTATATAGGCTATGTACAAAGCACTGGTGCCAATAATAGTTCTCCACTCCGTTTTGTTTTGGGCAGGCTGGTTTCCCTGAAGTGACCCAAAACAAACTACAAAATGGCCAAATTCATGGTGGTTTTGTTTGTTTGTTTGTTTGTTGCTTCCTTGCTTCATGGTTCATTTCATACTCTACTCTAAGATATCTATAGCCAAAGCACAGACTGTACCTAGTTTTCTGTGTTGGCCAGAGTGAGAGTAATTTGGGAGAGTGGGAACTTTCTGTAGTTCCTCTGTCATGGTCAGATTACTGCCTGGTGGCATTAGAATCACTGGATCTCAGAGTGGTTGTAGTGACGTCTCCAGGAGGCTGATGTATTGTAATATTTTGTTAATAGCTCTTGGGGAATTTCTGATGACTTGGTAGGTTATCTGGTCAAACCTCTAGTTGAACTCTGGAATAATAAAATAACTAAGGCCATGGATACAAATTCTCCCCTAAACATCCTCTCTCATAAAGCGGAGACAAATGACCCCTCTGGTTTCACAGGGAGTTGGCAATAATTAAATGAGCAGAACAGAGACTGAAGTGGTGATAACAGAAAACACAGAGCAAATCTTACCAAACATGAACAAGAGGTCATTTAGAGGCCTACTCTGTTAATAGATGAAGAAGAAAACCTCTTCTCTTCTTCGGCATTGTGACTGCACAAAGCTGTCCAGTACCAGTGGTTCCAACCTTGGTTCCTCTAGATATTCTTGGATTGCCACTCCCAGAAATCCTGCCCAGTACAGTTAATGCTGAAGGCTTCTGGGTGTTCCGAGTAATCCAAGAACATCTGGGGACTTGAGGTTGGGAACCACTGGTCTAGAAGCACTGCTAGTAAATAAAGGACCTCCAAAAGACCTCTTGCAAAGCCAAACAAAGCAAAGAACAGGCTTGCTAAACAATGTAATATGAGCAGTGGGTGATTTTTTTTGAGCCTGTTGACTTCTATCAGGTTAAAAAAAATCCAAATGCTATTTTTAAAAGTTTAGTTGTTTTTTTAAAGTGTTTTCTTTGAAAAGCAGACAGCTACAGCTCGTGACTGTGTTGTGTACTTGATTATAATGGCCAAGCAGGTGTTCTGCCTCCTTCAACAGGCAGGCAGCATCCTGGCTTCCTTGCCCTGCCTCCTCCGGGTCCTGCCATTGAGTGTTTGCCTTCTAGAGGAGGCAAGGCTGAGAAGTGCCAAACGCCTGTTTGGCTAAAGAACGAACCAGCACGAAACACCAGTTTGGCAGTTCGTGCCCATCTCTCTTCATAAGCCTGTTCCACATCATTCCTGCATTAAATTACAGTCCTCATATTTTGCCCCCCGAGTCATGTTTGAATGTGTGTTTCCAAATGTGCATAAAATCCGTATGTATAATACATGTTGCTCAATGTGGCTGTTTCAAACCCTGCAAAATACACATTTTACGTGGATGTTGGTACTCCTTTTTTTAAAAGCAGCTGAGAAATGTCTCACGGTGTGACGATCCTGGGTTCTCATGCTGCCACCTTTAATTTATTGTATCACCGCTATCTAAAATGAATTTATAGCTTTTAAAACATAGTTTTAAAAACTATAAATTTATAGTTTTTAAAACATAGAACAACAAGTTTATTTTGGTAGAGGGATACAAACAGACTTTAATCAAATGTGTTGCAGTTTGTGATATGATGATGAATAAAGAACCAATTATATAAATAAATATCAATGTAGCCTTCTATTTGTAAAAGCACAAGGTTACTACAACAAGAAAGGCTGATACTTCACATCCATCTCATCGCTGATGGGGATCGGTACAAAGAAATCTAACCACATCTCCATTGCAGGACAAAGGGAGTTAGTCCTGACCACGCCCCCTGAACTGCGATCTAAGCGGGATGAGAGATTCCCCTCCCTGGCCTCGGGAATCTCCTCATCTCGCTTCTCGTTCCGATAGGAGAGCCCGTGAGGTCAGTCCCCTCCTGCAACGTGCCATTCTCCATCTAGTGGCAGGAGTGTGGAGTGGAGTCAGCAACGAAGTGCAGAGAGAGAGATTAAAAGACAAATGCCTCAAACTTAGCTCCATAACGCATTGAAGGCAAGGCTTCAGAGAACTGAAACCTCGAAAAACAGAAGGTCAGGTCGGGGAGGGGGGGGAAACCAGAGAACAAAGGCATGGAATTTCACATCTCATCACGGAACGAGGATGTGTAGAAACAGTCATGCCAGTATCATCCATCACGCCCGTGCATACACGGGAACAGGGACAGAACCGCACGAAGACCACATGACTGCAACCAACATCAACATGCAACAAACTTTCTCCTGGGATGAGAGTGGACGTGAAGTAACCATCAAAGACATCTAACTCTCCAGCTCATTACAGTAATAATTGCATGGTTTCAGGTCCCTTTTCAGACCCTAACCAGACTACAGAACAACCCTAGACTAAGGCTGATACTTCACGTCCCTCTTGCTGCAGTTTGCGGCCACACTGGAGACCGGTTCGAAGGAACGGAACCTCATGTCCTTGTGGGGTCAATCCGAGTTCAAAGGAACGGAACCTCACGTCCTTGTGGGGTCAATCCAAGTTCACCCCGACCACGCCCCCTGAGCTGCGCTCCAAGCGGGGTGAGAGATTCCCGTCCTGGAGCTCGAGAATCTTTTCAATCCGCTTCTCAATCTGTGTTGAAAACCAATTTCAACATGGAGGCAAGTTCACCTCGGCTCGAGGAAGGACGTGAAGTAACCACCTAACTGTCACTGGCATGGGGGAGCAGAACTTGGTCACTCGCACGTACATCCATTTAAAAATCACCACCAGCCCCACCCATGAGCTTTACCATTGGCTAGTCAGAACAGAACATTTAATATTCATGAGGACATCCCCCGTTCTGACACACACGGTATATGGACAATTGAAAAAGTCCAAAAGTTAATTCATCAAGAACCCCTGAAACACGGATCAGATCTGTTTTGTACCTCAATTCACGACGGTTGGTGGATCCCACAATTATTCATAGCAGAGAAAAAATGATTAAGTTCCAAATTGCCTATCATGGCTATTGGGCTGAAATTCTGAACATTGCCCTCCCCCCCTTCGTAACTTTGGCTCCCTGTTAAGATCTTCTGTGATAAAATCTTTAAAGGCACACCTGCTCTTCTGTAGAGAAAGAGATGTTCCAGCTAATCTCCTTCCCTGAAGGTCTGTACAAAGATCTCATTTTCTTTACCTTTCCTTTGTATCGGTCAGTTTCACCTCTGTTTGTGATTTCCTCTGCAATATTACTGTCAGTTGAGGCAAACTGGGCGAGGGTGGTGCAGAACATTCTAGATCAAAGCAAATAGTTTGGGTGTTCCACCTTTGTACTCCACTAACTTTTCATGTTAATTACATGAATACAATAATTTTACTGTTGCTGAGATGCTACCTAACTCCTATCTAGATCCTTAAATGGTCTGATTACAAGACGTCACATCCTAGAGTGACTCCAGGCATTGTGTACTGTGGAGAAACAGGTACTTCCTCCGTTTTGTGTTTCAACACCAGCTATGAAGCTGAATAGTCGCACATCTTTCTCCACCAGAAGTTGTGTGAGCTTTTTTTCTATCCAGACTAGCTTCAGAACCTCATTTAGGGCATTCTAATGAGATCTATTGTATAAGTAGCTGACCTATAACAGAGATTAACCTGTATCATTTAACTGCAAGAAACTGAGAGTAGAGGACTGATTACAAATAACTGGTTGGAATGATATGTTAGAGAGTGGGTAACCTCTGGTCCTTATGTTTAACATTGACTCCAAAGCCAGTGGTGAACTATGATGGGCATTGCTCTTCAGCAATATCCAGAGGGCTACATGTCCTTATCCCTGTGGTTGTAGAAGAATCAAGAACAGAAGACTTCCCAGTAGGAGCATGCAAAGACCTAAACTAGATCAACTTATTCCAGGGCTCTATTCCACAAATGAAGTTGCAAAGAAGTGATGTAGAGCAGGCAAGTGTTCTGAGCCTCCTGGAGCAGTGGTTAAATGCCTGTACTGCAGGTAAAATTGTGCTCACGACCTGGGGTTCAATCCCAGGTAGCAGGCTCAAGGTTCATTCAGCCTTCCATCCTTCCAAGGTGAGTAAAATAAGGACCCAGATTGCTGGGGGGGGGGCAATGTGTAGCCTGCATACTTTAACTAAAAACTAAACCACCCAGAGACTACTTGAAGTGGTATGGGGCGGTATATAAGCAGAACACTTTATTATGCTCAAAAACCCTGTCTGTCTGTAATCGGAAGTCCCAATGTAATTTTGCATGCTCATTTTCAATCACTTTTTCAGGCTTATGATCCCACCAGTTCTTTGCTACGGGCAGATGATAGTTCTGCTGCAAATTCCAGTGGACCATTTGAGCAACTACATTATGGCACTGTTTGTAATCAGCCTGGGCAATTTTCTTGCAACAACTCAATATATGGTCAATAGTTTCATCTGCCTCTTTACAGAGTCTACATGTGGGGTACTCAGCTGATTTTTCTATTCTAGCTTTAACTGCATTTGTTCTAATAGCTTGTTCTTGAGCTGCAAAAATCAACTTTTCCCCTGAACTTTCAGCAATTTGGTGCCCTAAATTTGTCTTCTGCAAAATTATTGAGAGGGGAATCAGGGAAACAGTAAATAACAGAGGTGACAAAGAGTAACGTTGAAAAATCCCTCATTTAATTCTAAGCAATCCGTAGCTTTCGTCCCTGACAAACAATTCTGTTTTCCAGTTCTTCATTGCATTTTCAATTAGGGCACCAATGCTTTTACATACTCCAATGACATCCAGGCACTTAATCCAACTAGAATCATAGAATCACAGAATCATAGAATCATAGAGTTGGAAGAGACCTCAAGGACCATCTAGTCCAACCCCCTGCCATGCAGGAACCCCATCACAATATTTCCGACAGATGGCCATCCAGCCTCTGCTTAAAAACCTCCAAAGAAGGAGACTCCACCACCTTCCTTTGGGGCAGCATATTCCACTGCTGAACAGCTCTAACTGTCATGAAGTTCTTCCTAATGTTCAAATAGAATCTCTTTTCCTATAGTTTGAAATCATTGCCCCGAGCCCTACTCCCTGGAAAACAAACCTGTTCCCTCTTCAATATGACATCCTTTCAAATATTTAAACATAGCTATCATATCCCCCCTCAGCCTTCTTTTAGAGAGGCTAAACATTCCCAGCTCCCTAAGCCATTCCTCATAAGACATTTTCTTCAGACCTTCAACCATCCTGTTAGCCCTCCTCTGCACCCGCTCTAAGTTGTCAACATCCTTTTTAAACTGAGGTGCACAGAACTGGACACAGTACTCCAGGTGGGGTCTGACAAGAGCAGAATAGAGTGGTACTATCACTTCCCTTGTTCTAGACACTATAGTTCTGTTGACACAACCAAGAATCACATTGGCTATGTGGTACTGAGTCAACGGCTTTTTTATAGACAATCCAAGTCATATATAAATTAGTTTTCTGGGCTTTACAATTCTCTAGGATCATTTTATCAATGAGTAAGGGTATTTGTACATGACCCCTAAACTCCGCAGGAAATGGCTGCCAGCTCCGGAGCTTACAATTGTTTCCCCACCAGCTCCGGAGTTTGCAGGAAATTAAGTGTGACCATGCCCACCTAAGCGCGTCCCAGTGCATTTTTCTTGTACCTGCTCTAGGAGGGTGAAAATCCCCAGGTCCAGATTTAATCTGGTGAGTGCAGGGCTCTCCTCACTTCTGTTTTTTTTTGTTTTGTTTTGTTTTGTTTGCCTCCCGCCCTGCATTTTTTTCCTCTCTCTTTTTCTCCCTCCACTCACGCAGACAGGAGCAAGGAAGTGCAGAGGGGTGGGGACGCAGAAAGAGCAACGAACCCCCAAGATCCCTGGTCCGAATTTAAGTGGCCAGCGGATCTTAGGGGTCGTGTGAAAAGGCCCTTAATGATCTTTTGTGCCTCTACTTCCCCGTTTGTTCCCTTTCTGCTGTACTGGCATGATATTTACTTCCAAATCCTGGACTCCATCAGCTATGATGCCTATCAGCAGTTTATACATAGTTGGTAAACACATTATTGGCCTGTAATTTTCAGGTATTGCTCCTTTTGTTGGATCCTTCTGAATCAAATAGGCTTTGCCAGTTGTTTACTACTCATTAATATAACCTGCCCTCAACATTTCATTAAATTGTTCAGCCATTTTTTCCATGTTGACTGGTCAGGTGTTTAAGCCAAAGCCCATGCAGTTGATCATTGTCAGGTGATGTCCAGTTTTTGACTCTTTGCACTCTTTTGGTGATCATATCAGCTATTATTTCTAGTTGGTCCATTGTGCACTTGGAGAAATTCTTCTCTAAATCTTGGAGCCATCCAGCATTTCTATTACAGTCTTTCTCAGTCTCCCATATGTCTTTTCCAAACTGAATGGTTGTCATTTTTCAGGCTTTTCATCTTTTATACCTATCTTCTGATTTAAACTCTGGTAGAACTTTCTTTGATCTGATCAAAACAATTGATTGTCTTTATACTGAATAAATCTATTTCCAATGCTTCTCCAATTTTCCTTGTACTTAGCCAGTATTCTTATTCTTATTCTTATTCTTATTCTTATTCTAAGATAATAATCACTGGTGCTCACTTTCTTTTGAAAGGGTAAAGAATTTGCATGAACCAGTTTCTGTTAGTTCCCTCGAGAATGTTAAAAACTCCAATTAGGTCACTCTGAAGTCTCTTTTCCTGGGAGAAATTCCTTAATCTTCCTTAATAATGTACATCTTTGAGCACTGCTGTTGTTCACGCTGCCCTGCAATTTTCTTCAGAAGTAATTATAAACCAGCTATGATACACTTTATATGATAAACCACAACTCTTTAAGTAGAGTCAAATTCTGGGCCTCATAAAGCCGGATAGACCCGATGCGATTAGGGCTTGACACATTTTTATGGAGGGATACACTGTGAAAAGACAGCATGCATTCTCTACAACCAGTGCTTTCTTCTCTGTAATAATGACTCAGTTGGTTTTTAAGATCGTTATTTTTTTTAATTGTAGACTGCTTACTGTAAGACCAAACTTTACGATGTCTTCAAAAAGCAACAGAAAGTGACTAAATCTGAAACCTGGGCTGGATAAAGGGCAATCTTATGGGTCCTTCATGCCTGTTTTCATCATTCCTGGTCCCATCAGACTTCTCTGCTCCCCACAAGAGATTTTTCTTCTTAAATAAAAATTGTCCACCATTTCAGGAATTCCTCTGGGAGCAGTGATTCACCATTTAAATAGGTCATAAGTGGTTTAACATAAAAGTACCGTACCTCTTTTCCAGAAATAAAATGCAGTTCTACCCCCTTCCAATTTAATTTTTCTGCTTTTGTTTCCCCCACCCCCACTCCAACCCCAGATATTTTTGGCAGACCATGGGGCTCCTAGGGTATCTGGGTGTGTCTGAAAAGTGGCATGCGAACATACCAAATACCGTATATACTCAAGTAGAAGTCGACCCGAGAATAAGTCGGGGCCCTAATTTTGCCTTTTAAAAGTGGAAACATGGATTGACTTTATAACCCAAGTCAAAATTTCCCTCCGCTGCCTTCCTCAAGCTGCTGCTGGCTGCGGCTGCTGCTACTGCTGCTGTTATCATGGTGATTCCCCTTCTCTTCCTCCTCCTCCTCTTCTTCTTCCAATGGGGGGGGGGGGAGTTTTTTCAACTGTTTTTTTTCCTCCTTTGAAGCAAGCACCGATGTCTGCCATCAGTGCTTGCTTCGGGAGAGACAAAAAAAGTTTTTAAAACCTTCCGCTTTTCTTTCACCCAAATATAAGTCGGGGGCCTTTTTACCTGCCCAAAATAAGGGCTGAAAAACTCGACTTATATCCGAGTATATAGAGTATGCCCTCAAAGTCTATGGATGTTCAATCACAACAACATTAAAAGCTAATCCTGGTCCGACCAGATGGGTTGTCTGGTGGTCTCTTTGGCTTTTGATGAAGAATGGATGATTCTCCCAGTTTAGGTATCCAGAAATTTGGAGTCCAGTTCCCCCCCCCCTGTGCCTTCTCAACAGGGGCTGGACTTGTTCGTACACAGTGTCCCTTCCAGCTCTGGAGTTCTAAAGTAATGATAAAATGGTTGCCTTGAGTGACTGACCCCAAGACAGCAGCAAACTGAAACTTTGCCCGAACCGGTTGAGGGTGGGTGTCTTTGCCTCCCACCCAGAACCCAGTGTGAGATGTTCGCTCTGTCTACGTTGGCTCAGAGGCAGGGAGCAGGCACACTATATAACCCGGTGCCTAACTCCTCCCTGCCTTTTGCCTGCCTGATCCTTCTCCCCTCCTTCCCACCCTATAACCAAGGAGGATGAGATTAGCTGGTTGCTCTGGGGCTTGATGGGAATATTTGGCTGCCACTCATATTAGCCCTGAGTGGCAGTGAATTTTCACCCAACCCATCCCCCTTGATGTGTGCCAAGGGGACTATAAAAAATTCCCTTTACGGTCACAATGGTGGGTAGCGCAAGAGGTACCAGAATTCATGTAAGCCCCCATTTGATAGGTGCCCCTATGGTGTCAGGCAGCCCCCTTTCAACAAAATAATAAGATGTAGGGAGTTTAGAGTAGAGTTAGACTAAATAATAAATTTCTGTTAATCCTCCAGGGCTGCCCAGGGGTGGGGTAGATTCCTAAATTGATGGGTATGCCAACTAGTGGATGGCATATGCAGTAAGCAGGAATCGACTGGAATTTATTAAGGGCGGAAATTTAATATCATCATTTGGCCCATACCTTGAAAATATGCAATATATCAGTGTGACTTAGGTTATGGAGAGAAAGAAATGAAAAGGACACCAAAAGATCTAATGGCAAGGAGGCAAGCAAGGAAGGAAGGAAGGAGCTGGTGGTAGAAAGAAAGAAAGAAGGAAGGAAGGAAGGAAGGAAGGAAGGAAGGGAGGAAGGAAGGAAGGAAGGAGTTGGGCAGAAGGAAGCATGGGAAGAAGCAAGGGAGGGGTTGATGGGAGAAAGAAGGAGGGAGGGAGGGAAGGAAGGAGGGGATTGGAAGGATGGAAAGAAACAAGGAAGAAGTTGATGGCAGAAGCAAGGAAGGAGTTGATGGGGAAGGAAGGAAGGAAGGAAGGAAGAAAGAAAGAAAGAAAAAAAGAAAGAAAGAAGACAAATTTCATTTCACAAAGTGTTGAGCCCTGTGCCATTTTCAAGTTCAGTCCCTTCCTATTTTGATCTGGGTGTGCCCCGCACATATGCGTTGAATGTCTTCCAAGAAAAACAAGTGCCAAAGAGTTACCATGAATCATCTGGGCATATAACTCAGGTCCATAAAATATTTATAGCATTTCTTTTCTTCCCTCGTGTAACTCTGGAGTTGTTGTTTTTTTCTCTGTTTCTGAACGGCGATAGATTTTGGAGAGGGTTATCAAGTGTCATCCGCTCGCCTAGTACAACACTGAACATCTTTCTCTGGATTCAGGCCAGAGGCTTGTTCCTGCTGTGATCTTGTTGATTTCACACCCAACTCGGCTGAAATTAGAGCGACGTCCCTCCTTTAAATGGGCTTCTGAAAGTAATGAAGACATGTTGTCTCCTTTCAAGGCAGTCTGTAATTACACCTTTCAAACATAGGTTGACCTGGTTTCTCTCAAGCTTCTTTACGATGAGGGCTTCATTATTCCGGTTGAAAATTGCTCCTGTTGTTAACGACTTGTCCAATCTAAAGATGTATTTTCTCTATTAAACAAGGCAGAGAGCTTTTCTAATCGGAGTTTATATGTTCCGTTCAGTGAAGTCATCATCTCTTTCCCAGCGATTGCCAATGTAATGATCTCCCCAGCACCGATTCACTTCATTCTGTTTTCTTTCAAAATCTCTTCCAAAAAGGAGAGGCTACAAACCCATTTTGTAAATTACACATACAAATGAGTCCTCTTTGGTCTGTACAGCAAAAAAGGGCACTCTGGTTCTATGATTCTAAAGTGAATAAATGTGGCCTTCCATTCTTCAATGGCAGTTTGCATGATATCTAACCATTGGATGTGTTTGCTGCTTTTGGTAGGTACTGAATTCCAGCCACATCATGTGGATTAGGCCATCATGCTTCTCTGCACTACTATCATAGCCTAGAAGCTTTGGGGTCTGGCAGTGGACCGTAACAACATGGGATTCCAGCTCAGCAACCTCAGTCATGTTGGTGACATTCCAGAGCGTGGGAAGACTACTATTTTTGGACTACAACTTCCATCATCCTCAGGCCAGTGTGGTCTATACTGTTCGCAGACCTGAGTCCGGAGCACAAATTGAACCAGAGGCTTTATCATCAGTTGATGCCTTTTAGAGAAGAAAGGAATGAAAGACCAAAACATTCAGCAGATGAAGCTTAAAGTTATGACAGGAGAAGATGGACCTGTTGAACAAGTTCTTCCCAAACACATAAAGTCCCTTAAAGGACTTTTTAAAAAATAAAGAACGAGCATCTCTTCTTATTATCTATGTAATATAAGAGTATAAAGGGAGTGAAGCATCACTCATCTATGTGAAGAAGCAACATCTTCCCCAAATCCTTTTTTATGTGGTTTCGTGACCCCAGTGCTGATGTGCTGCACTCAGTGATGAAATAAATGAGAGCCCATATGGTGTCCTGTCTTGGGACAGAACCCAGGCATGAGATGGGTATCAATTAGAGATGGGCACGACTTAGCAAAATTTTCGTTTCTGTTTTCGTTTTTTCATTTTTGTTACGTAACGAAAGGAAAACGAAAAACGGTTAAAAAATGGACCGAAAACGGAAACGAAATGACTAATTTTGAGCCAATTTTCGTTTTTTGTTACTGGAAAAGCACTTAATGGACCTAAATGGGAAGAAACGAAAAAAATTTCGTTTTCGTTTTCATTTTTTCATTTTCGTTACGTAACGAAATGAAAACGAAAAATTTTGAAAATTAGCTCACGAAAATGGAAACGAGCCGAAACAGACCCCTAGACGAAAATGAAAACGAAAACGAAAAATTTTTCTGAGTCGTGCCCATCTCTAGTATCAATGGCTATCATTATGGATGCTTAAGGACAACCTCCAGGTTGGAGAGATCTCTCTCAATGCCATTTGCAGGGAATCGTAAGCAGGTGAAGACATCTGCTTGGGAATCCCCTGAAGCCAATGGTGTGCCACTGCGTGAGACAGAATGCTGGACTGGATGGGCTGTGGCCTGCTCCAGCAAGGCTGCTCTTATGTTCTTATATTCTTATGAGCTACGAAACTCACAGGGTGACTCAAGGCCAATCGCTCTCCCTCAGCTTGACCTACCTCGCAGAGCTGAGATTAAAGTGGGAAGAAGTAAAATCAAGTATGCTACTTTGAGCTGAATGGGGGGGGGGAGTGGGCTATAAATGTAATCAATAAATCAATTCAATCCAGAAATCACTGGATTTACCCTTTGGTGAGTAAATATGAAAGGAGAGGAAACTTGCTGTTTCTCCTACATATGTTTGCACCACAAAGAAATGTGGCTATCTAAAGAGAAACATTTCTTTGAACTTTCTTTAATTTGGAAATGTTGTATTTAAAACTTGTCACAATATCTGAAAATGACTGGCTGCCATTATATGAGGCAATATTGAAAAAGGAACTCGTTGCCTCATTTGTGGGTCTCCTTCTTGTTCATCAATTTCTGGAAAGAGAAGAAAAGGTTTCTTGTTGAAATACTTCCATTCAAAGGACTTTCAAGAATAATTTTTGAAAGTAACTGAAAAGCATCACCTGTTGCATCAAAAACAAAAACAATCTAATCTTACCAATCCCCACCCCGCAAAGTAATGGAAATACAGTGGTACCTCGTTTTAAGAATGCTTTGGTTAACAAAAAAAATTGTTTAAGAAAAGAAATTATTGAAAATGAGTTTTTTTAAAAAAAATTAAATGGTATGCCCCAGTTTACATTTTTTTCGCAAGGCATTACAAGTTGATGTGTGATGTTCGCATGACAAAAATAATGTGGATGCCTCAGTTTAAGAAAAATTTAAATGTAATAAGAACATAAGAATAGCCTTGCTGGAACAGGCCACAGCCCATCCAGTCTAGCATTCTGTCTCACGCAGCGGCTCACCATTTGCTTCAGGGGATTCCCAAGCAGATGTCTTCACCTGCTTACGATTCCCTGCACAAGGCATTGAGAGATATCCTGCCTATCTCTCCAACCCAGAGGTTGTCCTTAGGCATCCATAAGGATAGCCATTGATAACCTTGTTCTCTGGGAACTTGTCCTATCCTTTCTTAAAGCTGTCAAGGCTGACAGCTCTCACCGCTTCTTCTGGCACAGAGTTCCACAGACCAGTGATCCTCTGGGTGAAAAGGTTTTATATATTTTATTTACTCTGCACATCCCCTTTTATTTGTTTGAGATGTAGCACCCAGAAGTTTCATGGTGTGCCCCCTAGTTCTAGTCTTGTGAGATAGGGAAAACAGCTTTTCCTTATCTGCTTTGTCCACACCATGTATGATTTTATAAAAAAAGGCCCCGGTTTGCCTTTTTTCTGATCTTCAGAACAGATTAATTGGTTTTCAATGCATTTTCTATGGGAAACCGTGTTTTGGTTTATGAATTTTTCACAATACAAAACAACCCAGAGAATGAATTAATTAGTTAAACTGAGATAACACTGTACTCACTCCCCGGTGTCAGAACAATCAAATCCTAGCTGGCTTGACAGGTCAGTGAGGGTACAAGCAGGTGAGAGAAGCTGGAGCAATATAGTTCATGCTTAAAAGGGTCTTTTCTTTCATTCGATCTATTTAATCTTATACTTGAGTGATTCTTCCATTCGTATGGGTGACATTTCTTCTCTTGTGAAAAAGATCCGGACAGATTGCTCCAATTTGTCCCGCATTTGATTATTGATTCCTTCTCTCCCCCCCCTTTTATCAAAGCCATTGTTCCACAAGGCATGGCATCTTAAACTTTCTTTTTTTATTATTAAATAAAGTAAGTGGCATAGCGCTATAGCAATGCATGGTATTGTACATATTATACCAAAACATATCTTCAGTGCATTAGAATTCCACTGTGTTATTTAGGGAGATAATTTTTTAAAAGATAAACCTAGAGAAGGGCTCTCCATCTGCTTTTTTTTAAATGTCACAAGCCAGTGAATACATCACAGGGTTTCCAGCCAAAAGCTGGATTTGGGTGTGAATTAACCAACTGCACAGGCTACAGAAAGTGGGACAAACCGCAGCCCGAGCGCTGTGCCAAAAAGGTTTGGGAAGAGCTTGTGAAAGGGGTGGGATGTTTTGCTCTTATTGAAGACATGTGTGCTTGCTGGAAAATGGAGTGCAACAAACTCCAGCTAAAACAAATCAAATAGCGAGCTGTATGCTCATCTGGTCACCCACTGAGTTAAGTATCCAACCATGGAACTAGACACTGGGAATTCAATTCTCCAATGCACATCCCAGAAGAGCCAGCCTGTGTAACCTTGGGCAAGCGGCAGAGTCCCAGGAGAGCAGTAAATAACATGGCAATCTTGTGTGTGCGAGTTGCATCATTACACTCATGACCAACTCCTTGTGACCCCATGTCCATGGAGTTTTCTTGGCAGGAATACTGGAGTGGTTTGCCAGTTCCTACTCCAGGCGCCTACAGCACCTGGTATTCCCTGGTGGTCTCCCATCCAAGTACTAGCCAGGGCCAACCCTGCTTAGCTTCCAAAATCAAGTGAGATCGGATGTGCTTAGGGCATCTAGGCAGCTCATGGCAATCTTACCCCTCCATAATTAAAAAGCTCTCCTTTTAATGATGGCAGTCTTGACGCCTCTTGGTCTCACCAAAAGAACTGTGGGTAGGAGGCCTGTTTCTCTCCTTTCTGGGAAATGTCTCCATGCAAGATGTTTTCTGCAATAAATCTTAGGGGAGATCACACAAGATCTCCTCAACACCTAGAAGAAACTCCAAGCTCTACTGGATTCTTCCCACTCCTGTGCGGCTTAGCATTTTAGATGTGCAGGATTCACTAAAAGAGGCATTAAGAAGTGGTTAACAATGATTAAAGTGGAGGGGAAGATGAGGCAGGGTCTGGTTTTCTAAAGTTTCTGGGCATCTCACTGGTGTGTGGGGGGAGTTGCAATTAGGAACCTTGGCACGGTGAAAACTGCAAAATCACCAACAATGAGAATTATTTTATACTTGTCCCATCTAGAGATGGGCACGACTCAGTGAAATTTTCGTTTTCGTTTTTGTTTTTTCGTTTCGTTTTGTAACGAAAACGAAAACGAAAAATTTTTCAGAAGCAAAACGACAACGGAAACAAAACGAAAAATTTTGCCGTGTTTTTCGTTTTCGTTACGGCAGACACATTACATTGAAAAAATTGCTAACGAAACAAAAAAATTTCGTTTTCATTTTATTTTTTCATTTCATTTCGTAATGAAAACGAAAACGAAAAATGTGCAAAAAAACCCTGAAAAACGAAAATGAACTGAAACGGACCCCTAAACGACAAACGACAAATGAAAAAAAAAAATTTGAGTCATGTCCATCTCTAGTCCCATCCCTATTCCCTTTGCAGTGAATACAAAGAAATTACCACGCTTACCAAAACCTGGGTGTGGAAGATCTAAGGTAGCCCAAATGAATCAGAAAGAGCATCTCCACCCTTATCAGGGAGGGAGGGAGGGAGGGAGGGAGGGAGGGAGGATGTGGAAAAAGTTAAAAGGGAAATTAAATTTTGGAGAGGGGGTATGAAGGGGTGGGCATGACACAAGTCCCTTTGTTTGGAGAGCTGGGGTGTGAAATAGAGTTGGGCATGAAAAAGAAAACTGATGGTTCAGTTCATTCTGTCTCACCCCCCCACCAGTTCATTTCATTTCATTTCATACAAATTTTTAAAACAAAAATTTGTATAAATGAACCAAAATGTCTGTGAAGATTCTCAGTCATCCAGGTGAATTTATCTGGAAGTTGAGTCATGGCTACCGGACGTCTTTTTTGAGAGACAGAAACATTTCACTGCTCTTCCAAACAGCTTCATCAAAGAAACTGGTTCGTCTTACCTGGACCACCGCCGATGCTGCCAATGCAGGATGACTGCTGCTGGCAGTGGCAATGACACCAATGACAGGGGACCAATGACAACAACAACAATGACAACAACAAAAACAAAAACAGGAGACCAGAAGGACTTTTTTTTAAAGTCCTCGATGAGGGGATTTTTCCCCCCCTCCTGACCCATGGCCGGATTTCCAGGCGAGGAGGATGGTGTGACAAGATAGGAGACGGGGGGGGGGGATGAAAAATGAAATGAAACAAAATGAAATTTCCATTCCGTTTCATTTCGTTTCCCTTTGATGGGTTGGGTTGTTTGTTATTCATTTTGTTAGCTAACGAAACGAATGAGGAATAACGAAACAGATTAAAAATTAGTTTCGTGCCCATCTCTAGTGTGAAACCCAATCCTGTACTTCAGATGCAGTTTTAACAACAGCCCTGCTTCCTGCCCTCCCTCATCTAAGAAGACTCCCTGGCCAATCTCATCATGCCAGGAACTTTTAAGAATGACCTCCTGGCAAATCACATCTTTTTGCCATATTTTGGACTTTTGGTGCATGTTTTGATAATGAGGCAATTGCCCTTGAAAGCTTGCATTTCGTTGTTTTTCTTTTATCAGTAGCCTATAAAGGTATCCCCTAGCCTCGTCTTGTTTTTGTATTTTAACCCAAATGTGCAAATATTGTTTTGTTACTTATTATATTTTTATTATTGATTGTTTATTTATTGTGTGTCTCGATTGATATTTGTTCAACCATGTAAACCACCCAGAGTAGCCATGCAGCGAGATGGAGTGGTAAATAAATAAATAAATAAATAAATAAATAAATAAATAAACAAATAAATAAATAAATATGCTTCATAAATAAAACATCATGTCTTTTGTATCTAGAACATCAGTCTACCCTGCTTTCTTCTTTCGTGCTGGTCAAACTCTGCTTCTTTTCTAGACCTCAAATTCCAGCCCAGGCTCGATCTGATGATTCCCACACATATACACACACAATATGTATACACCCTTCTTACCTTTTGTGGCAGTGTGACTCCAAGCCTGAAACACAGATCCTGAATCCTTGGCAGTTGATTTGACAACCATAGCCCAAAACCCAGTGACTCTTCAAAAAACTGCCAACTGTCACGGGAATTGGAGACCCAGCAACATGATGTACTTCCTACAAAGATTTATGTTTGCTGACAATGTGCATTTATCACCTATTGGATTTCCTCTCTTCCTGTTTCAGGTGGCGTATCTGACGTGACTTAAAAACAATGAGTTTTGTTTCTTAAAATAGCATGTGGGCAGATTGGGTTTGCTTTGTTTTCAAAAAGAACGGAGATACTTTTTAAAAGCCAGAAGAAATAGCATAAATATTGTGTACTTAAGGGAGAATGTTGATGTGACCATTTCAAAATATTTTGTGGGTGCAATCGCTCACTCTTTCTTTCTTTCTTTCTTTCTTTCTTTCTTTCTTTCTTTCTTTCT
>JAHTLZ010000065.1:7153528-7174153 GCA_023846285.1 Phrynocephalus versicolor
ACACACACACACACACACACACACACACACACACACACACACACACAAAGAGAGCCACGCTTCCAGTACTAGCTCTTTTGATTTTTCAAACCATATTTTGTGATGTCTTGGGGCACTGGGGATGAAAAAAATTATATGGATGCCCCCTCTGTGCCTTTAAATCTACATCCAGCAGATTGAAACAAGGAGTTTGATTTTTTTATTTATTTTATTTTATTTGCTTCCTTCCTCCTGCAAAAGTTCTGTGAATTCAGCTGATTTCCAGCCCAGTGGGACAGTTTGGGGCACCCTATAAACCCCAGAAATGTGGACTTGCATGGCCAGACTAATAATTTGTCCAGAAGGAGAAAACTGGGGGCATCTCTCTCAGAACTACATGCACAGTTGCTTCCATAGAGTGCTCTCCATTTGTTTTAGTCTACAGAAGTAATTCTTAAAACCACTCCCATGAGAGGTGACACTGTGTGCTTTCTTAGCAAACAGAGTGAGGAATTCAAATGGATCTGTTCCGAGTATGTGCCAGCAAGTCATCATCTCCGATTTAAGGCCACCCTGTGAATAAGTGATCTCCAAAAGGCCCTGTCCTCGGCTCTGGCAAACGCACATTGCTGTTTGTTTGTTTTTTTTTGGGGGGGGGGAGTCAACCCATCTCATGTTTGGTCTTGGTCTTTTCCGACTCTTTCTCACTTTCCTAGCATTGTTATCTTTTTCCAGAGAACTTGACCTTCTCTTGCTTCAGCTTCAGCTTCAACCTTTTTGCCTTTGGAGATAATTAAGGGTTGCTTTGCTGTAGAGCCCACTGCTTCTCTGGCAGTCCAGGTATCTGCAAAACTTTCATCCCGCACCATAATTCAAAGAAATCTCTTTTCCCCTTCATGTCCATTTTTTAAACTATCCAGCTTTCACACCCATTCATGGCAATCAGAAAAATGAATCTATACTCAGTAGGACCCCCCATATCCACTGATTCATTATCCACTGATTCAGTTATCCACGGTTTGCGGGGGGGGAAATTAAATAAAGAGTTCGGCAGCCACAAAGTTTGTCACAGACAGCAGCTGTAAAGCAAATTGCTGTCATGAAAGAGCAGTGTAAAGCAAGCTACTGTCACAAACAGCAGCCAGAAAGCAAGCTACTATCTCAAAACTGCAGCCAGAAAGCAATCTGCTGTCACGAAACAGCAGGTTGTTGTTTTTTTTTGGGGGGGGGACTTGGCATTCTCTCCTATCCATGGATTTCGTTATCCACAGGTAGGCCTGGAACCAATCCCCAGTGGATACCAAGGTGCTACTGTATATTACAACAAGCCTGGTGCCAGATATTCATGATAAAGCAACTGCTACGTCTTGTTGATGTGTTGGGCTTCTTAATTCCCTTATAATTAGATTTATATGCATCCATCTTTAAAAATAAAATAAAATGGATTTCAGTGCAATAAAGCCTTCTGGGAATGGGTGCATTGCAGCATGACTGTGCACGTCCTTGGTAAATGGGAGCAACAGATGCGGCTTTAAGGGTTTTTTTTTAAAAAAAATATTGTTTTTCGTCCTAGGGTGCTGACTGATTTTCCAAAACAAGGTATGCAGATTTCTGTGTCCGTGGTGAGCATTCATATCAGCTAGTCTGGTCGGGGCAGCAGCATTCCATTGGCTTGACTGAAGCAAACAACAGGCAGGCTGAACTCCAGGTGACCCAGTTGTCTCTGCTAATCACTGGCTGATTACTAGCTAATCAGTGTCTTGTTTAGTGCATGGAAGCCAAAGACACTTTGGACTGGGCTGTCTTTGAGAAGCGGGACACATTTTTTGCCATCTTCATTAGCATGCTGCAGTTCCACTAGAGGAGCTCAAAGAAGACGCAGAGCCGAACTCCAAAGCCCAGCATTGTAAAGGGATTTTGCAAGGACTGAGGAGTGCCATAGTAAACCATTTCAGGCTACGTTTTATCCTAAATGTTCTGGACAACAGCCTTCTAAGTCCCCTGGAAGCCTAGTCTTCTCTTTCTTTGATAAGCAGCCCTTGTTCTTGTCTTCTAGGCAAACTCCAGATGTTTTAGACGACAGCTCCCACCATCATTGTCCTTGGACTGGTGGCTGTCTCGGATAGAAAAAAAATATGGAGGGCATCAGAATGATGGAGGATGGCACAAGAAAGAAAGCAGCACAAGCCTACTGGAAAGTCCCTCCTGGAGTCTCCTAACTTCTGAAGGCAACCCATGTAGTCCTTATGGCCATAGCACCCCCTACACTGAACACCTTTCCAGCTATGCTTCCAGTGCTGCAGTGGGTGCAGTTCTCTTTTCTTTTTCTTCCCATTGTTTGTACAGTGCCTCTGTTACTTTCTAGATAACAGCCCTGTACGTAAAGGGCTATTAGAAGACAGTTGCATCCTCTTTTTGGGTGGTGTTGGTGATCTGTGACTCCAAGCATTCCTCATCTCTAGCCATGGCTGCCCAGGACTGGGAGCTCCAGGGAGGCGGGCGCAGGCAGCCAGGACCTTTGGCTAGGGGGTGGAGCCTCATTTGCATACAGGGTTCCCAGAATCCCTTGCAGTGGCTTCAGTATGCTCACTGTGACCTACGTATCTCAGATTTCTAGGGGATATACATACCAATTCAGACAGCTGGTGCCATGTGGGTTAGTGGTTGTGCAGGGAAAAGTGCTCTCTGGTGGGCCATCTAGCGGCCGCACGGCCACCCAGCAGCATCCGGAGCTCAGCCGCCCACCGCCAGAAATGCGGGACATTTCAGGGGAAAATAATTTTTCAGGAAGACAGCAGGCAAGAGTGATTGATCTGTGAATGTCCCACCAAAAACGTGACACTTGACAGGTCTTTCTCTGGCCCTGCTGGCTCGGTGTGGATGGAAGTTGCAGTTCAACAACAATGATGTGGCCACAAGCTCCTCACGCTAATTCAATGTGAGGGTTGCACAGGCCAACTGTGGTCTCAAAATAAAACAACAGCCACCACACTGAGGATCTTAATGCTACCCACCCAACGTGAGATAAAAGGCTGAATGTCAGACACACGTGGCCACAGACTTGGTACTGAGGCAGAAGCATTTGCAAATTCCATGCTAGCTTGTCTGTCTTGTCTTGCCCTCTTTATCTGCCCCTTTGACCATGCAGGAGTGACACCCACCCACCCCAGTTTCTTGACAGTTCTCACTAGAAACCCATTGAAAGCTTAATATAACTACAAATAGGAGCAAGCAATATGAGGTGGCGCCTGGAATTCCATCCAGGCTAGCTGAGTGGTTTAAGCATTACAGGCCAAAAAGAAAAAGAAAAGGTTAAGAAAAGAAGACAAAAATGTAGTGGGACCTTAAAGACTAAAGTTTATGTAAATATTTCAATCTGAGCTTTCATGGACAAGTCCCCTTCCCATCAGATATAAGAGTTTAAGTATCTGGCTGTGCAGCTTGAGGAATTCCCCATTCTGTTTCCTTGGCAGGGGCTGGTCTTGATGACCCAAATGCTCCCTTCCAGACCAACACTTCTAAAAGGATGTTGACGGTGATGATTCTGTCCCCTCCACATTGCCTTCATCCCGGCCTTTGAATGATCCCCACTATCTCACAGACAGTAAGGTTGCAGTCCTACCAGCGTTTTCTGTGTAATTTCCTGGCGGCGAGCTGCGCAGTAAAAGATCACGTGCTAGCCGGGGAGAGAAGTAAATCCTGGTCCCAGCCAACCACACCCCTGGAACAGCAGTTTCAGCGAAGTTTCCTAAACCACCGCCAGGGGCTGGATTTAGAAACTTCGCTCAAAAATGTTTACTTATTTGCTTCTCTAACCATGACAGGACTCCAAAAATATGCAGTAAAATCAGTTGTTCCCCTTTAACACCACAGAGGCTTGGAAACTAGAGCTGGAAAGAAGGACAAAATGTGAAGTAGACAGGTAGAGACCGAACCAGAAGAGGGGACACTAACTGCACATTAAAAACCACGTGACCACCCAGAAAAAAAATACGCAGGGCATTTATATATGCAGAAAACTCTGGTAAGACCACGGCCCAAGACAACGTGGTGTAGCTGTATTTCAAAATGTGTGCACGGTTTATGAGCGAAATAGGTCTCCTGGCTATTTCTCATCTTCTCATATGTGGAGGTCTACAGGGAGAGGGAACAAGGGGAGAAAACGTGACTGAGAAAAGAGAAGGAGGTAAACTGAGAGGAGCACATGGGAAAAGGAGAAGCAACTGCCCCATAAACAAATATGTCATTTACATATCATTCCCAAAGAATAGGTGGAAGTGACTGCTGGAGGTTGCCTTGGCCCTCGGCATCCGCACAGATAGACAAGGAGCTGTCAACAGGACACCCACTGTTCAAGTCCACCACTTCAGATAACACGAGTTCCTCCACTTTTGGCAACGGCGTAACTATTGTTGCCACTTGAACCTGTCCCTTTCCTCGTCCATTCTTCCCAGCACACATGTTCACTCAAGGACACTATCCTGCACCCACTGATGTGTCTTTTTATAATGTCGAGATCAATGTGATCAAAGCATTCCTCTGAAGCATAATTAGAAACTTGGATTTTGCTTTCTCCAGAAATTTACTTTTCTTGCCCACCACCATCACCACCGATGACGACAATGATGACAACCACCACCACAAACCCACCAACCAGTCAACCAACCAACCAACCAACCAATGCTGTCTGGAACCTGATAATTGTAATCCAAAAGAGTAATATTTCCAGTCACACCCCTGTCACCATGAGTAAGCATATGATAAATATTCAAGGAACCTGTAAGAACTGAAGGGAATATTTCTGGAAGGAAGGGTTCTGGAGATCTCAGTTATTCCTGTATTGTGTTGGTCGGTTGGTCAGTTTTGCTAAAAGCAAACTTCCATGCAGATTTTAGGTTCTTTCTCATCTGAAGATTTTTGAGAGAAGCAAAAAACCTGTAATGAAATCATTCTGGTGAGCAGGTTCAGGTTCTTAGCAAGGAGACACTTGTTCCATGCCATCTGGCTCTCTCTGAGCAAATAGGCTCCAAGTAGGTCTGTGCACATGACTCATTAGCTCAGCCAATAATTATGGAAGTGATGGGGGGTGTCTTGATTAAATTCCCCATCTTCAATTCCAAACTCCTTGATATTTTAGCCAAACCATGCTTCCCTTTAGTATCCTGAGAATATGTGTCAATTCAACAGAAGAGAACATGGTGGTGATACTGAAGGCCCCACAAAGCTCTGTGTTGCTTCAGGGATTTTTGTGCCATCCTGTCCACACTCCTCCTCCAATGCAGCTACGAGACATACAGTATAGAACGGAACCCCAGAATGTGATGGTGGGGAGTACGGATGGGCACCTTATAAAAGTGACACACTGTTTCGTTGTTTTGTAAGGTTTTGAACCATTTCAAAATGAAACGAAATGGCAGACAGTGTGTTGTCCTGAACAGAACTGAAATGTTGTTTTCGGTTCAGGAGGAACCAAACTGGGGAGCCACCACCAGATCTTACTTCAGTGAGATCCACCGGCTGTTCCTCTGTTTGCTTCTTGCCCACCACTGCCTCCCAGCTGGTTTTGACACCTCCAGCTGTCAAAAAATTCCAGCTGTGAGGCAAGTGGCTAAGGAGAATGCAGCAGCCTGTCAGCAGTAAATTCACTGCCTGACTGCTCCTTTCTCCATTGCTACCCCCTCCTCCCAGGGGGGGTGTTTTGGGAAGGGGTGCTCTGAGCACAGCCCTCTCTGTCAAAAAAAAAAAAACTACCTTGGAGGAGGGAGGAGCATGGGACAAGGAAGGAGCCGGTGGTAAATTCAAATGGAGCTTAAATTTACCCCTGCTGCCTCCATGCCTCCTCTCCCCCCTCTTCCTCTAGCACTTCCTTGTTGGCGGCTGGGCAGGGCAAGACAAGGCAAGCGCCTGGCCAGTGTCTCAGGCTCTGCTTTCTCGACAGCAGGAAGTTCTCCTCCCACCCGCACAGAGGCTGGCTCACCAAAGACAGAGTGAAGCCATCTCCTGGGCATTTGCTCAACTTCTCGGCCAAAAACCCAATGCTCAGTTGCTGCCTTCTGACAGGGAGCCTTGGTTCCACCACCACCACCAATACCAAGACTCGGTGGGTGACTTCTGATGGCACCACGGGCGACTGGTGGTTGACGTGTTGTGCAGGCCCAGTTTAGTATGAAATGAAATGAAACACAATGAGTAATTAAATGAAACAAAACAAAATGAAATGAAAGATTAATTTTCCATTTCGTGCCCATCTCTAGTGGGGAGCACAAACCACCAGTTCAGCAGTCCAGGCTGATTTGTTTATTATCCAGACATGTGTTCAGTGCTTCAGAGGAGGGGAGGCTTTGAAGCTCCAAACACCTGTTCAGCACATAAACAAACTGGCACAAATCACCAAACTGGCAGTTCACACCCATCTCTGCCCATCTCTAGTGCGGAGATTAATCACCACCACAACTGCTGCCGTTCTGACAATGGCTGATACTTCATGTCCATCTCATCACTGTTTCCGGTCCCGCTGGAGACCCGTATGAAGAAATCTAACTGCACGTCCATTGCGGGATGAGGGGAGTTCATCCCGACCATGCCCCCTGAACTGCTATCTAAGCGGTTCCCCTCCCAGGCATCGGGAATCTCCTCATCTCGCTTCTAGTTCTGAGATGAGTGGCCGTGAGGTAAGTCTCGTCACACAACATGCCATTCTCCATCTAGTGGCAGGAGTGCAAAGTGCCATTCACCAGTACATTCCCTATGGAGTCAGCAACGCAGTGCAGATAGATTAAAAGACAAATGTCTCAAACTTAGCACCGTAATGCATTGAAGGCAAGGCTTCAGAGAATGAAAACATCAAAAAACGGAAGGTCGGGCAAAAAAACAAAGGAGAACGAAGGCATGGAATTTCACATCTCATCACAGAACGAGGACGTGCGTTAACAGTCATGCCGGTATCATCAATCATGCCCGTGCATACACGGGAACAGGGACAGAACCGCAAGAAGACCATGTGACCACAACCAACATCAACACACAACAAACTTCCTCCCGGGATGAGAGTGGATGTGAAGTAACCGTCAATGTCTGTTTCTAAACAGGGACTCATGTCAAACAGGCATAATCAGGGTCGGGGTGGGTTGGATCCTCAGCCATAAAGGAAAGGAAAGGAAATGCTGCAGATATTACATTCCTAAAGCACCTTAAAGGGGAACTATTTCACAACACAAACTGCAGATGTGAGAGACAGAGACTGCAGCCAGAAGAAAAGTGAGAAAAACCCAAGGTCCTTTTTCCTTGTCAAGGAGCCTATTGGCTTGCCTGATGTGAGAACATAGAAAAAAACAGGCTTTTCACCTGCGGAATGGGCTGCTTTAAAGCCTGGTGGATTCCCCTCCATCGGGAGTTTTTGAACACTGGCTGAAAACCACTTTGCACCCCTGTACCATATCCATACTGATGATGGCATCGCCCAATGCCACTGAACTTAGTTCTAAATGCATTTAAGCTTCCTAGCCCCCTCTTTCAGTTTTCAAAGCTCCCTAGGGTAGTGTTGGAGAACCTATGGCCCGGGTGCCAAAAGTAGCACTCAGAGCCCTTTCTGTGGGCGCCCGACATTGCCCCTTCACAGCCACCTGTATTTAAGTTAAATCGCTGTATTGGCTCTTTGCGAAAAATTAGTATTATTTGCAGCAGACTTTGCTGCTAAATATGTCTTTAAGGGTATTTGTACACGACCCTTAAACTCCGCAGCGAATGGCTGCCAGCTCCGAAGCTCACAATTGTTTCCCCACCAGCTCCGGAGTTTGCAGGAAATTAAGTGCGACCACGCCCACCTAAGTGCGTCCCAGCGCTTTTTTTTTACCTGCTCTATGAGGGTGAAAATCCCCAGGTCCGGATTTAATCTGGTGAGTGCGGGGCTCTCCGCAGAAGAGAGGGAATCAGGACGACGATGGGGCTACCGTGCGGCTTCAGAGGTGAGCCTGCATTTTTTCCTTTCATTTTTTTCTCCCTCCCCTCACGCAGGCAGGAGCAAGGAAGTGCGGAGGGGTGGGGATGCAGGAAGAGCAACGAACCCCCAAGATCCCTGGTCCGAATTTAAGTGGCCAGCGGATCTAATGGGTCGTGTGAAAAGGCCCTAAATCAGTGGTTTCCAGTCTTAGGTCCCCAGATGTTCTTGGCCTAAAGCTCCCAGAAGCTCGCTTTGCTAGCCAGGATTCTTTGGAGTTATTTTTATTTAACATTTGCTGAAGCAAATCAAACATAAATCTTAGGCGGGGAGGGGAGTATCCTTGGGGGGGGGGGCTTTCTCATTGTGCTCTTGGTGAGGGCACAAGCGAGGGCCTTCTCTGTCACTGCTGCCAGACTCGGGAAGTCCTGTTACCTATTGAATTGACCATGTATATTTTCTCTGGCAAGAGGTCAGGAAGAGACGTAAACCAGCTGAACCAAAGTCCAGTTTTATTTGTAATGTATGCAATAGGAGTCAGCTTGCGTCTTCTCTTAATGGCAGAGAAAGACCCCAAACATACAGTGTAAAAGAGTTTCATGCAACAACAAACAAGGAGTCCTAAAGTGTACAACCTCATTGGATAATATTTGCGTAAGATTTGGATCCAACATCTAATTGGCTGAAAATGTGAAGGAGGCAATCTCATTGTTTCTCCTGTCAAAATGGGGCATCTATTACTCGCCTTAATGATTTCCCCTTCCAAGGTGCGCCATACTGTCTGATAAACAAATTCCTCATCCTATTGATGTGTATGTTACTGGACTGTGGGCCTCTGTGTGGGCTTATTGTTCTGCCTAAGAGAAACATTCAAAAGCTGAATGGTGGGTGCTTGAGTACTTGAGCAATTCTAAAGGCCAAGTCTGACACGGTACCAGAAAGTAATATATGTAAAGAAACAGTGATCAGGCCTTTGTTCTATGATCCAGCCAGGAGGAGGTTACTTTTGGGTCATATACAGGTATCACTCCCCTCCCACAGGACGTTAGGCTGAGCCCATCTTTGCTGTGCTTCCCCAAGCAGGCAAAGATCAGGCAGGCTTTTCCTTAGTGAGTGAGAGGTATTTTTTAATGGGTTGTTCTCCTCTGTTGTTTTCAACGTCTTGATTTGATTTACCATTTTTAGTACATAAAACTTATTTGATTCTTTTTAAATATTTCTATAGCTACTGTTTTTAATCTTCTTAAATATGTAAGCTGCCTTAGGCCTTTTTAAAGGAGAAAAGCGGGGAAAAAGTCTGGAAAAAAGGCGCCTGAGGGGGGATATGATTGAGATGTACAAAATAATGCAGGCAGGGTGTGTGTAAAGTGGATAGAGGGACACTCTTCTCCCTCTCACAAAATACCAGAATTAGGTGACATACAATCAAATTGAGGGCTGGGAGAGTGAGAACAGACAAAAGAATATATATTTTTTACCCAGTGTGTTATTAGGCTGTGGAACTCCCTGCCATAAGATGTGGTGATGGCATCTAGCCTGGATACTAGAGATGGGCACGACTTACCGGAATTCCCGTTTCCATTATTCGTTTCCGTTACGGAACGGAAAAGGAAACGACCATTACTCCGCCAGAACTCGAACTCGAACCGACGAATGAATAATTGGGTCTGATTTGTCATTGTCGTTCCTGGCATCGCGGCGATCCCGCGATCCCAAGTGGCACAGAAAAAAAGTTTTTAAAAGTTAAAAAAAAAAAAAAACGATTCCCGGCCCTAAAAAAAAAATTAATAATTTCTTTCATTCCCTGTGGGGAACAGCAACGCAGAGTTTATTCTTTTTTGTGTTCTCCTGCATTTTGGAGGAAGATTTCCTTTTTTTATTTGCTTATATTTGCTTCAAGGGGGAGGGAAGGTTTGAGTGGGAGCGGGAGGGTAGGGTAGGTGCTGCGGATTTATTTTGAAAATATATATTATTTTATACTACCATTTCTTTTCTATCCCAATTTCCAACCAAGTTCATTTACTCTTGGCCAAGGTCCTTTTACCCTGCGCCTACAGCTCTGCTGCTGTGGCGATTGGGGTTTGGGAAGGGAATAGCAAGCAAGCAACGCTACCCTAGTAGCAGTTTATAATAACTTTTATCTAAAAATATAATACTACCATTTATTTTCTATTTTCTAAAGTTTATTAGCAAGTGGCAAGCAACAGCCAAGGTCCAGTACTAGTGCTTAGAAGGAGAGGTTGGAGGCTGTTATTTTAAAAATATACAGAGTACAGACTGAGTAGACAGAGTTCCCCTCGCCAACCAGTGCACTCAAAGTTCTCAAACACATTTGTTGGCAACAAGCCAAGGGCACCCTCCTCTATAGAAAATTTTACAATTACATTTTACTTACTTACTCTTTCACTTGTCCAACACCTCATTCATTTATTTGCAGTCAGGAACTCAAGCAAACATATTTGTTGAAGGGCACCCACCTCTATAGAATTTTTTTTTACAATTACATCTAGAAGAACTTACAGTTCACTTAGTTACTTGCCCTGTGCATTGTGAAAGTTGTGTGCCAGATTTGGAACACCCCTTCTACTAGCTTGGTTGTTGTGCTGTTGTGTGAGACCCTCTGAGAGAGGTGGAGGGGAGATGGGATGGATTCAAAACCAAACAACAAAAAAGTACAACAAACAGGCACGTCAGCCAGACCAAGTAGGGTGGCTGGCCGGTTCAGCATCAGCAGATTCAGCAGACCAAGAGGGGAAAAAAAGAAATGTATTCTTTCTGCCCCACTTTGTTTGTTTATATAGGATGCACTAGCCTTGTTGTGCAGCAGCAACAAAAGTCCATCACCCAGGCCAGTTTAAACTGTTTTTCGCCTGCTCATTTGCGGGACCTGTGCCCGCCCGCCGCCTGCCTGCGCGCCCGCCCGCCCCTCCCCCTGCCACTGCCGCCGCCCACCCATGGATCCCCGCCACCACCGCCCGCCCTGCGCCCGCAGCTCCCCGTCGGTCAGACATCAAATTGCGCAAAATCGCGGTAGAAACGACAAATGAAAAAATGAAAAACGAAATGACAAATTTTTGCGAATTTTCACGAAAAACAGAAACGACCCGAAACGGACCCGTCCTGAAAAACGACAACTCAAAAAAAATTTTCCTAGTCGTGCCCATCTCTACTGGATACCTTCAAAAGGGGGTTGGACAGATTCCTGGAGGAGAAGTCCATCATAGGTTACAAACCATGATGGAGATGTGTCATCTCCAGGCTTAAAACTGGGGTACTTCAAGGACCAGATGCAGGGAGTGTTATGAAGAGACAGATATCTAGACTCGTGCACTCCCAGAGACATTTGGTGGGGCCACTGTGAGATACAGGAAGCTGGACTAGATGGGCCTTTGGCCTGATCCAGCATGGCTGGTTTTATGTTCTTGTGTTCTTATGTTCAAACAAACAAGAAATTAAAATGCTCCAGTTGCTCCCTCTTCCCATCCTTCACTTGGCCACTAAGATCACACCATCTTTGCCCATTGCCCTCCATGCAAACACTTCATTAAGCCCTCAAAGCCTGCCCCACTTTGACTCAGCCACTGGTTAACAATCCAACAGCCTTGTTTGGGAGACACAACCGAATGAGCAGAGGGCAAACAGACAAGAACTTTTGATCTGTTCTCAGCAGTGGAGACGGGATGTCTACAAGCATGAGAATTCGCTTAACAAGAACACAAGCTCTCGGCCTGGACTCTCAAATTGAACAAGGAAGCGGCCAAAGAACCCCCGTTCTCAGGAGACATGTGTCCCCCTCCCCCCCCCCCCCCGAACTGGGACATATGTTACACACCAATTTGAGATTATCTGTGACTGTTATCTAAAATTAACTATGGTTTCCTAATGAAAAACATTAAAAGAAGGATCAGATAAGAATGGAGCCTATTTATAACACTCACTAGAGGAAGGGGGTGAGGGGTGGGGGAAGAACAAGCTGTCTGATGCTCTAAATGAAACCAACATGATCTCTGTGTGTACAGCATTATATATGTATTGGCTTGCTTTCTTTGGCTTTATTAGTAACACTTAAGAGGGTGTTTATCATGTCCATCAGTGGTTAACAGAAATTAATCAACTGCAGAGCAGCTCTCGTACCTCTCCATGTTCTACCGCAGTCTTGGTAAACATTGTAAGCCTTTTGTGATGCTAACTCAGACAAATGCATTAGCAAAACCTTTAGGCTGTTTGGAGAGGCATAGAACTAAGAATATGGCATTCTGAGGACACTGTGGTGGAGTCATCCAGCATCTTCCTATACTCACAGGCCTTCTGCTTCCAACATGAAATTAACAGTGTGTGTACACCACCCAGCTTCTGTTCTAGGAGCGCTGCTGTACTTATAATTCATGAAAGCAAAGGCTCTCCATGAACTGAAAAACACAGTGCATTAAATGACCTCTCACACATGCAGTGAGGTGGCACCACGAGGATGGCTGACAATAGCGTGATCAATTTCATGGCTTACTGAAACATCAGTCCCTGCCTGCATGGTCTGCTTAGATATGGACAGCCAGTTCATTTTTATAATTATAAAAGAGGACTACTGGGTTGACCCTAAGATAAGTTCCCAAGTCCATACCGTGTTGACATCCTTAGAAGCCATTAACATCTGTGCAAGCTTGTGATCCCTTCAGGTCTTTTCTTCAGGCAAAATGTCACCATGGTGCCCATTGCAGGAATTATTTGGTCTGGACGCAGTGAGATGTGTCTTAGTTGCATGCCCATTTGTACCCCTGGAGATGGCTCAGAAACATCAACTGGCTCATAGAGACACCACCAGACCGCTTACCAGGGCAGAATACAGGGGGAATATAAATGTTACAACAGCCCCACCAAGCAAAATTCAAAGTACTGAACATGACCTTGAGTAGTGGTTCCCAAACTTGGGTTCCCAAATATTCTTGGAAGACAACTCCCACAAATCTTGGCCAATAGAGGAGGAGGTGAAGGCCTGTGAGAAGGCTTTTGGGAACCATTGGTCTCGAATGTTCCATATAACATGGGTCCTCCAGGCTAACCGAAGAATTGTATTGTCTCAAATAAACCTGCCTGGTCTGTGGAAGAAGACCAGCAACTTCAGAAGCCTGTTGGGAGATGACGCAAGGCATTTTGTGGGCAGTTTGTCAAATCCTTAGTCCCCTGGAAATTGAGTCATGGCAACTGGACTTGGATCGAAATATTTTGTTGGAACTTCATCCACAGACTGACAAAGCTGCTTGGATGAGCCACAAAACATTTCTATCTCTGAAGAAAAAAGAAGTCCAGTCGCCATGACTCATCTTCCAGATGGCTTCACATGGACGACTAAGAATCTTCACACACACTCTTAGCCCTATTTTGCCATTTTGTTTGCAGACAATATGCCGTCAATATGACTTCAAGATCAAGCCTATTTTGAGTAACATCCTGACAAAGAAAAATAGAGGTACTTTTCTTATAATTTATTATAGGATCCAAAATAACGAAAGTATCTGTGCAAGCAGACAAGACCTGCTATCAAGGCAATTCCAATCTATGGTTATCCTTTTCAGGGTTTTCTAGGCTAAGAATACTCAGACGTGGTTTAATGTTCCCTTCTTCTAGGGATCCCCTGGGACAGTGTAACTTTCCCAAGACCACAAAGGGTAGCTCTTTTCCCTGGAGGCATTTTATTTATATTTACTTATTAGATTTCTATACCGCCCATCTAGCCACCCACCAGGCTAATCTGGGCAGTGTACAACAAGTAAACAACAAACATATAATAACCCATTCTTGATGGGTTTCAGCACCTTAGGCCATTGTTTACCTTAAGGCCATGGACACTAATGTCTCCCTAATGAGCCTATTAAGGCTTTGCTCATCTTATGAGCCAATCAGACCAGGGGACAAGAGGTCAAGCTGACTATAAGAAGGGTCTCTTGCACTAGCTATACTCAGACCGATGAAGCTGTTTGGATGAACAGTGAAACGTTTCTATCTCTCAAAAAAGAAGTCCAGTAGCCATGACTCAACTCCCAGATATTATAATAATAATAATAATAATAATAATAATAATAATAATAATAATAATAATAATAATAATAATAAAAGTACTCTATACTAATTGGAAACAATATAACAAAAACAAGAGTGGAAAAACTATTAATTGATCACAGATGGAGGCAGTGAGGTGGGGTGGCTCAGTGGACTAAGGATCCCAAAACTGTTGGCTGCAAAGCCGGCAGCTCGGCAGTTCAAATCCTGGGTGGGACGCAGCAGAGCGAGCTCCCGCTGATAACCCCAGCTCCTGCCAACCTAGCAGTTCAAAACCATGTCAATGCAAGTAGATAAATAGGTACCGCCGTAAAAAGCAGGATGGTAAAACTGTGTTTCCTTGCAGCCATGCCGGCCACATGGCCACGGACTTGCACCACACGAGCTCTTTGGCTTGAATACGGAGATGAGCACCACCCCTAGAGTCGGACACGACTAGCACGCATGTGCAGGCGGAACCTTTACCTTTGCCTTTTAGAGGCAGTATAAATAAATCTGGATAGGGATCGAAATGCTAGAGATGTGAACCAGACTTAAGGGAGGTGTGCTTAAACTGCCAGGTGTTTATAGTGTGAGTTTAAAGGTATCCAGTGTCAGGGCCAGGTGGATGGTGCAGTGAGGAATTGAACTCCCAACTTCCGACACTCCAGCCACAGACCTAAAACACTGCGCTATCCAGCCAGCTATACAAGGATCTTATACCAATCATCAAACTGGACACTGTAGCAAGACACGAAGGGAAATTAGGAAAGGAAGTGGGGAAACCTGAATGTTAGTTTTTAGGTATTTGGGATGGGGTCCCCAGGAATGTTGGAAAATATGCCCCTTAGAAGGGCTAAAGGCCTTTGCATATTTGACTGTGTCTTTGTTGTTCATTTTTATTGGACACTTCTTCACTCTTTTTTTTTTTTTTGAGGTTTCCACTTGAGAAATGTTTTCCCAGCTGTTGGAACTAATTAGCCAACACAAGGAATGGCTTTGTTAATTCCCCCCCTCCTCTGGATAAGAGCAAAGTTATTTCATGCAATTTTTATTTATTTTTTACACAACTCGGCTGTGCAATGTGCTGCATACAGAGCAGTTTATTTAGATTGCTTTATCTCGCACCTGTTTGGATCCTGGCTGTTTTTTTAATGGTATTTAAACATACTATTTCTTGCCAGTTTCTTTATCTCTGCAGTTCCCTGCATTTCCAGCGAATGTTTCTTATTAGCTCTGAAAATAATAAAATAAAATAAAATAAAATTCCAGTTACTCCCCGAGCATGATTAGCAAGGACAAAAATAACATAATTGTTAGTTACATCCAATGTATTATCGCAGAAGACCTATAAAATGTTCTTTCGAAATATCGGAGGGGCCATTTGACTCCTCTGAAAAAGAAATAATGTGTAGAGGAAAGGATTTGTTATTTCTGGGGAAATTTGCTTTTAAACGAAAAAGACCTGGTTTGTTTTGCAGGTCCATGGCTTGGTTTGTTTTGCTGTTTTCCATTCACAGATATCATGGGCCAGGTCTTCAACAGACAGCAAAATCACATTATAGTGTCCTCGGCAAGGAGAATAAATGGTACTATCCTGGATTTCTTTTTCATTCTCTCTGTTTTTTTTAAAAAAAGGAGAAATAAATGAATCTTGCCACAAATAGAAAAGCATCTTCCAAGGGACAAAAGCTCTGCCTAATCCTGCTGCTTCCTTATCAGCTTTCTGTTATCAGGTTGTCACTGCTGTGATGCTCAGGAGAAACCAAAACCTCTGGATTCTTGAGCAGCACCTCCAAGCAAGACTGCTCTGTCTACCATCTTCTCATTCTCCCTCTCTACTACCCTCTGTCTACTGGAGGTGTTTCATCACTTTGGCCCTGGTTGGAGTTTTCACAGCCTCCCACGTGATCTGAAGTTTGTTTGACTGAGAGGGACCTTGGCTGATACTTCACGTCCCTCTCATAGCTGTTCGCCGTCCCACTTGGGACCGGTACGAAGAAATCTTACTGCACGTCCATTGTGTGATGACGGGAGTTCGTCCTGACCACAGCCCCTAAAGTGAGATTAAAGTGTGATGAGCGATAACCCTCCCTGGCCTCAGGAATCTTCTTGTCTCAGTTCTCGTTCCGAGATGAGAGCCCATGCAGTCATGCTCATCCCAGAACGAGTGACGAGTTTTACTCGTTGCGGCAGTATCCATCTAATCGCAGAGGTGCAAAGTGACATTCTCCAGTAAATTCCCTATGGAGTTAGCATTGCAGGGCACAGATTGTAAAAGACAAATGCCTCGAACTTTGCACCGTAACGCACTGAGGGCAAGACTGAGGAGAATCGAAACATTGAAAAATGGAAGGTCAGAAAGAAAAAAAAGGAGAAGGAAGGCAGAGAATTTTAGATCTTATCACGAAACAAAGACGTGCAGTAATAGTCATCCCGGTATCATCAATCATGCCTGAGGGTACAAGGAAAGAGGGACAGCACTGGTATAAGACCATGTGACCGTGAACAACATTATCACGCAATGAACTTCATCTCGGAACAAGGAAGGACGTGAAGTAACTGTCCTTGCTGGGCTAGGGTGACTGTAAATCTATCCCTTACTAACCAACTGTTCCTTCCGGACTTTGACTTCATCGGAGTCCTGCCTCACATCTGAGAGTTCTCTTTCCCCCTCTTCTGTCTGGTGACGTTGGTTATTTGTTGGTTCTTTTGTTGCTGCTATTTGCTCACAACTGTGAATAATTACATTTCTATTGTTTTCCTCTACTAGTAGTATCTCAGTTACTGAGACTGAAAGTCTCAGTTGATGAGAAATGGGGGGGGGCTATCTGAGGAATTTGAAGCCATTGTCCTCTGTGAAACTCTGTACTTTTAACTAGAAAGCTAAAGCTTTGCAACAGGATTTGGCCCACATCAGTGGAAAACTGACAGTTTACAGGTTCCTTATTTTGACATGGAATACTTGTGCAACGTGACACCATCATGTATTGGGTTTGACCTTTTGTATCGGCTTTTCCTTATTCTGAAAGACTGTACTTCCTTCCTATGACCTAGTTGCTGGCTGTACAAGATAAACGATGCTGCTGTTTTCATCTGTATTCATCTTTCTCATGTGCACTTCTTCTATATGGATACAGAAGCAGAGAGTGAGGAAAACTGGAAAGAAGTGAAAAATTGATTCATTCAAAATACAGTGTTGGAGAAAAAGGTTTACAGACATCAAGGAGTGCCATACAATAAATGGGTGCTAGATCAAATCAAGACTAAACTATCTCCAGAGGAGGAAGGAAAAATAACCAAAATTAAGTCTAGCCTACTTTGGGCATATCCTGAGAAGACAAGACTCTCTGCAAAAGAAAAAATGAATAGGACAAGAGGAAAGATCAAATATAAACTGGACAGACTATAAGTTGAAGGACCCTGGTGATGTGCAGATCCCAATAAGTGGTCTGGATGGATGGGTGGAGGGCGACTAAGCACAAGTCTGAAGTGGTCCCTAAGAACATCTCTGAATGGTCCTCAACAACCTATTTTTTTTTCAGCTGAAGGGAAGGTCCCACCCCTGCTGCTGGGCATATGTCTTCCAAGGAGTGTCATAAACATTTTGGACTGAAGGCAAGAGCTTGAAGCAGAAGCTGGCATGGAATTATTCCCTCTTGTGCTTGGATGCCAGATGGCTAATGAGCCAGAGGGCGAAATTGACACTTCCACTCAGATGTTGACCAGCAGAATTCTACCAAGCCCTGTAAAGGGTCAAATTATGGCCTGACTCCTTTGACTGAGCATCCACTTGCATCAGTGAAGGTCATCTGACCTATAACCAGAAGAATGATAATTTAACATCAGTGGTGTTTATACATATCTGCTACAGCTGAGCTTCTCTCTTGCTAAACAGCTGTTGCGAGAAGTAGAATTCCACCTTAGTTGTTGATCTTGGGCAGATGACAGGTCTCCAAAATTCCAGAAAGGTCCGTGGCCAGCACTTCTACTGGGCCCTTTAAAAAATCTAACAAAGAAGCAATTATACATACCTTCTCCAGAGAAATGCCACCTAATATATATTTTTGACACTGCCTTTGAAGACGAATCCAGCATTGGACCTGCATTAGACAATTGTGTCATTTTAATTATCATGATTCCATCCCTCCTGGTCCGAATCCATGACACATTGAAAGTTGTGTTTAATGCAGATAAGTCTCCATTCTAAGGCATTGGGGGGGCATGGAGGGACTGTCACCATAAAAATAAGTTCCCTGAGGCCTTAACAAACTGAAGAGGAGCACCATCATAGGGAGATGAGACCTACCAGTCTCACTTTGCCAACCCCACTCCCACTACCTCTGACCTTTCAAGTCTCCGGAGCTCTTCTGTGTTGCACAAGGCAATGGCAGCAACCTGGGGCCAGATTTAGAACAAGGTTTTCACATTATCAGAAATATCTGGAAGTTGAGTCATGGCAACTGGACTTCTTTACCTTGAGAGATAGAAACATTTCGCTGCTCATCCAAAGAGCTTCATCAGTCTGATTAAAGCTAGTTGGGACTCCTCCATCTTATAGTCTGCTTTGACCTCTTGTCACCCTGGTCTGAAGATGAGCAGCAAAACATTTCTATCTCTCAAGAAAAAGAAGTCCAGTTGCCATGACTCAACTTCCAAATAAACTCAACTGGATGACTGAGAATCTTCATAGATTTTATCAGAAATATTTAGGGGAGAGTGAGAGCAAGGAAGAACCGACTGTATTCTTACAAAGTTGTGGGATTTGGAAAAATGGAAGGTCATCTTTCTTTCTCTTCTCTGGATGTCTCTGAAGAATTTGTCTCTAGTGCTTCTGCTTCCGCCACCAAAGGAATGTGATGCAATGGCCCCCCATAGAGGGCTTCATTTACTCTCCAAACAAAAGGGTTCATTTTGGGGGGTCATGGGCATTGGGGATGAGAGGAAGGCTCCAACTCTTTCTGTATATCTGAAATAGCCACTTTGATCCAGAGCCAGAATACACATAATCCCTCCTCCTCCTCCTCCTTTCCTTAAAGACTTGGTTGGATTGTAACCCTGATTTTCAAGAGCTTCCTTGCAGGGATCACATTCAGAGCTCAATGCTTTTACACTCCCCACCCCCACCCCCCACCTGTGATAAATATACAGATTTTTTTCACTCCATTTGTTTTGGGAGGGGCATGCAATTAGACTTCTCACAGGAAAATTTAAAAAAAATGCAAAGCACAATAATTCACTAGAAGAATTTGGAGTCAGTGATGTCTCCACATCTGGTCATAAAGACCTTAGAAATATTGCTATTTTGAACCCAAATTCATAGAATTTATTTATTTATTTATTTATTTATTCATTCATTCATTTATTTATCTTCTAGACTGCACACCTGGTAACAGGACCACTCTGGTTCTTTTGTAGCACCTGTGTGTGGGTAAGCTTCAAATTCCCCATGCAGTTGGGAAGTTTATGAGACAATCTCGAAACACTTCTCATCACTCAGCTGAGCCTACCTTAAAGGGTTGTTGGGAGGGTAAATCAGATGGCTGGGTGTGGAAGGTGAGATTGAAAGGGCTTGAATCAGAGTAGGGCCATGAGAATCAGTGCTGCGTCATTGTTGGAATGGTTGGGTTGGGGTCGAGAAGATCTAGATTAAAATTGCAAAAAGCCATGAAATGCAGTCCAGCTGGCCATAGAGGTTTGTTCTGGACCTTGGGTTTGGAACTTTCTTCATCCCTGATGAAGAAAGACCATCCTCAACCATACGCTGAAGATAACTGTCCAAATTAGAGAGCCCAAGATGGACAACTTTGCATGTCACTGTCCTCTCCAGCACTTTAGGAGCCCCATGGTGCAGTGGTTAAATGCCTGTACTGCAACTAAAACTGTGCTCACGACCTGGGGTTCAATCCCAGGTAGCAGGCTCATGGGTGACTCAGCCTTCCAGGTTGGTAAAATAAGTACCCAGCTTGCTGGAAGGGCAACCTGTAGCCTGCATACTGTAATTAAAACTATAAACCACCCAGAGACTAATTGAAGAGGTGTGGGGCAGTATATAAGCAGAACACTTTGCTTTAATGCCACCTTGCCACCAATGCTGCTTTGCTCTGCCTGAAGGCAACACTGGCAGGAGGACAGGAGGACACTGCCTTGTGCTTGTGCAACGAAGAATTGAATAAAAATGCAACCACTAAACACACATGGAGTCCATATATATTGGCAATGGGGAACCAACCTATCAACGCTGCTCGCAGTTCATTAGCACTGTATCTAGAGGCTGGCTGAGTTTTGCTCTGCTCACAGGCATGTACCAAAGGCAATGTAAAGCTGTCTGTCTGGCCCATGCCTCCAGCCGACAACCAAGGTATAAATTGCCATCGTCTTCAGCAGTGCTGACAAGCCTGTCTCATATCTGTCCCCTGTCAATGATGGCACATTTATAGTCCTGTAACTCAGAAGGCTCATTGTGCATCACCTCTGGTACATCTCCATAAACCCTATCACAGAATTCCTGGGGCTGACTGTAGTACAGTCAATGTATGGAAAGTTGGCTTGACCTCCTCCTCCTCCTCCTCCTCCTCCTCCTCCTCCTCCTCCTCCTCCTCGACCACCACCACTACCACCACCACCACCTCTTCTTCTTCTTCTTCTTCTTCTTCTTCTTCTTCTTCTTCTTCTTC
>JAHTLZ010000065.1:7201303-7211311 GCA_023846285.1 Phrynocephalus versicolor
TATTATTATTATTATTATTATTATTATTATTATTATTATTATTATTAATCTGGACATGAAGACAAGTCCTCTTGTTAATCCAGCTGCTGGAAATATA
The DNA here is from genome assembly GCA_023846285.1 of Phrynocephalus versicolor. Classification (NCBI taxonomy): domain Eukaryota; kingdom Metazoa; phylum Chordata; class Lepidosauria; order Squamata; family Agamidae; genus Phrynocephalus; species Phrynocephalus versicolor. The sequence goes on from JAHTLZ010000065.1 coordinate 7,201,401, forward strand.
TGGAGAACACCCAAAAGATAACCAGAGAGGTTCATGCTCCCTTGCACAAGTTCAGGGGTAGTAGAAATTGCAATAGAAATGCTCAACAATGCTTGCTTTAAAATATTTGCATTAGAGATGGGCATGACTCAGCAAAATTTTCGTTTCCATTTTCATTTTTTCGTTTTCGTTAGGTAACGAAACAAAAACGAAAATTTTTCAAAAAACAAAATGAAAACCGAACCAAAACGAAAAATTTTGCCGTGTTTTTCGTTTTCATTACGGCAAGCACATTGAACTAAAAAGAATGCTAACGAAACAGAAATTTTCCGTTTCCGTTTCCGTTTTTCGTTTTCGTTAGGCAACGAAACGAAAACAAAAAATTTGTGGGAAAAACCCAACGAAAACGAAAACAAACCAAAACGGACCCCTCAACGAAAAACGAAAAATGAAAAACCATTTTTTTTTGAGTCGTGCCCATCTCTAATTTGCGTTCTTTAAGTATTAGGAAATCTGTGTCTTTACCATTACAGCATTTGGATGCTTAGATAATAATCTTTAGAAGGAAAGTTGAGTCACATATTTCCAGATCAATTTGTTTTTCACTGAAAAGGGAAAAGATGGAGAAGATGGTAGGAAGAAGCCCAAATGTGTGGGTTTCGGAGACATACTAGAAACCTAGGAAAGGATTGGGCAATTGATTGGAAAAGGCAGTGCCAGAAATAGCTCCTCCCCTTCCTTCCTCCGGTTTAGTGTATTGGCACAGTTACATAATGCACAGATCCTTCCATTCTGTTTTTGTTGGAGGATTAGAGATTTCTGGGGTCCTGAATCTAATCAGAGTTTTTACAAACTGCTTTGGAACAAGAACCCATACCATTCGATCCAATCTGCACCCCATCATGCCCATTCAGTTTTGCAAGTTACTTTTAAAGTAGCCTCTGTTGCTCCTCTCAAAGCAATCTCTGGATTTGTTTCACTGCAAAGGCTCCATGTATTTTACATTAATTATACATGATGCTGGACACCCAACCCCAGCAAGCCATGTTTATGCCTTCTGCAAATCTGCCTTTAAAACAAGCTCTGATAACCTAGTTAGGAAAAGAAGAATAAAAATCTTAGTAAATCCTGTTAATCTCACGTCAGCCATATTTCGTAAATGCACAGACATGACCAATGGTCCCACTGATACTTAATTTCCCAGTAATGACCGAAGTGGTATTTACAGGAAAGATTTAAGCATTTCTTTACTGCCAGAGCATGCATTTTTGTATGTTCTGTATGAACCCTTTAATGCAAGAATGACTAATGTAGCCACCTAATTAAATTTCTGCAGCATTCCTGTGCTTGAGTGTCAAATGTTTGTTTCCAGTTTGCCTGCTCATAATACTGTCACATAAATTATTATGTTTTTCATTTAGTGTCTTCCCAGTATTTAGCCTCTCTTTTTTTCTTTTTTTCTTTTTTTTCTTTTTGCTACAGGAAGAACAGCTTTCCATAAATTGAGCTTACCACAGGTATGAATGATGCCTTTGTGTGTGTGTGCACACACACGTGTGTGCATGTGTGCTTGCCTGCATGTCTGCCTACACATGTGTGTGTGCATCCATGCATGCATATACAGTATGTGTAGTTCTCTGAGTGAGCTCACTTGCTTCTTTCCAGAAACTGTGGAGTTGTTGTTGTTGTTGTTGTTGTTGTTGTTGTTCTCTACACCAAAGTGCATTCCAATAAAATCAAGAATGTACTGGGATTTCAATCACAGTTGAAACTACAGGACTTTGTGGTTGGCAGGGATATCATCTGTGACTCTTCTACTTTCCTGTTACCCTACATTTCGTTCCAGTACTCTTAATAACTGAGTGGCTTTTCCCAGGAACAGTATTAGGGATATGCATTTTATTTGTCTGGACGGAGTGCAATGAAAAGTGTGCAGACCTCTACACTGGAATCATAGAATCATAGAATCATAGAGTTGGAAGAGACCTCAAGAGCCATCCAGTCCAACCCCCTGCCATGCAGGAACCCCCATCACAGGACTCCCAACAGATGGCCATCCATCCTATGCTTAAAAACCTCCAAAGAAGGAGACTCAACCACCCTCTGTGGCAGCTTATTCCGCTGCTGAACAGTTCTAACTGTCATGAAATTCATGGAGAAACTTATGTTTCTGTCATGGAGAAACTAAACAGCCGGAGGATGGCCCAATATAGAAGGGGCAACAGTTCAGGACCAGTATCAGCAGTGTACCTTCATTTGAAGGACAAAGGACACTCATTCAAAGATGAGGATGTACATATATTAGACAGAGAGGATAGGTGGTTTGAGAGAGGAGTCAGGGAAGTCATTTCTGTGATCATTGGAAACCCCTATCTCAATGGGGGGGGGGTCAGGCACAGTCTTTTGTTCTGCTTCCTGTGTTCCCACCTCCCGTACTCTGATTCTATTGCTTCTGTCTGCAGTGAGGGGAGAGAGGAAAAAAATGCAGGCTCACCTCCGCCTGCGTCAGCAGCAGCTAATTGTTCCAGCCCGTTAGGATTCCTGTCTGTTAAAGGGGGGGGGACCCAACAAAAACAAACAAAAAGTTGGAGGAGGGGCAGGCATGCAATGCTTTAAAACAGCAACAGGGAACAACAACAAGGATTTTACCTCCTCCAGACCAGTTACTTGTAAAATGTGCAGGGGCATGCTTAAGAGGGTGTGGTCGTACATTATTTTTTTTAAAAGTCCGCTGCTGGTGGGAAAACAATTTTATGCTCCGCATCTGCGAGCACTTTGCAGCGGATTTTAGTGGTTGTGTAAAAGCAGCCTAAAGCAACACTGGTAGGATTCAGGCCAGTACTGCATGTTGAATCACTTTAAAACAGAGAAATGAAGAGTGACATCCTAAAATTCACAGTGGCCAATAAAAATGAATGAGACAATATGGATCAGTTAAAATAAGGCCGGGCACTAGGTTTAACTGAAGCCGGAATTAAATTGAATCAATCTAATTCAGAATGATTTATATGAGATCCAATTGAGTGTGGAAAGGCCAGTGTACAATGGCCTGATTTCATCACAGGGCAAAGTGAAGTTCATTTATAAAAGGATGAGGATGTGAGACACACATTACGAATACGGATATGAGACAAATTTAATTGGATGCAGCACCATATTTTTAAGACATAAAGAATTAAACTTGCTCAGTTTGCAAATTTCTGAAACTGGTTGCCTAAAATTTGGAGCGTTGGCTCCCCTCTTGGTCTGTTCTGTCACCAAACTTCATGTACATCAGGGCAAGAACAAATTAGAAGTTTTTTATTGCCTCCTTTTCTCTTTTTCTACCCAGCAGCTTACTGGGACAGGAGTAAATACCAACACTTTGGTATGGCACTTTTCGTGTGTGTGTGTGTGTGTGTGTCTGTCTGTCTGTCTGTCTGTCTGTCTGTCTCTCTCTCTCTCTCTCTCTCTCTCTCTCTCTCTCTCTCTCTCTCTCTCTCTCTGTGTGTGTGTGTGTGTGTGTGTGTGTGTGTGTGTGTGAGAGAGAGAGAGAGAGAGAGAGAGAGAGAGAGAGAGAGAACATTAACATTTTAGTTTGGGGAGATAACAAGTTCTGCTCCTTCTGTTTCTTGGCTGTTTCATATACTCAAATTGAAGGCTGGGAGAGTAAGAACAGACAAAAGAAAATATCTTTTCACCCAGCGCGTTGTTAGTCTGTGGAACTCCCTGCCACAGGATGTGGTGATGGCATCTGGCCTGGATGCCTTCAAAAGGGGATTGGACAGATTCCTGGAGGAAAAATCCATCACAGGTGACAAACTATGATAGAGATGTATAATCCCCAGACTTAAAACCGGGGTACTTCAAGGACCAGATGCTGGGGAGTGGCATCAGGAGACAGATATCTAGTCTCATGCGCTCCCAAACGCATCTGGTGGGGCCACTGTGAGATACAGGGAGCTGGACTAGATGGGCCTTTGGCCTGATCCAGCATGGCTCTTCTTATGTTCTTTTGTTCTTATGGTGGCTCAGGCCCATGACTCAGGAAACACTTTATGGGAAATGGTGCCACTTGCCCCTGATGCCAAAACAGCTGGTCACAGCTTTAATGGCTAGAAACAGTATGTTTGCCTCTGGAACTCAGGAAGAGTATTGTGCCCTCTTCCAGCGTCACCGATACTTTATCCAGGAAAGCCCAGGATCCAGTGTTTTCTGTTGTAACTTCCATGAAGGGCCTTTATCTTGCAGGTTAGCGGAGACGTCATGGCACCTCATTTAAACACTAACTTGGAGACAAATTGAAAACAAAGACTTTAGTGCTTAACAGCAGATTCCTGGTGCCCTTATGACAACCGGACTCAGTCATAAAACAGAGGTTACGTGCACATAATGTTCCTTCATTTCCAAAGCGAAGTGAACAAAACTCCTTCTCCTTGTTTTGCCTTGCTTCTGTTTAGGGGGAGAGCTTTAACTTAGCAATGAACCATTTAGAATTTTTTTGTAGCATTGTGTTGTTGCTGTTTTAAATACACTTTCCCTGACTTGTTCTCAAAAGTTATGAAAATATTTGCTTTAAAAATCCAGGTGCTACAAACATCTGGCCTATGACCCCAAACCCACGGCCTGGAATGCTAACAGCCAATCACAAAGCCCAGTGTGAGCCAGACAACGTGCCATGTGATATACCTCTTCCATGGTTTAGTGTGGCCCTGTGAGCTGTAAATATAAAAGCAATTTTTGTTAAGGAAAAAAAATGAAACTGCATGAAGGCTATATTATTCATGCTCTAACTTGGTTCGGCCTTAGCTATGGCATGAAAGACTGAACTGCAGATAACTTCCTGTAACTAGCTGCTTCCGAACTTTGGGAAATGATTTCCACAGCTCCTGAAATGATTAGCCACCTCGGGTACATTCTATGGAGAGAGGTGGGATAAAATACATTATAAATAAATAAATAAATAAATAAATAAATAAATAAATAAATAAATAAATAATATTGCATTTAAGAAATAAAGGCTTTCTGATTTTGAATTTGTGAAGTTCCATATCTGTGTGCTTTTTCCTCTAAAATTCTGGCTTATTTCTGCCTCTTGGCATTTGTGAATAAATATCCCGAGTTTTGCAATAGGTTGAAGTACTGTACTTGCAAACGTAAATGTGTAGTGTAGAGATGGGCACGACCAGAAAAAATGACATTTCGAGTTGTCATTTGTCGGAACCGGTCCGTTTCGGGTTGTTTCCGTTTGTCGCGAAAATGTTCAAAAATTTGTCATTTCCGTTTGTCATTTGTCGTTTCGGGTTGGGGTTGGGGTAAGTGGGCTCTGGGAGGCACATCTCTGGGTGCCTCTAGTCTGACCCACTAAGAAGGGAAGCGTTTAGCTATTAGCGCGTACCGTACAATGCATTAGGGTTGGGGTAAGTGGCAGAGGCACCTCTCTGGGTGCCTCTGACCCACTAAGAAGGACAGTGTACTGGCATATGGGTTAGAGTTAGGGTTAGGGTTAAGGTTAGGGTTAGGGTTAGTGGGCTTTTTATGCCCTCTGGCACATCCAGAAGTCTCAGTCAAAACCTGGCCATGCGATTGGTGGAATGGTTCAAAAAAATTGCATGGTCCCATCCCATGGCCAGCCCATCATTGCGCATGCGCAGGTGTAAAAAAATAAAAATAAAAATAAAATAAAATAAAATCAATGGAGACGTTTTATTGCAAGAAAAACCCACTGCTGCTACTATAAAAATTCCGGCAGTTAAAATACCTAATTTTCACATGTTTCTGTTGTGTTTTAGTGGGTTTTTTGACCACTATTTAAAAATAAATATTGCGGTCGCCGCAATATTTTGGATCACCACCACCACCGCATGGCATAGAGACAGCCCAGGAAAGGAGGGGGGAAGGCTGCCGCCCCCCAGAAAACACCCCTCTGGTAGGTGCCCTCACTCAGGCAGGCATATTTTCGCCTGCCTTTTTGGCCGGGAATTGGGTTTTTTTTTTTTTTTTTTTACTTTTTAAAACTTTTTTTCTGTGCTGCTTGTTGGCAATGGCATCGCGCGAGCCCGCGATGCCAGGAACGACAACGATAAACCAGAGCCAATTTTCCTTTTATCGGGTCGGGTTCGAGCCGGAGCAGAGTAATTATTGTTACCGTTACCCGTTACGTAACGATAATGATAACCGAAAACAGAAACGAGAATTTCGCCGCTCCGTGCCCATGTCTAGTGTAGTGCATTGCTGAGACAAAGGTAATAAAGGAGTCCCTGGATTCAGCATTCTCCAGCTGCCGCTTAGGCCCTGGTCACACCAGGGAAATGTTTTTTAGTTCTATTGATATATTAGTTCTACTGGTATCAGTGGCTATCATTAGGGATGCCTAAGGACAACCTTGGGTTGAAGAGATAAGCAGGAGATCTCTTAATGCCATTTGCAGGGAATATCATAAGCAGGTGAAGACATCTGCTTGGGAATACCCTAAAGCAAATGGTGAGCCACTGGGTGAGACAGAATGCTGGACTGGATGGGCTGTGGCCTGTTCCAGCAAGGCTGTTCTTATTTTCTTATGTTCCATACCTCTTTTATACTGAATTACTCTCACATGGATAATGTACCAATATGATAGTCCCAGGCACTTTAGGTGCACCGGTTTATTTGTTCCTTTGTTTGCCATACACTCCCCTTAAATACTATCTTTTAAAGCCCCACATTGTTTTAACAATTTGCATTTCAGTAAATTCAGTCTGATGAAGCTGTTTGGCCAGGGCTTTTTTTTTAAATAGTGTTGTGCTATAGTTGACTGACCTAACCATACATGTATCTGAAAGGTAGCAAAAATAGTGAACACTTGCCTCTATGGATTTATTTTTATAAGACTTGACTTTAAAATCCAGTTTAATCTGCACACATCTCTTCTCCCTCACCCCTCTGTGTGTGTGTGTGCGCGCGCGTGCGTGCGTGCATGCGTGCGCTTGTACGCATGCGTTTAAATATCCCCACATCTTTTCTTTGGCATGTTTCCTCTTTTTCCGAGCAGCAGCTGCACAGAACTGAATAGTAAATCAAATACCCCTAAAATCTGTTGTTTTCGTACAATGTCTAAGATTTGCCCATTCTCTTCCCCTCTCTCATTTTTTTGTGATAACCACTCTGCCTGGTCTTTGTGCGGTGACGAAACGTCTAATTGGGATAGTAGAATCCTGACCTGTGTTTTTTTTTGTGAAAATTAGTGGGTAGGTTAGGGGTGAAAAGCAGAAAATTCCTAGGCAGTTTAGATAAGTAGATATTATTGCCATGTTAATTGGTATTAAATATTTCTTTAATCACCAGCAGCTTTCATCATCAGGCTCTCTTGTGGCAGGCGACATTTTCTCTTCTCTTGTGGTCTTACTTTTCGGGTGTTTCCAAAGCCTTTCCAAAGTGTTTTCTGTAGCTTCTTCTTCGGTTGACACCATTGCGTCAAGCCTGCTGGTTGTATGAATCCTGGACCTCTGGTTTTGACTGCAGGCCAGAACATGTCTCAGAAGCCAGGTGTCAACAAGGGTGCAAGAAACAAAATGGGAAAGAACAAACTGGGCTTACGATGTCATTGCAAAGAGAAGAGACTGGCCCAAGCTATTTTGCTGCCTGAGGCAGAGAAGCTTTTAATTAGCACCCTTCCCCAACCCTCCCAGGTCAAGGGCCTTAGTTTCAAAAGCCCAGCCAGGCACTCCTACCAAACAGTGCTCATGTATCACTGCAAAATGCAATGAATTACATGGGATAGCTGGCTGATGCTACCTTGTTATGGTAGTCCTGACCCTACAAAGGGAAGAGGTGACTGATACTTCAAACTAGAGTTGGGCATGAAATAGATATATAGCATTTTGTTTCCTTTGGTTTCATTACTTTAGTAGTTTCATTTCATTTCATTTGTAATGAATTTTTACAGTAGTTTTGTTATGAAAAGAAACAAAATGAAATGAAACGCTATGTTCCCCTGGGTCCTAGAGGCACCAAAATAGCAGGAGAGGTTCCTCAAGTGATTCTAGGTAAGCCCCCAAAAGTTGGAGAGGTTTGGGGGTGAGGGGACTGAGTTAATAACCCCTAACTTAGTCCTGCATGCTCTACTCTTTCAATTAACTACTGGTACCCCCTTTGGAGCTTATAACTTGGCCTCCTGACCCTCAAACCTCTCCAAATTTCGGGAGTTTACAGGGAAGAGCCCAAACTCGCTCCCCAGCAATTTTGGTGCCAATACATGGCTGCTGCAATACCAGTTTTCAAATACATTTTATGTACTCCAGGAATGTTTTGGGACCAAAATCATTGGGCCGCATTTTTGGACTCTTCCCTGTAAACCCCTGAAATTTGGAGACGTTTGTGGCTCAGGGGGCTGAGTTATTAAGCTCCAAAGTGGGTGCCCCTGGAAAAAAATTCTACTTGGATTCGGAAGCCAAGCCAAGGCAGTGCTAATTGCTCATCCGAGCGAACCATTAGTGACTTCTCACTCAATTGTTAACATTTTTCCTAGGGGCGCCCCCTGTGAAGCTTAATAACTCAGTTGTCTGACCCACAAACTTTTCCAAATTTCGGGAGCTTACAGGGAAGAGCTTGACCTCCCCTACCATTGATTCCTCTAGGATGAATCACTTCGTTTCTAGAGGAAGAAATGACATTTCATTTCATTTCATGATGAAACATGTCCTAACGTCTCGTTATGTAATGAAGTAATTCATTATGTAACAAAACAACGAAACAGTGTTTCCTTTTTCATTTTGCACCTATCTCTAGCAGCAACCAATGTCTCTGCTGCTGCCTAATTGCTGCCTGAGGAAGAACCTGCTGTTCTAGCTTGCAGGGTCTGAGTTAAAGCATCCAGCCCACTTCTGCTAGCCAGCACATACCTTGTCGGCAGTTCAGAGGGGGGCGATGGCAGGGCTACAGTGTCCCTAATGCTACCTTGATCCTCCTCTACTGCTTCCAAGGGACAGGTGTTGTTGCAAGTGTCGCAATCCCTCCACCAAGGAGAAAAATGATCCAAGCAGGATTCAACATTAGCCCCCTCCAAATCTGTTGTTCCCCCTTTTTTTGTTCTGCTTCTTCCATGGCCTCCTGGAGACCCTCTCCATTCTGCTCTGCCTGCAAGGAGGGCAGCCTCAACCTGCCACAAGACCCCTCGGCTCCTCTCTTAACAACCGATTCACGTAATGATGTTGCCCTAGGAATGGAATTCCATCATTAAGGGATGAGTGCCTGTATGCTACACTGTGTCTCATGTTGACCCTAGGGACATTATAAATGAACTACGTTCCTTCTATTTTTATTTGTAGAACCTTCAGCGATAGCAAGAATGTCCATAATCACACGGTCAAAGTTTTTTTACACATTGCTGATAACAGGAGTAATACACTATATTGTGGTCCCTCCTTTTTGTGTGCAAAGAGTTTAATTATAAAATCACTAAAGCAAAAGGAAGCAGACGGCCAAACAGGGAAGCATAGGAGGTGATGTGTGGGATTATAAATAACAGACCCTTTTAATAAGTCTCTGAGAACACTAGGGAAACCTCTGTGAAGCGGAGCTAATATAATTTCACCCTCACCTTGCTCTCGTTGTCAAAAGCCAGGAAATTCAAAGATATGTATGATGGACACCAAGCCTTTGACTCTAGCCATTGTGAGGGAATGGCCCAAAGATTATGAATAGTGATACCCTAACTTTGGGGTTTAATGGGATCATTTGCATTCTCTCTCCATCTGATGACAGAGAACAAGGGAAGGGGCAGTTAGGAACAGTCACTACCACCAGACTTTTCCCTTTAAGGGTCTCTTTTTTGTGGGTTTTGTGCACACAACCAACATGCAACCGCATATTTCTCAGTGTGTTGGCTGATGAGAAAGCCTGAGCACCGGGCTATTTGGTTCAATCAGCTTTATTTATTTATTTATTTATTTATTTATTTATTTATTTATTTATTT
>JAHTLZ010000065.1:7211321-7249716 GCA_023846285.1 Phrynocephalus versicolor
TTTATTTATTTATTTATTTATTTATTTATTTATTTATTTATTTATTTATTTATTTCTGTACCGCCTGTCTTCCAATGGAACTCCGGGCGGTTCACAACAATAAAATGAAACAATAACATCAAATAAAGATAATAATAAAAATAAAAATTATATAAAAAGCAGCAAAGATGGCAGCAAGTATGACTCAACGGGGGAAAAGAAAGGGAAAAATACCAGACTAATGGTCGCCATATGCCTCTCTAAAAAGCAGTGGTTTCAGAGCTTTTTTGAAGGCCACCAGGGAGGGAGCAAGTGCTTTTTCCCACACCAGAAAAAAGGAGGGGTGGGTGGGTTCCAAGTTGTGAATTGAGTCCAAGCCATTGAAGCAAGACCCCAAGTCAAGTCCAAGTCAAGTCATCAGAGTCACATAAGTCTGAATTGACAGTCCTACAAGTGTCGCATAAGACTGAATTGACAGTCCTACAAGTTAAATCCCCATCTTGGGATAACACTAGCATATCACTTGCATTTTGGGCTGCTTGTCCCATGGGAGCTATTTCCTGACAGTCATACAGTACACAACACATGGGTAATGGCATTACAGCCAGGGTTCTGGCTAAGATGTGTGTGCCTTAGCTTCAAGCCCCCTCCAAGTGGAACTTTCCTTGATGTGATTTTTTTTTTGTTATGGTTGTGAGTTGTGGGGGTTTGTATCTGCATGTATGAAAAAGATGATGTTGTGTGTGCATGCATGGATAAAAATGGGATTAAAATTGGAGGCAACATTGATTCCAACCCATCGAATGTGTGCTCAAGCTGGATTCCTGGGTCTAGCAGTGGGGCGCCTACACTTTTGGGCTGGTAAGGAACAACAGATTCCCCAATGATGAAAGGATCCCTTTAGGGGAGATCACTCTCTGCCCAGTGATATTTTCTGTATGATCAGGCCTGCCTATTTCTCATCAATCAATCACACCTTAATCTACATTTATTTTTGCGTGGCTTGCAGTCTACCTCTTCAGACAACAAATGTGTTTTCAGAAATGTCTCTGAAAGAGCTAATGCAGATTGTAGTGAGACGTTCTCAATATTGGCAGTTGTGGTCCAAAAGCACAAATCCTTTACACACCTCTAATTTTTAATTATTTCCCCAATGCAAACTGAATAGTGAGTTGACCAGCTATGAGCTTTGGGACTGCAGCCTAGGAGGAAAGGGTTGACACCCCCTCCCTGAGAATTACGGTACAGATCGTGATGGCCCCATCCACTAGAATCAGCCCACTCCAGGCGCCCCATTAGATGCGACCCCACGTTAGACACATTGTTGGTCAATGGGGGGGGGGGCTGTTAGGTACTTCTGAGATTAAACACTGCGCCAGTTCCTCTACAGAAATTATGGTCTAATCAACAAATAAATATGGGATTGTGGACACACCGGCTCTTCTTTCTCTTAATAGCCTGCTTCTGGATTAGTATTAATGATTCCTTTACATCCATGTGTGCTCAAGGATCTTTTGGAGAAGTGGCTATTTGACCTGAAATATCTTGACCTCAGATTCCCATGCTTGCCTTCTGAAGCGGTTTGCAAAAGATGACACTGGAATAAAAGAAATCTCGTGCTTTTGCTGCAGATGTTCCTCACCAACCTCAACCTCTAAGACCCCTGCTTCTCTCTATATAACACAAAACAAATTCTCTGCTCTAACCCGGGTTAAACAGAACAGTTCTGGACAATGGATTAGCCAAATGGCACTAGTTAAAATAATAGACTAGCTAGGAGCTTAGGAACTCCATCAGGAGAGGAAAGGGTTAAGATCAGCTGCCTTTTTAATATATATATATATATATGCTATTATTTAATAAGGAACTCTAAAGATTTTGTCTCAATATCTGCCTGCCTTTTGCAGGGCTGAAGATTTTGGCAGTCAGAGTCCAAAAAGTTATGGTTTTACCTTATTTTTTTTAAAGATGCTATTTTCATATATTTAATCTCACACTTGCCTTATATAATAGCAGACATAACTTTTGGGAGTTTGCACTGATGTGAATGGCACTTGGAGACACAACAGCATTTAAAGAGAGCACATCCCCATTTTTTAACCTAGATCCTACTTGCTTCTCCTTCACCTGTTGAATGACCTCCTGTGCTCGCCGCCATTCAAGAGGCACAGAAAAAAAGTTTTTAAAAGTAACCCCCCCCCCCCGAAAATATGCCTGCCTCTGAGAGTGCACCTACCAGAGGGGTGGTTTCTGGGGGGGGGTCCTCGGCCTCCCCCCTCTCCTCCTGTCCTTCCTGGGCTGCTCTGGTGGCGGGCAATGGCATCCTCGTCGTCCCACCAAAGTTGCCGCCTCGCCGGCTTGCCGCCATTCAAGCGGCACAGAAAAAAAGTTTTTAAAAGTAAAAAAACCCCGATTCCCGGCCAAAAAAGCAGGCGAAAATATGCCTGCCTCTGAGAGTGCACCTAGAGGGGTGGTTTCTGGGGGGGGTCCCCAGCCTCCCCCCCCTCTCCTGTCCTGGGCTGCTCTGGTGGGGGGCATCCTCGTCGTCTCGCCAACTCGCCATGCCATGTGGAATCCAAAACGGGGCAACCGCAATTTATTTTGAAATTGTGGTCCAAAAACACACCAAAGCACCCAGAAATATGCGAAAATTGCTGCTACCTGCTACTATTTTAAAACTGCCAGATTTTTTACAGTAGCAGCAGTGGGTTTTTCTTGCAACAAAATGTCCTCCTCTCCATTGATTTTATTTTATTTTATTTATATTTTTTTACACCTGCGCAATGATGGGCTGGCCATGGGAGTGGACCATGCAAATTTTTGGAGCCATTCCACCAATCGCATGGCCACTTGGCCACTGAGACTTCTGGGATGTGCCAAAAAGCCCACTAACCCTGCCCTAGCCCTAGCCCTAACCCTAACCCTTACCCATACGCCACAGTACACTGTCCTTCTTAGTGGGTCAGAGAGGCACCCAGAGGTGCACCCAGTACTCACCCTAACCTCACCCGTAACTAGCCTAACCCTAGCCCTTGCGCTAACCCTAACCCTAAGCCAGATCTGTGAGTGTGTACTTGCATTGCACTACACGCAAGTATGCTTCTCTTCTTAGTGAGACACAGTGAGAGCCCGCATTCTCTCTGACTGACTGATGCAGAGGAGGCACCCCAAAGAGGGGTGCCTCTGCCAGTCCAGTGTCACTGTCCACTAAACAAGTCTGCAACTTGGTATGCATATCCATATGGCTATGCATGACCTTTTGTAGCAGGCGAGGAGAGAAGGCACCCACGAGGTGCCTCCAGGAGCCCGCTTTCCCTTCATAGCGGGCCAGAGGAGGCACCCACCCCACAGAGGTGCCTCCAGGAGCCCACTACCCTCCCTAAACCAGTACTAACGACAGATGAAAAAGCGAAAAACGAAATGACAAATTTTTGAAAAATTTCGCGAAAAACGGAAACGAGCCGAAACGGACCCGTCCCAAAAAACGACAACTCGGGAAAAATAATTCCCTGGTCGTGCCCATCTCTATTGAATACATGACACCTAGCTGCCAACTTTATATGAATCTTGAGTCATTTTTTCTTTTAAATTGAAGCATATGCATAGATTTTTCACTGTCACATATTTTTGCATTTAGGGGGACTGTCCTTTTTTTGTCAGCTAGTCAGCCAGATAAGCTCCAACGATTCTCTCTAACCTTTCAAACAAATTCCATTTGAAGTTTGCTCCAGCGTCCAAGTAGCTGGAAAACTGTTTCTGGGGCCACCAGAATGTTGGAATTTTTGCAGTCTGGACGGGGACCTTTCTGAGCTGGAGTGACTGTCAATCGATCAGGTGCTAACCAATTGTTCCCTCTTGCCTCTGAATACAAAGACCACCACCCCACCTGCTCTGAGGTTCCCCTCTCATTCCTCTTTTCTCTGTCGCAAGCAGAGTCTGTTGAGGGCTGTTGCTGAGCGCACTTGTGTTTGTTAGTTTCGCTGTAGATCTGTTCAACTGTGAGTAAAGCTGCACGTGTTATTCTTTCTCCCATCTAATGCCCCAGACTAGGTTAATGAGACTGAGTGCCAATTGATGAGTAAAAGGGTGGTGGTGGTTTAAACTGGGGAGCTCAAAGTTGGTCTGATTGGCAAGTCCTTGAACTCCAGTAAATCAAATCAGTAAATCATGTTGGCATTTTGCCGAAATTCAGGAACTCTGCACAAAGGTCCTCCACTTGGCTTAACTTCACCACTGCACCATCATACGGTATATGCAAAAATTTGGTTTCTTCAAGGTGGCATAAGTCAGGGGTGTAACATGCTGATGAACCCCTGAAAAAATCTCTTGGGAGTCTCTGCTGCTCATAAGGTGGGTTCTTAAGGGAGAACATATGTCCTTGTTTTGTTTCTCCCCCCCCCACCTCAGTATTTCTTGTTAGGGCAATGATAGAGTCCCTCCTCCCCATCACCTCTTCCTCCCCCACCCCCCGCCTTGCTATCAGCTGGCTAATCTGCCTGCGTATTTTGACACACACAGCTGCGAGAGACTCAAAACCCTGCTGTTGATAGATGAAACTTCGGATAAGATTACATGGTTTTGAATATCTTGATGACATATTTGTCTGAAAAGTCTTTTAGAGGACAGCCTAATATAAATGCACGGAAATGTTTCTAATGACGAGCATTTGTCTACAGCCCCCGTTTGAAAGATGAATGCACGCATATCATTTGCATTTGTATGTGGGGGAAAAACTTCTCAATAAACGGCTTCTTCCAAGAGAGGAGACTTAACTATTTACTCAAAACATGCCCAGCCAATCACATCCATCCTGAGTGTAATTGGCCTTCCCTGGAAGCGGCATTTGCCACAACAGCAGTACAGATAGACATGATTAAGTCTGGAAGTTGTTAAAACACTGGTGGGATGTGATTTACTTCTATCCCCAGGATGTTTCCAGAATCATTTCTTGATTTGATTTACTCGGACATGTTTATTTCCGAAGGTAGGGAAATAGATGAACACTCAATCCTTGTGTTCCCAACATGGATTTATCACAGAGAAGACCAGTGTGGGGAACATGACAAGTAAATGTATCTCTTGCTTAAGGAGAAGAATAGGCATGGATATCAGAATTTGGATGCATGCGACTGACCTGGGATCATTGGAGTCTCATCATAACTCAGGGGTCAGCCTGTGGATCCATCAGAGGAAGGATCAGAGCTCAGCAACAGAGTACACCTTTGACATGCAGATAATAATAACCTTTGAAGTGCTGAGATAGAAGGGACCATCTGGATCATTTCGTCCAGCTCCTCTCAAGGAGTCAGATGGGGGACTGAACTCACCCAGTGCGTTGTTAGTCTGTGGAACTCCCTGCCACAGGATGTGGTGATGGCATCTGGCCTGGATGCCTTCAAAAGAGGATTGGACAGATTCCTGGAGGAGAAGTCCATCACAGGTTACAAACCATGATGGAGATGTGTAATCTCCAGGCTTAAAACCGGGGTACTTCAAAGACCAAATGCAGGGGAGTGGTATCAGGAGACAGAGATCTAGTCTTGTGTGCTCCCAGACGCATCTGGTGGAGCCACTGTGAGACACAGGAAGCTGAATTAGATGGGCCTTTGGCCTGATCCAGCATGGCTCTTCTTATGTTCTTATGTTCTTATGTAACTCTCAAACTCTGGCTCCCCAGCCAGAGACCTAACCTACTAATTTAGGATTTAATCCACAGTTGCTTCCAGGTTAACAATCAGGCAGCAGGTGATGGAAAATCATAGAATCATAGAATCATAGAGTTGGAAGAGACCTCAAGGGCCATCTTGTCCAACCCCCTGCTATGCACAAACCCCCATCACTGGACTCCCAACAGATGGCCATCCAGCCTCTGATTAAAAACCTCCAAAGAAGGAGACTCCACCACCCTCCTTTGCGGCAGCAGATTAAACTGCCGAACAGCTCTAACCATCATGAAGTTCTTCTTAATATTCAAATGAAATCTCTTTTCCTGTACTTTGAGACCATTGCTCCACGTCTGCCTGAAATAATAGAGGAGAACTGTTGACCAACAAAGTAGACTGGGTGTGGCTAACTCTTTATTCATAAAATAAATAAAAAAATAAGTAGCTTGCATAGATAGAGAGCTTACTGGGAGACTTACTATTGTGCAGTCCATAGTGTTTCATATAAGGATTCAGGACATCTGGGTTCAGATCCCTGCCTAGCCATGGCACCTCACCAGGTTTGGCAAAGGTAAACCACTTCTTGATAGTTTCACAAGCCTCAAAGACCCTGTTCCGACTGCCATAAGTCGAAAATGACTTGGTGAAACAGAATGCCAACAGCTTACTAGGAACCACAGTTTGGCACCTTAGCAGCTGTTGGAGAACCTTTTCCCCAAGAACACTGAATGAGCCATGTCACCAAACCATCGCAGACCATGCTGCTATGGATTGTCAAAATGGGAGAGGCCAGAATGCCTCTGGGCTCTCAGTTGTGGCCCTATCCCTCTGGAATAAAATTTTGATTAAGCTGCACCTGGCACCTTCCCTCTGAACCTTAGAGAGACTGCTGGTCTTTTGAATGAGCCTTGTGGCCCAGTGGTTAAGCTGCTGTATTGCAGCTGTGACTGTGCCCACAACCTGAGGTTCAATCCCAATTAGCCAGCTCAAGGTTCACTCACCCCTCCATCCTTCTGAGATCATTAAAATGAATAACCAGTTTTGCTGGGTGGGGAGGGCAAGGTGTAGCCTGCATAATTACTTGCAAACTGCCTAGAAAGTACTTTAAATGCTATGGGCTAGTATATAAACAGAACACTTTGCTTTGCTTTGATGGTGATGCTTTTTTACTGAAGCTTTTCAGGGCATCCTCTCAGGAAGACTGCCAAACTCTCTTTGCCCACCCATCAAGTGTTTGATGCAGATTGGCATGTCAGTTTTATGTTGTTTATTGATTTGATTTCCTTCTGTTTGTTGTCATATAAATTACTTGCATTGTTAACTGCTTCACACTAACTAGGCACTATAAAAATTCAAAAAACAAACAAATAAATAAACAAATGAATCAGAGTGGAAATATTTCTGTTTTTTCCTAGCAAGTATTAGAGGTCAGGGTTATTACATAAATTCCTGAATCTAAGAAGTAACCTTTTAAGTTCTGTTCCCAATAAAATTCCTTTGGAACAATCTTGTCAGGGTCAGTGGGTTTTTTGGGGGTGGGGTGGGGTTTTGTTTTGCTTTGTTTTTGGAAGTGGAGATGAGTGCCCTCCAAATACCATCATTTTCCTGTAAGTAAATTGGCAGGTTGTTTACTGTACTGCAACTTCTCTCTTCAGAAGAAACAAACAATTCTTAGAAAGAGAATGGTTGAAGCAATTTGTGCCCTCTGCAGCATGATGTCTGCTCCAGATACGAATCAATTTTGTAAGTTCAGTTTGCTTCACCCTAGCACTAAATACAGTCATCTTCCCTCAGTCTAAACTTTTTCCTACCTCTAATGTACAACCATATAAAACCCATAACAAGTGATTTTTTTCACAGGAAACATTTCACACCGATCAACCCAGAGTGCAGGATGCACAACGTTGGGCTCAAGTTACAAGAACCTAGCTTTTGGCTGAATATCAGGGAACACTTCCTAACTGTTAGAGCAGTACAACAATGGAACCCATTGTCCACCCAGCCCAGAAATAAAGAGGTGAGACACGTTTGTGGGATTAAAATTGGACCACAATTTATTGATATGAATTCACTCAATTCAACTGTTAAACATCCCATAATCAAGGGGGCCTGAATGTAGTGCAAGTGGATCAGTTAATGATTCCTAATACTATTAGAAGGGCACTGCCCACCTGTTCAGCACCCTCCCAAAACCTGCAATCTGGGCAGCCCTCATTCCTAATCTTTGAACCTATTGATGCCTAAAACCTAATGTTCCTACTAATCTATTTCCTAATAAATATTGAGGGCTGCCTCCAAAAAAGGAGACTCCACCACCCTCCAGGGCAGCATATTCCACTGCCAATCAGCTCTAACCATCATGAATTTCTTCCTAATGTTCAAATGGAATCTCTTTTCCTGTAGGTTGAAACCATTGCCCTGAGTCCTGGTCTCTGAAGCCAAGGAAAACAAACCTGTTCCCTCTTCAATATGATCTCCTTTCAAAGGTTTAAACATGGCTATCATATCCCCCCCCAGCCTTCTTTTTGAAAGGCTAAACATTCCTAGTTCCCTAAGCTGTTCCTCATAAGACATTTCTTCCAGACCTTCAGCTATCCTGGTCACCCTCCTCTGTACCCACTCAGGGTTGTCAACATCCTTTTTAAATTGACGTGCACAGAACTGGACACAGTACTCCAGGTTGGATCTGACCAAAGCAGAATAGAGTGGTACTATCACTTCCCTTGATCTAGACACGATGGTTCTGTTGATGCAACCAATAATCACATTGGCTTTCCTGGCCACTGCATCACACTGCTGACTCATGTTCAATTTGTGGTCCACCCAGACTCCCAGATCCCTTCCACAGGTACTATTTTCCAGCCAGGTATCATCCTATATCTGTGCAATTCATTCTTTTTACCTAGATGCAGCACCATACATCTGAAGTTTAATGCTGCTCCCAGCTGCTTATATGAAATTGATCAGCTGCTGCCGCTATTTAATTTCTGTTATTTATTTTTATGATTTCATATTGATATTATTTCATTTTG
Organism: Phrynocephalus versicolor; assembly: GCA_023846285.1. Taxonomy (NCBI): domain Eukaryota; kingdom Metazoa; phylum Chordata; class Lepidosauria; order Squamata; family Agamidae; genus Phrynocephalus; species Phrynocephalus versicolor. The sequence goes on from JAHTLZ010000065.1 coordinate 7,219,996, forward strand.
TCCCTACTAGGTTTTTGCATCTTATCATGATGTTCACTGCCCAGAATAGTGCTGTGTACAAATGGGGTGATATGGAAAGGAAGAAAGGGAGGGAGGGAGGGAGGGAGGAACAAATGAACGAACGAATGAATGAACGAATGAATGAAGCAAGCAAGGAAGCAAGCATATTTTAAGGAATTCTGCTTATTCCAAACAAGCCTTCACTTCAAAAGAGAGTCACATGGTAACTGAAACTTTTTTTCCAAGAAAAAAAAGGAAGGAAGGAATTTTCCTAACTCTGAAACCAACAGATCCACAGTACTGGGATGCACTTTTATCCAGACACACCAAGTTCCTGGTGTACCCTGAAACAACCTTTCTGCTCACCCATTATTGCAATTAGGGGTCATGGTATTTAGTTAGCTTTTCCCATCCTAAGAATTCCACGTTACATATTATTGAAAATGACCAACCTGGGTTATCTAGACATCTCAATGGGTCATCCTTTACCTTTTCTATCAGAGGTTATCCCTATCATTTGTGGAAATCATTGACTTCCTGGCCACTGATTCTGTCATGGAAGAGAGGAGAGAGAGAGAGAGAGAGAGAATCTTCCTGGTAAAAAAAAAATGCAGATTGACAATTTTCTGCTTTGCCTAGGGTTTGGGGTGGCGGGAGGTAGACAGAAACAATGTGTTTTGCTCCTCTCTCTTTTAAATCTAATGGTGAGATTCATAATCCATGGTAGTATGTCAAGACTTCTGCAATAATTAAGACAACCATAGGTTCTGATTCTAAAGCATTCACTCTTGGTATTGAATTATTTGAAAGAACACCCAACTAGCAAGTATTCCTTTCATTTTTCCAGGCATAGGCGATCCATGAAGCACTTGAGCACATTCCTTGTGGAAGAAATCTTCAATATTGCACCTGGCCTCTGGCCTGTTAAGGAGAAACAAGGTGCAGCAGCAGCTCACCCGAGAAGCCAAGCATAGTGGTTAGATTGTTGACCCAAGTCCTCACTCCCTTATGAAGCTCAGTGGGTGGCCTCTTAGTCCAGGGAATACTGTTGTAGGAATAAGAGTGGCAGGGAGCACTAGGAGCTCCTTGCAAGAAAATAGCCCAAGACATTTTTTTATTCCTGGGGACCATGGAGCCTTACTTCCCGAAAAGCAATACTGAACTAAGACAGGAAGTGAAGTATTCCTAGCAATGTACTGGCATCCTTAAAGCTCAAGACGTCCCACACAAAATTAGAGTGCAATCAGTCATGATACTGGATACAGCTGGAAAAGGTTCTTGCACTGGATATAATCTTTAAAGAGATATGTTTAAGTGGCCATTCTGTACACATGCAACCTCCTTCCCTATCACAGTGGTTCAGCTGCAGAAAAAGAACAAGGGATAGGCTGTGTGGTCTCCAGGATTGCGCAACTTAATTTTATTGGAGCACAACAAATCAAACAAATTGCAATCAACAGTGCAGAAAAAATGATGCAGAATCGTTGTACAATTTTCAGCATGTGTGATTTTTTTAAAAATATGGCATTCAGAAGTGGGGCTTGACACCTATTCACCCAACAAACAAACCAGCACAAACCACCAGTTGAGTGGTGCATTCCCATTTCTACTCCCGATGCCAGCAGCTGGTCTGCTGCTCTTAGACATGTCAGAGATGGCACAGCAGTTTACTTAAGGTTCATTTAAGTAAAAGACCTGAGCAAGGAATGGACTCAAGACACCTGGAGAAAATGAGAAGTTTTTTTTTCTTCTGGAGGAGAAATAAGCAATGAATCTTCTCAAATGGCCTTGAGCCAGTCCCGGGCGGCCATGGGGAACACTTGACAGCTATGTCCCTAGCACTGAAGAAAACATTCACTGACTGTCCCATTGGTTCCATAGAATTGGGGTGGTGGTGGTTTCTGATCTCCGCCACTTGGTATGGAGTACTACCAAAGCACTTTGAAGCATGCTTCAGCATTCTATGCTTCTATGATTCTATGAGCATTCTGATGCAGTAAAGAGTCTTGGATGTGAAAGCTGCAACTGCTACCACCACCATCTTCTTCCTCCCCAGTGCCTCTTGGCCTTGCCCCTTGTGCTCCTCAAGAGTAAGGCCAGATGTGTTGGGAAGAAATATGTTGGAAAGAACAGCCATGTTGTGGTCAGCCAGAAATGCCATCAGATGCAAGAACATCTGGAGGCATGGGCTCAAGGTCTTAGCGCCTCATGGCCTAAATCTAGAGGACAACACCTAACGTTCTCCATCCCCTTTGAAATCTTTGATGTTTTCTGGGCAACATCTTGGAAAGAGCAACTTTTTATTCAAAGCAAATGAAGAAGGCGGGGAGCCAAAGGACCTTGTCATGTGATTTCCATATTTGTGTTTTCTTAGTCATTACACCAAGCATGTTTTTGAGTCACCACATCTTTGTGGGTTTCAAAACAGACTTGTCTGGAGTGTGATTTCATGCTCAAAGAATCACATGTCTGTGTCCATGTGTGAGAGAAAAAGAAGAAGAGGAGGAAGAAGAAGAAGGTATTCTGTAGACTGAGTATATAGGGAACATTATTCTAGTAATGATGGAGAGGAACTCTTGATCAGCCAGGTACTTTTGCTTGTAGCTTCCATACTCCCATACTATATTTAGTGAGGTTGGTGGGAATTGTAGATTGTTGCATTGCAAAGGGCAACTTGCCCCAACCCAGGTTATCAGGGGACATCTGTATCCATCTGATTGTTACCAGCAGTTTTAGTTATCTGCAGCTTGGCACAGCTCTATATACAGGAAGGGTTTTGTGGCCTTTGTCTCACCTCCTTGTATGTTGTATACAGAGTTCATTACCATCTCCAGTTTTAGGCATTCACAATATCTCATGTAATGGCTGCTCCACAGACACAGAGGTACTATTGTAAGGGACCAAATCTAGACATAAGGTTTATGTATATAAAAATGCTGCTTATTTATTTATTTATTTATTTATTTATTTATTTATTTTTACAACTTATATGCCACCCACTACCCAAAGGTCTCTGGGTGGCTTACAATCAAAGAATTAAAACAGTTAAAACATCAAATATTGATAAATAATTAAAACAATAATAAAAACCTTACACTAAAATCATTGCACTAAAATTGCCATCAGAGGACCCACAGTCTATGTTGTATCAATTAAAATTTCTGGAACAGGAAGGTTTTTACCTGGCACCGAAATGTCATCAATGTTGGTGCCAGGCAGATCTCACTTGGGAGGGCATTCCATAGCTTAGGGGCAGCTGCCGAGAAGGCCCTAGGTCTACAAGCCATCCCTCTCACCTCCTTGAGGGATGGCTCTTTCAAGAGGCCCCCTGGGTTGACCTTAATTGTCTGGTAGGTTCATATGGAAGGAGGCGACCCTTCAGGTATCTAGGTCCTAAGCCATTTAGGGCTTTATATGTCAAAACAAGCACTTTGAAATATATCACCCAACACCAATCACAGTATTCTCAGAGTGGTTTACAATTATGCAGACTACACATTGTCCTCCCCCCACCCCAAGCTTGGGTACTTAATTGGTCAACTTCAGAAAGATGGGAGGCTGAGAGAACCTACCCAGGAGTGAACCCAGAGGTTTTGCTGCAGTGCTGTAGTTTAACCACTGTGCCACAAGACAGTTGTATCACATTATTTTTCTCTTGTGGCATCCTCCTGCAAGTGGTGGTATAAACCGTTAGTGCCTGCATGTTTGTGTGAAGGACAGCCTGGTGGAGGAGATGAAAATATTCCTTAAGTGATTGCCTTACATTATCCCCTGTGATCAGAATTCTGCACTATATTTTAAAATGTTACAAGTTATGCCAGGCAATATCAAGGCAACAAGATGACCTTAACCAACAGTTCTAAAGACAACACACTGCCTGCTGCACCTGTTATACCCACAGTACTGAAGAATTATATTAAGCTGTTTTAATATCTGTAAAATGGCAGATGACTTAGAAAAAAATCATTCCAATTTATGGATTTTGTATCTGATTTACTGATGCACATCTAGCAGTTTCTGAACTGCTGGTTGCTTCAAACGCCTGCTCCAGCCCCTACCCCCCACAATTGTTTTTATCACTTACTGTAAATGTGCTAACATAACATTTTAATTAAACATTAAAGTGTGTCAAACAAATTTACAGATGCTGCCAAAATCAGGAGATAGGATGAAAACAAATTCTGCTCTTTGCAAATTCTCCCACTGTCCGTCCCCTTAAACATTCTGGCTGGTGCCAAAAAAATGATCCTGGAGCCCCACCTGATATCAAGTGTGGGGGGTTAAAAGCACCATTTAAGAGACAATCAAAAGTTCTCTTGCTGCAGCCACAAATATTCCTAGACCCTGTTTTCTCATCCAGACCACTTTAACTTTTATTCCTGTTCATGATTTTATAAATAGCTTTTTATGTTAGTACGACACAATTATTTTTTTAAAAAAAATTAAACCTTTAATGTTGGAAATGTGTCCCCCCTCCACAATAGCTTAAAAGGAGGTAGCTTTCTGACCCAAAGTCTTATTATAACTTTATTATCCCACTCCTCCTTGGCTTTGGGTCAAAACATTCACAGATATGATATTTGTTCCAAAAACTGCAGTGGAAAGCTGCGTTGTCAGAAACTAAACCATGCCAGAAAATGATGTAGCTGTGTTAAGCTCACATATACCTTTTCATAATGGCAAAGAATATCCTGTGTCATGATGAGAAGTGTTTCCCTGTGTCTGCCAACAGCAGCAGCTAATGACATAAAGAAGGGGAAGAGAAACACAAACTGATCAAGATCCTAGCATTGGATTTATGATTCTCAAACAGGGTACCAGGAAAAACATCAAAGAAACAAAACAGGCAAAAACATGTTGCACCTTAAAAACTATCATATTTTAATGTAAACTTTCATGGACAGGCCCACTTCTTCAGACATATAGTAGCAGAATGAGGTGTTCTGTAATGTATAATATAAAATGGATCTGGTGTCTGCTTTCTGTCTCTTGAGGAATTTTTACAACAGAGCACGAAAACAACACAAGCCAAATCACTGCACGCAAATGTACTGTACATCCAACAGCCAATGAATATTTGGTGTGAAACATATATTATACTGAACACCTCATTCTGCACTATATGTCAGAAGAAGTGGATGTGTCCATGAAAGCTTACTTTGAAATATAATAGTTAGTTTTTAAGGTGCCACATGTTTTTGTCTTTTGTTTTGTTTTGTTTCTTTGATTTTTGCCTGGGATTCTTGCACAGACTTGCAGAGCGACCTCTTCCAAAATTTCCAACAGGGTAGCAAATGCAGCCTACCAGGGACTACAACTCCCATGAACCCTCACTGTTAGCTGTATTTCTTAAGGCAGATGGTGGTAGCAGCCCTACAATAGGCTTGCACCAGTATCTTGTTAGTGCAAAGAACTTCAGGTTCATGACAGATGGATTTTGCTGGGTGTTTTACTTAGATGGAGCTGTGGAAAGATGCAGGCTGAATTAGATATTACATTCCAGTTCTTCAAAGAAGTGCAGGCATAGTGCATTCACCTTCCGGTTTGGCCTTCCTTTGAAACTATAGGTTTCTGTTTGGCTGGAATATAGGGAGTCTCATGGTGCAGTGGTTAAACTTCAGTACGGCGCTCCAGACTCTGCTCACAACCTGAGTCCGATCCTGGGCTCAGGTAGCCAGCTTGATACTGGCTCAAACTTCCAGCCTTTTGAGGTCAGTAAATTGAGCACACAGCTTGCATCATTACATCCTGCATAATTAATGTGCACAGAGAGTGCTTTAAGCACTATGGAGCAGCATATAACTGGTATTCCTGGTATTCCTACCAAAAAAACTCCATGGACACGGGGTCACGAAGAGTCAGGGCCTTTTTACACAACCCCTAAACTCCGCCGCAAATGGCTCCCAGCTCCGGAGCTTAAAATTGTTTACCCACCAGCTCCGGAGTTTACTGAAAATTAAGTGTGACCACGCCCACCTAAGCGTGTCCCAGCGCACTTTTCATGTACCTGCTCTCCAAGGGTGAAAACTCTTGATGTGGATGTGCCGGGCTCTCCTCGCTTCTTTTTGCTGTTGTGTTTTTGCCTCCCGCCCCTTTAAGAGAAGGAATCACAACGACGGGGTGGCATCCACCGGCACCAGAGGTAAGCCTGCATTCTTTTGTCCCTTTTTTTCTCCCTCCCCTCACGCAGCCAGCAGCCAGGAAGTGCGGAGGGGTGGGGACGCATGAAGAGCGACAAACCCCCAAGATCTCTGGTCCGAATTTAAGTGACCAGCGAATCTTAGGGGTCATGTAAAAGCGCCCTCAGTCATAAGTGTGGAGACACAACACACACACACACACACACACACACACACAGAGAGAGAGAGAGAGAGAGAGAGAGAGAGAGAGAGAGAGAGAGAGAGAGAGAGAGAGAGACATAACTGGCACACTTTGCTTTGTTTAGACAATCTCTGTGTCGTGCTCCTTGTTTCTCAGGGTGATTCCCTGGCATTAAACAGAACACAGAATGATGTGATAAAAATACTATAATAACCTGATCTGAATGAAAGCAACTGGAAGAAGAAAGCATTTTTGTTCCTTTGTTTTCTTTCCCTCCTCTCAGATAAACTATTTCCCCCTTGTCCGTACAAGCCAGAAAAGTAAAATACAGTTTTCCAAAGCATGTTGCAGGTTAGTTGTTCCTTGATCTAAAACCTGGCCTGTGAATTAAAACACGACACAGGCACTGAGCTCTCCAGCAGTACTGTCTCAATGGTGTCAAGCAATGTCGTGTTCTGAAGAGGCTGTGTGTGTCATTCCCATGTGTTTCCTCTTAGGAATGTGTCCGGTGCCAACCAACATAGCTGCGGCCATGAAAGCAACTCTGCAGCTCTTCCACCTGGAAGGAAACGCGTCTCTGACACTCCCACCTGCCTCTCATTGCCGGTGAAGTTGATGCTCTCTTCATCGTCCCATTGTTTGAAAAACAGGTGAGCAGGGAGATAAAAGCCCTGTGAATTAGTCCTCTTGGAGCAGAGGGAAAGAAAGGAGGAAAGTGAGAAAGAGAAAAACACCCTAGCCTGACCTCAAGATCAAACTTAGGGCAATTGTTGAATGTCAGGTTCACTTTTTGAGGAACATATTACACAGTAACAAAAGAAAGCACCAAACTTTGTTTTGCTTCCCTTGTCACCTTCCTGCCTGCTCCTGCAGTCCCCTCCTCTTTCTCTTCTTCCGCACATGCAGCCTAGAAGTGACACTGGGTGGCTGTCTCTGAAGATGGCAGCAACTGAGGAAGGAGAGAAGGTGGAGGAAGCAATAGGCAGGGAATTGATGGGGAAATGGGGACATTAAGTTTCCCTCCCTGGACGCACAACTCTGAAAAAACAAATCACACACCAATTCATTAATTTCCTGGGGGGCGGCTTTTGGGTAGCCACAAACCACCCCAATTCATCATTTTGAATTGTCTTTTTTGATTGTGAGCTGCCCAGAGGCCTTTGGGTAGTGGCCGGCATACAAGCTAAATAAATAAATAAATGAATAAATGATTTTTTTCTGGTTCATGCCCATCACCATTAATCAGTGACCCAATGATGAGCCAACATGGATATGCAGCCCATTGGTTCAATAGCTCTACTGTGGTTGGGAATTTCCAGTTGGACGCTCATAATAAAAAGTTGCCCAAAACTGGCAAAATCAGATGAAAAATTTGACACATTTAGTGGCAAACAGCATTGTTCCATTCATGCTCCATGCTTGCCCTGTGAATAGACAAAATAAGGGTGGGCAGGAAAGTAGGAAACATGTCATAATACCAGATAGGGCTAAAGGTGCAAATCCACCCTTGTCTTCCATATCTTTTGACCTTTCACATCCCTGTAATTTCAATGATACTGTTAGTAATTAGATGCATGGCACAAGGAGAGACATTTCCCTATGTTGCCATTTTAAAGAGAAGGACTGCACAACCACCTCCAACCCTAATACAAACCCATCTCCCTCAAGTCAGAATTCTCCAATCCCCATGTCTCATCTAGCAGCCAATCTACCTGGGTAAGGACAGCACCCACCCCCATCAGCATGGCCAATGATCAAATGATCAATCAGCATGGCTAATGATCACAAATTAGGGGAATCATCCATCAAAACAGCTATAGGGCATCCAATCAGGACACCCCACTCAGTCCCTAGTCCTTACGAGGCTAAAATGGATCATGATACGCTACATATTATTAAAGATCACATTCAGTTTGATAGGAACAATCTAGACATTTGGGCTTGTCGAAAGGAGCTGTGGATTGTAACTTTAGACCCAGGTAGACATCTTTGGGATATAAATCAGTGATGGGGTAACTTTTAGAGACTGAGTGCCCAAACTGCGATTCAGAACCCACTAATTTTTCACGAAGTGCCAATACAGCAATACAGCAGTTTAAACTGAATACAGGTGGCTGTGAAACAGTGATCTCGGGTGCCCACAGAAAGGGCTCTGAGTGCCACCTCTTTGGCACCCATGCCATAGGTTCGCCAACACTGATATAAACAGTAAAAAACGCTCATAGCCATTTCAGAGGTAGGATTTCATTGATGCACAAACCAGGCAGTTAAGTTGCTCCTTTCCAGCTCTTCTTGTCTACTATTTAGTATCCTAATGCTATGTGTTTTTTTTATAAATCTCCATGTTAAATGCAAATGCACATTTATTCTCACATCTATTTATTTATTTAAAATATTTTACCCTGACTGTCTCCTAAATAAAGGACCCAAGGCAGCTCACATCATTGAAGCATGCTATTAAAAGCTAACTACAGTAAATTATTCTACAGTGGTACCTTGTATAAAGGAATTAATTCGTTCTAAATGAAATTATGTTAAGCAAATTTTCCTTTATACAAATTCCACATAGGAATGCATTGAAAACAGAGTAGTCCCTAATCGTGACCATTTTTATGTTGTACGGATTTGCCCCATAGGTGATTATTGTTAAGCAAATTTCCCCTATCTCTGGAATTGTTAATGTTGTACAGATTTTATGTTATACAAATTGTTTGTTATATGTGGGTCCACTGTATTCCATTCCATTCCATTCTATTCTATTCTAAATACATTACAAAAGCAGATTTAGTGCAACCAAAAAGTGGGTACTTATTATCATGTATGGTATACTTGCAATAAAGTTAAAAAGATCTGGATTAAAATGCACACATGGCTTGTTAAAATGTTAAAAAATACAGACTTTAAACCAGAACTATTTTACGAGGTATAATACCAGAAAACTTTTGATAAACCAAATTTATACTTAGCTTTCCATATTTTGACAGCAGCTAGGATTGTGCTGGAACAATATTGGGAAAATTGAAGGATTGCCTACAGGTGATAAATAATTAAGAAGCTTTTGGACTGTGCAGAAATGGATAGACTTACTTTGAAAATTAAAGAGAAGGAAGATTCAGAATATTTTCAAACGTGGTATCTGTTCTAACAATGGTTAGAAAAGAGAAGTATGTCTGTATTAAGAAGTTAATCTGTATTAATAAATGAATATGAGCATAACCCATGTAAAACAATATTTAATAAGCATGGTTTGTTTTTTTAAGAGAAAACTAATAAAACATTAAGGGAAAAAAGCAACAAAATATAAACTATCCTGTTTTTATTGTTTCCTAGATAGTTAGCTATTAAGGAAAAGGTTCAGGAGAAAGGTCTTTGCCTGCTTGTGAAGATGGGGCTGACCTGGGAGAGAGTTCCAAAGTCTGGGATCAGCAGAGAAGGCCCTCTCCCATGACCCCACCACATGCTCCTGCAAAAGGTGGTGGGACATAGAATGACCTCTCCTGATGATCTTATGATTAAGAGATGCTGATAGAGACATTCACACTCTGATCTAGCCTGGTTCTTTCTCTCCCCCTCACTTTTCTGTATTTATATTTTCAAAATTCAGAGTTAAAAGCAAGTGGAACTGTCTACTCTGGTGCCCGGCAGTGGAATAAATGATTCCCGTCCTCCCTTAAATCCTCGCTGCAAAACCTTCACCCTGGACCATAGTTAATGGCTACCCAACATGCTAGATAACACAGAATACAAACACAAGTGCAACGGATATCCGCATTGTGCTCCCTGCCCATTGTGGGTGATAGCTCTCAGGTATGATCTCCCTATAAACATGCTGGAGTGTCCGGTCGTGAACAGGAAAAAGCATTTGGTTGATCTGTCCAAATATTGACCGTGATTAGAAGGCATGGAATAATTCCACTTCAAACTCGTGGCTGCCAAGACAATTCACTGGGGTACAAAAGTAAGTTTTGGCAGCCTTAAGCATCCCAGAAATTTAATTAATTTGACTTTTATACCACCCATCTAGTCCCAGAGCTACTCTGAGCAATTTATAACATGATATATCACATGACAGGTTAACAAAGGAATACATTTAAAAAACCAAAATACAAGGAGCATAATAAAACACAATATACATAAATCAGCAACAATAAACTAAAATGAAGATAAAACAAAGATAAAAATAGCAGGAGATTGATAAAACAGGGAGGGAAAAGAGAGAAGATAAGCAGTAAAAAGAATAGTTTCTTACTTGATGTTTGAGAAATCAGGAAAGGCCATTCTATACAACCAGGTCTTCAAGAGTTTTTTAAAAATTTGAAGCGAGGGTGCCATCCGAATTTCAGGGGTTAGATGGTTCCATAACTGGGGAACAATGACTGAGAAGGCCCTACTCCTTGTTACAACTTTCTGGGCCTCCCTTGGGGTTGGGACCCCCAGGTGTCCTGCCTGGCTGGCACGGGTGATCCTGGCAGTTAGTAAAGTGCAACTCCCAGAATTCTAGCTAGAGATTTCAGCGCCGGGGGACAAAGTCAGTCTTTGCTTCCCCCCCCTCCGCCAGGGATGGGGAGAGGCTAAGGCGCCATGGAGAAGGAAGTGGCAGTAGCAGCCGAGTTGTCCTCCATGCTGGTCCTAGTGCCAGGACCCTGCCTGCCACAGAACCTGACTCTGAGGGGTTAAATGGTGAAGAGCTGCTGGAGGAGCCTTGCAGCTCAAATCAACAAGCAGCTGGGTCTGATGACTCAGCGGAAAACATATCTTCACCTCCTAGAAGGGCCATGAGCAGGATTCTGCAAGGACGTGCTACCAGAAGAGCTAGGGAAAGAGTCTTTGATGCTTGGTGGAGAATCAGGTCGGCAAGCCCTGAGTACTAGCAGAAGCCTTTCCAGAAGTAAGGGTGTGTTCCCTGTTTTGGGATAAAGCTGGCAAGCTCACCTTGAACTCTCTGTGGGAGCAACATGTCATTTGAACTTGCAACCACATTCCTGTCTGTTTTTGACCTTGGCTCTGTTTCCTGACTTCGGACTGGTTTCCTGGACAACAGCTTGATCTGTTCCCTTGGGTTTGGCATCTGGTTTCCATGAGATATTCTGGTTTTGACTTGGACTGGTAATTGCTGGGAGTTGGATTCTGTTATTTATCTGGCACTTGATTGTTAGCAAAGGACTTGAACTTGCTTGGCTTTCCACTAAAGATCTTGGCAAAGAACTGAACCCTGTATGTGTGTGTGCTCTGTGTGTGGGGCTTGACACCTAGCAGGTCACCTGTGATGCACCTTTCTGCGGCTCCTGAGTGGGGAGCTGTCTGACACCCAATGTGGCACCCCTAGATGGTGCACCTGGGGATACGTGTCCCCTCTTCCCCCCCCACCAGCTATGCCACTGGCAACTCCCACCATCCATGGGGGGCTGGAGTTGACAGGAGTTCCCATCAAATTTACGTAGAGGTGTTAATACAGAATATGTCCAAACTTCAGCCCGCCTTATGTTTTGGACCACAACTCCCATAATTCTTAACTTAGATTGCCAATGAAAAAGGACTGTGGGAGTTGTGGTCCAAAACATCAGGAGGGCTAAAGTTTGGACATGCCTATATTAATCCCTCTCTTCAAAAAAAAAATAAAGTCATATATGGAAACAGCTGTAGTGGAACTTTTGAAATGTGGGAGGAAGGAAGAGATTATCCCGTAAGCCCAGAACTTGAATGGGACAATCCATTCATCTCTCCCACATTCCAAAAGTTTCACTCCAGCTGTTTCCACATATGAAAAACAAACAAACACAAATAGTGGTCTGCCTGGGGAATTCTGCCCCCAGAACATAAACTTGCACACATTTATTTAGACATTTGTTCTTAAAAATGAAACTTCGTAATTTTCACCCATGATTACGCATGTCAACTACTCAGAGGTTTTAGCACATAAAACATCACAGTAAAGCTACATTTAACTGTTCACATTAATGATTACTCTCAAAAGGGGATTCTCCAAAGTCATTTTATATGTAAACTGTCTGGTCACATGATCTTAAGGGGCTCCCCTTTTTTGTTCAAGGGCTGGCCTGCACATTCTATATTTTATCAATGGTGACAGCCTGGAAGACCAACAAATGTTTTTAATGGGTGCGTGAGCTGTCATGGATTACTGCATGATTACTGCAATGCGCTTTACTTGGAGCTGCCTTTGAAGACGGTTCGGCAATTGCAACTCGTTCAGAATCGTGCAGCGTGGCTGGTAAGCGGTGGGGCCACCAGGGATCACATCACGCCGATTCTGTATAAACTTCATTGGTTACCAGTTGCTGCTTGAGCCCAATTCAAAGTGCTTGATTTGACATATAAAGCCCTAAATGGCTTAGGACCTAGATACCTGAAGGACCGCCTCCTTCCATACGAACCTACCCAGCAATTAAGATCGAGCCAGGGGGCCCTCTTGAAAGAGCCATCCCTCAAGAAGGTGAGAGGGATGGCTTGTAGGAACAGGGCCTTCTCGGCAGCTGCCCCCAAGCTATGGAATGCCCTCCCAAGTGACATCCGCCTGGCGCCAACATTGATGACATTTCGGTGCCAGGTAAAAACCTTCCTGTTCCAGAAGTTTTTTAATTGATACAACATAGACTGTGGGTCCTCTGATGGCAATTTTAGTGTAATGATTTTAGTGTAAGGTTTTTATTATTGTTTTAATTATTTTTGATATTTGATGTTTTAACTGTTTTAATTCTTTATTGTAAGCTGCCCAGAGACCTTTGGGTAGTGGGCGGCATATAAGTTGTAAAAATAAAAAAACAAACAATAAAAAAAATAAAAAAGTCCGAATTGAAATGCCCAGAGGGGGACACAATGGAACTGACATACAAATAGTGTTCCCCTTTTGCAAAGTTCAGATTTGAGCAATGCCAGCAATGAGATTCAGGGCTATATAAATAGCAGGGTCCAGCTCTGTGCTGCTTATAATGGACCTTACCAAGGTGTTTAAAGATGGTACCTGCAATAAACAATGTTCAATAATTCCAGGTGCTCTTATTGTGCTTTATGCATGGAGTGTGGACTTAGGAATTACTCTCCTCCCAGACTTTGTTAATTAATTTGATATGGATTTTAATGTTCAGTTGTGAATTGATCCTTTTCAGTTTGAGCTACACTGGACAACATGTTTTAATTTAAGGTAATACCCACATGCAAACTTCACGCAACTGTTCAGTATATAAATGAAGAGGAAAACATTGACATCAGGTGTCCATTTCTGAGCTTTATTTCCTTTTCCTTGAGAAGACTTGAATGTTCACATTTCCATGTTTCAGCTCTTTTTCTGAACATCATCCACTCAAAGGTTTACAAGACAATTAACAAACTGCCTCAATAAATACTAGAGTCCTGCCTGTTATCTCTTCTTCTATAATTTCCAATTTGCTCATTAGTAGCTGTGCAGTTTTCCTCTTACATAATGCAGAACTGATGGCAACACCACGCTGAAATCCTGCTTCCATTATCACATTTAATATCTATCTCTCCTTCAACTAAAACATATTTCAGGTATATACACAACAACATGAAAACATTAAGATTTCTACTTTGAGTTCAAAGGATACATTTAGGAAAAAACCCTGTAAAGATGCCCTATTGTTTGGAAAAAATACAGAAAACAAAATACATTGGTTTCAATATTTAAAGCAAATTTAATATCCCTGAGTATTTCAGAAATGAAGCATCATTTTATGAACAGAATCCCTTTTTTCCTTTGCTGGAATTATCATTTTAATGGCATCAGAATGGAAAGATATTTTAGCTATTAAAATGTATTTTTAAAAAGAAATTCTTAATTATAAATTTCTGAATGCCAGTTAGAAGCCAGAGATGGGTTAATGTGATTTTAAATATAATATAATTGCATCAGTTCTTTCGGTTTATTTAAGAATACATTTTGTGAATGAAAAGCATTTTACAGGGCATATAATCAAACTGTACAAACATTGTAGCAGAAGAATTTATTTAACAAACTGGATATGGTTAAGACTAAAGTAGAATGAGATCTCTCAAAAATTATTTATTGCGAGAAGAACTATATATAATAATTTAAATAGAGATGTGGTGAAGAAGGCAAAAAATAATAATAAATAGAGAGAATTAAAAGGGAAGCAACAACGTTTATAGGAAGCGGAAGCTAATTTGATGTTCTGAATGGGTTTAAAAGATTTCCCAGAGGCTGGGGGGGGGGGGGGACAGCAAGTGTACAGATTCCATTTGGTAAGGAAACTGTAGCCAAGGAAAATAACAGTAGGATCCGCTAAAATCAGGGAGCATAAAAATAAGAAACTTACCTTTCTGCTTTTCCAGACATCCGACCTAACAGGTCCTTGCAAGGTGTGGTATAGATCCACATAGACATCAATCAACCATCTTCTTTTGCTCTGTCTTGTTTTGAAGTGTTCATATAGTCCTGTTGAGACTCAACTCAAGAGGGACCTGTTATTGATTTTAAATACATTGGATTTAAAACAAAAGCTCCAACCAATGGGTAGAACTGGGAAAGGGAAAACATTTATTTCGTTCAGATTTTAATCTGGACTTCCCTAGTCCATATGCCCTTGAATGCACACACAAAAATGAACTATATACTTCAAAGGCCATGCATTCCATATTTCATTACTCAAGCTTACCAGGAAATGTGTATACACAATGCATGTAAAATTGAGCATGCAAGACAATTGTAAATATAAGAGCACACTACCATGTGTATTTTATAGGAATCTATGGGTTCAAATAGACTTTGTGTTTATGACTACTTATAACCGTGTTGCTTTAATGTAATGTTTGTCTATTAATGCTGTTTGTGCATCTCAATGGTCAGTGTGTACACGAGGGAATTGTACAAGTATTAGTACAAGGAAAAATTGACCAAGTGACCTTAGTTACACACTCTGAAGCAGACTTACCTTACTGGATTCTTGGGAAGATAAAGTCATGCAGAGGAATAGACCAAATTAAAAATATACCTAAGTAGGAGGGCAAGGTTATGATCTGCTGAGGCCCCTAAACTATGTCAAGTTTAACAGCCTTACAAAGCAAGGGAGCATTGCAATTATTTATTCAGCAACTGGACTACAGTATTTTTCCATGTAGAAGACTAAAATTTTGTCTAAAATTGTTAGACTCAAAATCAAGAGTCATCTTAAACATGGAAGTAAGCTGAGTAGAGAACCACACCATTGTGAAACTGTGATTTTGGGTTGGAAAAGTGGGGGTTGTCTTATACATGGCAGTGTCTTATAGGTGGAAAAAATAAGGTTAATTGTTTTTTAGAAAGATAGGCATCAAACTCTAGCACTGGCCTCAATCCTGCACCCTGAGCTCTGCAAACAGCTTAATAGTTTGGCTACCATGATTCCATACAACTAGAATCCTATTGAGTTTTTACATGAGCATAATGGAATTGCTATTTATCTGCTGCCCATTAAGTAGTTGTGTCCTGAGACATGCAACTGGGCACCCAAAAGCAGATTCTAAACTAGCCAATTGCCAATCACTTTGGCAGATGCAACTAGATTAGTATATGCTCATGCTTGCATAGTTCACCACACACAGAGAGACAGGCATGATTGAGTATATTAAATTTACAATTTTTTTTTGAAACGGGGACTCTAAAGGCAAGGCACTGTTAAGAGAGCAACCTTTGAAACAACTGAAAACAATGAAAACAATGTAAAATAACCCCATATAACTAAGATTGGAGACTGATCCCACAAAGGAGTAAATTCAAATAGAGCTGGAGTCGCTGAGGCTTATATTGGTGTAGGAATGAGGCAAGTGGAAGCTGTCCCACAAGGAGACAGTCATAAGAGTCTGGATCTGTCCTCAATCATGCAGGAAGTAACTTTTTTCCAGCAATATTCCCAATAAAGGGCCTTCGGAACAATGCTATCAGGGTCGGTGTTGGGAGAGAGGAGGAGAGATCGCTGTCCTGTAAATAGCATCATTTTCCTGAAGAAAAATCCCAGGTAAAATGTTTACTGCACTGCCACTTCTCTTTTCAGAAGAATCAAACCCTGCTCAAAGGGAAAGGGAAGGAAAAGGATTTTTCAAACATGCTCCTTTTGATGGATTTAGGAGCTACATGTCCTGCTGCTATTCTAAGAAACAATGTACAAGCCTGATGAGTACTCACCACGACTCCTTAGGTATACAGCCATGGCATCACATGCCATATTTTTCTATCTCCAAGACTTCCTCATATAGAACATGCTACCCACTTTTCCAACCCAAAATTCAAGTTTCACAATGTGGACTTTTCTCCACTACTTACTTGCCTATATAAGATGACCCTCAGTTTTTAGTCTAACAATTTTAGTCAAAAATATAGTCTTATACATGGGGAAGTGCTGTACTTCTTTTCAAAAACCACAATATGGCTATAAACAATTGCTGGTACCACGTAGAGGAGACCAATTGAATCAATGGGAATTTGAGAAGTCAACCCATAAACACCCCATTGGGTCTACAAGATCAACAACAATCTTTATTTGCAGCCACAGGCCCAACCGAGTCTACAAGATTATTCCAACTGGGGCGAATAATGGAATTGAACCCAAAGTCCCTTGTTTCCTCCCACACTTAATCCAGGTGCATAGCAAAAGCTTGAGCCCCAACATAACTGGAGTGTTCACCGTCAACTGGGCAGGACTAATGGCTCTTGTTTTGGAGCCACACCAAAGATGAGTAGAACAGGGGAACCTGGAGAGCTGTCGCGATGCAGTCTCAAAAAGATCCAAAAGAGTGGACTGCATTTTCTGGATTGGTGGATAATATATGCATCCCAATCTCCCTTGACGGCAGTCCGCTTCTCCTACTCTTGTTGCAAATGGAAGCAGACACGTGCAGAGTGACAGCTTAACATCCACTGGCATACACTGACTTTCAGCATTCAGCTCTAATTGTTAGGGGGAAAAGTCCACTTGAAGCAGAACGCCAAGGGGGGGGGGGGGAGTCCTTACGTGCCGAGATCTGCATGTGCCACTAGTCTGCATACAATCAGCTCATCTCCTCGGTGTTACAAAATGAGAGCAGCAGCAGAAGCAGCGGTGGAGTCCAGCACAAGGATCAGCCATGCAAAAAGAGAGGCGTGAATTCCACTCCTAACCCGCACCCCCAACCCAACCCAATTGATTCTCAGGATTTCACACGGCTGTTTAAATAGCTGTCCTGAGTTCTGGCACATAATTGTGCATGCTTGATTTTTACTGATTGCAATGGAGTTTTGAGCATGCATAACTGCACACTGGATTAAAGCCATAGTGATTAACTAATAGGGATGGAAGAAGGAACTGAGCATGATTTCCATTCTGTTTCTGACTGCAATTGCATTTGGATCTAATCTGCTGGTCTCTTATCAAACTTCTGATCGGTCTCAATAGGAAACACAATGATCCACAAAATACAGAGTCAAACTCGTGTGTGTGTGTGTGTGTGTGTGTGTGTGTAAGGTAGTCGACACAATAACAAAATCTCAGATAAAGCATAAGGACTGCTTCGGTTTGCTTCACGAGTCTTGCTTATTGAAGTAGATTTGGGTTTCCCTATTTATTAAAGATAAACAGAAGAGCTGACAGGACAAATTAATTCCATACATACGAATTAACTCCACTTATTCTTGCCACTTACCCATGCTGAGGCACCATTGCCTGGATCGCTGTGTATTCCTTTATGCCACCAGCAAGCAAGAATTTATTGGACATATGCTTGCGTTCCACTTAATAAAATAATGCACCAATATTTTTCGGATCAACTTTGTTAGTAATTCACAAAGTGACTATTTATGCTAATCAGGCAGAAATATGTTTGCGGGCTTAATGTGTTACATAAATCTGAATGCAAAATGTTCAATTATGAAACAAAATACAGGTAATACAAGTAGTAAATTACAGGCAATTTTCGTGTGTGTGTGTGTGTGTGTGTGTGTGTGTGTGTGTGTGTGTGTGTGTGTGTGTGTGTGTGTGTGTGTGTGTGTGTTATGCTAGAGGCTGGATCTTCAATGAGAAGAAGGTTTTTCTTTTGCATCTGGGAATTATGTAAAGAGAAAAGGATTAATAAGTACTGAATTACAAGGATGATCCTCTCCATCATAATTTGCCAATTTTATAATACCCCCTCATTATCAGGCTGCTGTTTCATAGCCACCCACCTGAACTAGGAACTTGTTTCCTTGGCCATTTTTAGCCCTATCAGATTATCTTGTCTGATTCTATTATTTCTTTCCCATAAATCTGCTAACACTGATTTGTTATTTGCTTGCTCCGTCAACAGATCTGAAGCACGGCTAAAGGGATTTATCTGACTCGGTGCTTTAGGAGCAGCTGATGCCTCTGCATGGAAGTCCTCGGGAAATCAATGGTGGCGGCTTTTCAGACTTAAATTCATCGCAGCTCAGTTCTGTGCCATAAAAGAAGACACTGGGAAAACAAAAGGTGCAGTAACTGTACTTAATGTGTTGGCCCTGACCGATGAGTTTGTTTAAGTCATAACAAATGACACTCAAAGTCAATATAACTCACAAGAGGTGCATTGCCGTTCTCTCTCTCTCCCCCTCCCTCTCCCTGTTTATTCAGCTAAGGAAGTCTTTCATATGCACTTGAGGTCATTCCACCCCCCACCACCCCCACTGACACTGTGTAACGCTGGGGTGGTTCACTGCTAATATTACATACTCTGCTGAATAGATCATACATTTCTCCACAAAAAAAGAAGAAATTATCGCTTCCTCTCTCGCTCTTTCATTTGGGTGATGGCTACTAACTAAGGTTACCAAACGAGAACAGAGTTCTACCCCGTGTTTCCTTCCTGAAATAAAAAGCTCTAAAAGCAGAGGAGGAATATTCAAACTGGGCCTTAAGAGACAGTCCATATCTTTGTTTGAAGAACGGGGGTGTGACTTAAAAACAGCCTTTTACAACTGCCCTTCTTGCCTCCAACAAAACTCCTGGCTACAACATCACCTAGCCAGGGATTTTAAGAACATCATCTAACTAAGGACTTTAAAAGTAACCTCCTGGTGAAGAACATCTTTCACCATGTCTGAACTTCTGGGACCTGCTTTGAAGAAGGGTGATTGACTGCACTCGAAAGCTTGCAATGTTCCTTTTTTTAAAAAAAAATTAATAGTGGCCTATGAAGGTATCGCCTGTAACCTATTTTTGCAATTATGGTGCATATATAAACTAGCTTTGAGCAAACAAAAAGGGAGGGGGGGCACACTGGAAAGTTGCCCTGTCATCGCCATAGAAAGGCAGAAGGCCGGACGCTTCTAATTGAAATCAAAGTGGACAATGGTTGGGAAAGAAACATTCCTAATACAGAACGGTAAATGTTTAGACACCCCCCCCCCGTTGTGCTAAATAATAGGGGGGGTGCGCATTGCCAACATGAGGATGGAGTATAGCCAGAACAAGGAAGGGAGATTTTCCTGCAGATGGTTATCTTTAACACTGCTTGCCCTTTGATGGCCAACATAATAGACTGCAGTTGACAGTCCCGTCAACTCTAATAGTCAAATAAGGATAATCCAGTGCAACCAGTAATTTGACTTGATATTTTGGAGGCCAGCGAGCTCTTTGCAATTGGCACTTATTAGCTTAGATCCTGTTAGACACACGTTGTTTGGGATTCTGTGTTATCTCCTTCAAAGCTTCTCCGGGGTGGTGGGGAGAGGGCTTATTTGGGGAATATGGCACATTAAAATGCCTTTATCCCAAAAGAATGTTATTCAGGGAGGGGGGTAATGCCTTTATCTAATTCAGTGAAATTGTTACCCATGCACACCCCAAGAATCTATAACTTTTCGCTTGAAAGTAATAAGACACAACTGTGATGATCAGGAGAACCAGGAAAGCTAAAAGGGCTGAATCAGGCCACATTTGTCTTGCTGCAAAAGGAAGCCAAGAGAAAAAAGGAGAATGTGGTAGTGAGATTGACAGAGATGAGCAAATAGTTTTTTTTTTTAATGTGGTCGGCACCCACACCTGCTCTGGCTCCAAACTGGGGGTGGGGTGGGGAGATCAAACTTGACACCATTGTATCAAATTTCTCATAAACACTGTTTTTGTCCATTGCATCTGAGAGACACCTCTTTTGGGGGGGGGGGAGCTGCCAAGTCAGTGCCCCTGGTAACCCGCCCTCAGACAAATGCTCCAGAGCAGAATTGGTGATCTGCCCAAATCACACCTTTAAAGAGCTGGTTGGGATACAGACAGCTAAATGGGTATTATATATTCTGTCCATAAGAAGTGAGAAATCACACACACACACACACACACACACACACACACACACACACACACACACACACAGAGAGAGAGAGAGAGAGAGAGAGAGAGAGAGAGAGAGAGAGAGAGAGAGAGAGAAGCCACTGCTGCCTTTAAGAATTTCTCTGGCACAGGAAGATTTGGTAATGATTGGAAATGCTTCTTTCCAAGCCATATGAGAAGCTTCTGCAAACAACTTCTTAGTCTAAGGCTAAGATTTTTCAACAGGAAATCCTGAAAACAGGCTGCAGCCAAGGCAGTGAAGTACAATGTTCAAAAGGGCTGGTTTAATATATGACTAAGTGTCAGGTCGGGTTTCTGAGAATTACTTTTCAGATAAACAACTTTATAGCCCTGTGCTTAATCTCACTTATGAGGGACATCTCGTTTAACACGGAATTACAAGTAACTTTAATTCTATTGACGTGGACATAAAGTCAGTAGAAAATCAAGTCTGGCAGTTTTAAAGATTTTTTTTTGTCTTATAATGCTACGGGTGTGCCTACCCACAGGCGCATCCCCAGAACAGATACAGTCACAAGGACAGCCCCCTGCTCCTTCCCCGGTTTCTGGAAACACACTTGAGACTGCCTCCCAAAGCTCCGTGTATATAGAGGCCAGAAGGAAAAAATGCACATTGCTGTTTTTAAGAATATGGTTTGCAAGTCAAGAATCCCTTGCCTCGAATTAGTAAAGCGCATCCTATCAGACTCTCAACATCTCTTCCCTTCATCTGTCTTTCTCTCTTGGTAAACAGTCTTATAGTATGAATGTGAGTGGGTGTGTTTCCCCACCACCTTCCACTTTTAGAAAAAAAAGAAAAGAAAATTGGAAGCCGTTCAACATGAAACTGACCTGTACCGAAAGGTGGCGCTGTCGAGGTTTAAACCGAACTGAGCCAAGTTGCGGGTTTGACTTCTTGCTCTCTTTCCAATGTGGCATTTTTAAAGAAGTCGCTTTTCCCTTCTCTGCCCCATCAGCTCCTCTCCGGACGGCGAGAGCAGGCGTTAGCTTGGGGGGTGGGAGAGGGCCTCTTCGCCACCCTCCCCGCCATCTAGGCTTTAAATCAAAGAAACGCGCGCGCAGGTCCAAAACGAAACACTCTGTTTAACTCATCCCCTTTTTAACTCTTCCAAAGCTCATCATTAAACAAACAAAAAAGAAAACCTCAGAAAATATTGTGGATTTCTTTCTTTCTTTCTTTTTTTCGGGCTAAACTTTCTCCTTGCCCCCACCAAAAAGAAAAAAAGGGGGAGAAAGGGGGAGCAATCAAAGTTAAGGGAAAACGGAAACTGTAAGGATCAATCCATAACTTTAAAAAATACTTATTGACCTCTGGCTGATGCATTGATTAAAAGTGGGCGGAGAAAGATCGGGCAGCGAAGCGGGGGGCGGAGGGGAGAGAAGAGAAGAATAACTCGGGACAAGGAGGCGCGGCTCCCTGGTCTAGAGAGAGAAATCAGATGATTCCCTGACAAAGGGAGAAAAGGCCAGACGGGGGACCGAGGGCCGGGGCGGTAAGGAAGGTGGTGGATCTGGTTTTCCTGCAGCCGGCAGGAGGGAGGGAGAGGATCCGGATTAACTCTCCCCTCGCCCGAGAGCCCTTGGAAGATGCGGACTCGATCCTGTCCATGTTTCTAGGAAGAAAGAGGGGGGGAGGGGGAGGCAGATGTTATCAGCATGCTGGTTTTTTGTTTTGTTTTTTAAATAGTAAATCCATCTTTAGGAATGCCACTGGAATCCAGTGGAATTCCAAGGGCTCTTCTTGGGCGATCATCTGAGTCAAGCCTCGAGGTCGTCCTTGGAGCACGTGAATGAAGAGCGAAGATGCCGACGGAGCCCGGGAAAGGCAGCACAAACAGATCGAGGCCCAAGCGTTGCGAAAGCAAAAATAAAATAAAATAATAAAATAAAGTTAACTCACGGTTAATAAGCATGCAAGCATGCATCCCGACAGATAAGCCAGAAAGTAGCAGCCGCGCATCCTTTACCCATCCAGCGACACCATCCCCAGCCACAAAGCAATAAAATGAAAATAAATAAAAATAAAAATAAAATAAAAATCCCCTCGGTTGGCCTAACAGCGACGACCCGGCTTAAACCACGGAGCTCCTGAACCTTCGGCTCTCTTACTCGTGCTTAAACATTTCGGCCAAGAAGGAGTTAAAAAGTTCCCGTCCCAGCTGACAGTCAGCTGATTGGCTCCTGATTGACAGCTTCGAAAAAGTTTCCTTGTTTCTATACTATTATGCTAATGAGCTCCGGGCTCGCGGCCGCCGATTGGCCAGGACGCGGAGTCAATGTCCCATTTGGAAAGCTGACGTCAGGAGCCCTATAAAACTCCGCATTGCTTTTAAACTCTTCTCTCGGTTGAGCGCTTTAAAACATTTTTTCATCTTGTCGCTGGACCTTGGGAGTTGAAGTTTCTCTCCCTCCACTTTTCAAACTGATCTTATTTTGGGTCGTCGCACTGACCTCCGGGTTCCTCGGCGCTGCTGTTTTCTTTGATCTGATTTGACTTTCTCCCCCCCCCCTCCTTTGGTTTTGCGTTTGGGTGTTTTATTTATTTTTTTAAAAGAAACTGTTTTGAGTGCCTGATCTGCTCTCCGGTTTGCGCTCTCTCGCTCTCTCTCATTATTCTTATTTATTTATTTATTACTGTTATTACGGCTCCTCTCTCCCCCCACCCCCCTTCCCGCGTCCCGATGCTGAACCTCTCTTCTCCTCCGTTTTCGCACCGGGCATGAAAAGGAAAAAAGATCGGAGAGAAGACCCCACGAATTGTTAAACACAACCAAAAGAGGCAGAGAGAAACAAGGCGAGACGGGGGGGGGGGGAGAAAGAGGAGAAAAAACCTTCACAACAATTTCCAACAAGAACTCAACTAAGCTGCTCTCTGCGAAGCTGCACAGGAGAGAGAGAGAGAGAGAGAGAGAGCAGGCGGAGTAGAAAGGAGGAGGGAAGGAGGGGGAGAGAGAGAGAGAGAGAGAAAGCAACCCAGCAAGCAAGCCAGTCCCCGATGCAAAGGGCGACCAAATAGAGCACGAGAGAGAGAGGGAGAGAGCTCGCCGGAGCTGCTTGCGGTCCTGTTGGCTTGCCCTCTTTGCAAAAGGATCATCACCGAGAGAGACGCTGCTGCTGCAGATCGGCGCTTGCAAAAGTGCCTGGCGTAGAGCGAGCGAGCGACCGAGCGAGAGAGAGGCGCCGCTCCCCAGCCTCGCTCGCCAACCATCAAACTGGCGCATCCGCTGGCAAGTCAGAGCAGTCCCCTCGCGCCGGGAGTGCACCCGTTCTGGAGGGCGGTCGGCGGCCCCAGCAACGGCGGCGGCCCGGGCCCCAGCAACGGCGGCGGCTCCGGCGGCAACGGCTCCGGCGGTAGCAGCAGCAGCCCGGGTCCCGGCCACGGCGGCGGAGGCGGCGGCGTTGGCAGCAGCAGCAAAAGGATGGCCTCCGACCTGGCGATGAACAGCGCCGACCTGCCCACGAGTCCCTTGGCCATGGAATATGTTAATGACTTCGATCTGATGAAGTTCGAGGTGAAAAAGGAGCCGGTGGAGACCGACCGCATCATCAGCCAGTGCGGCCGCTTGATCGCCGGGGGATCGCTCTCGTCCACCCCGATGAGCACGCCTTGCAGCTCCGTGCCGCCGTCGCCCAGCTTCTCGGCGCCCAGCCCGGGCTCGGGCGGCAGCGACCAGAAGAGCCACTTGGAAGACTACTACTGGATGACCGGCTACCCGCAGCAGCTGAATCCGGAGGCGCTCGGCTTCAGCCCCGAAGACGCCGTGGAGGCGCTCATCAACAGCACCCACCACCATCACCACCAGCAGCAGCAGCACCAGCACCAGCACCACCAGCACCAGCAGCACCAGCTCCAGAGCGCCGCCGCCGCCGCCGCTGCTGCTGCCGCTGCCGCTGCCGCCGCCGCCGGCTTCGAAGGCTATGCTAGAGGGCCGCAGCTGGCCGTGGCGGCGGCCGCGGCGGCCGGAGCTTCGGGCGGCGGCGGCGGCGGTGGCGGCGGAGGAGGAGGAGGAGGAGGAGGCGGCCCGGGAGGCTCCATGCCGCCCGACGAAATGGGCTCGGCGGCCGCCGTGGTCTCGGCCGTGATCGCCGCCGCCGCCGCTCAACAGCAGCAGAACGGCGGCGGGGCGCACTACCACCATCACCACCACCACCACCCGGGCGCGGCCGGGCACCACCACCATCACCAGCCGCCGCCGCCGCCGCCGCCTCCTCCGGGCAGCGTGCCGTCTTCGTCTAGCAGCAGCAGCAGCAGCAGCAGCAGTAGCAGCAGCAGCAGTAGTATCGGAGGAGGCGGCAGCGGCAGCAACAGCAGCAGCAGCAGCGGAGGCCTCCACCACCCGCACCACGGCTTGCACTTCGACGACCGCTTCTCCGACGAGCAGCTGGTGACCATGTCGGTGCGGGAGCTCAACCGTCAGCTGCGCGGCGTCAGCAAGGAAGAGGTGATCCGGCTCAAGCAGAAGCGGCGGACCCTGAAAAACCGCGGCTACGCCCAGTCGTGCCGCTTCAAGCGCGTGCAGCAGCGACACGTCCTGGAGTCGGAGAAGAACCAGCTGCTCCAACAAGTGGAGCACCTCAAGCAAGAGATCTCCAGGCTGGTCCGGGAGAGGGACGCCTACAAGGAGAAGTACGAGAAACTGGTCAGTAGCGGCTTCCGAGAAAACGGCGGCTCCAGCAGCGATAACCCGTCGTCGCCCGAGTTTTTCATGTGAGTTGGACTTGCTTCCGCCACCGATTTCTTCTACCCCTTCTCCCCGCCACCTCCATCCGCACCCGCGCCCTCCGGCTCGCTCCCCGGGACCAGCCACTGTCTGGCCGCTTTTTTTTTCCGTTCCTTTCTTTCCCCCCCCCCCCCCTTTGGGGGTCTATGTGTTTGAAACACGAGCACACGGCTCGCAAGCGCGTCGGCGCCGTCACACGTGCACGCAGACACGTGCGCGCCCGAGTTGGCCCGGAGGCTTGGAGCGGTCGGGAGAAGGGGGAGGGCGGGGAGCCTCCAGCCCGCAACCCAAGCTAGCCCACCGTCGGGTTTATTTTTATTTTTTGCGATTAATATTATTGGTTTTGCTTTGGGTTGTGTTGCGTGCGCTGTTGTTGTTGTTTTTAACCCCCCCCCAAAAAAAAACTTCTAACGATTGGGCTTCTTTTTCTTTTGGAGATGGGCGCCCCCGTGGAAACCAAACTTAACAACTACCGGACTTTTCTTGCCCTTGGCCTCTCTGGGAGCAAACGGCTGTGTGTGTATGCATATCTGTGTAATTTTTTTTAAAAAAATCCAAGTTCCCACCGACTCAGATATTCATCCGAAACTTGTTCTGCCTTCGAAACCTGCCATCCACATTATTATTATCATCGTTATTATTTGTTGCTTGCTGCCCTTTTTATGTTTGCTGTGGTGGTGGGGGGGGGGGGGGGAACAACACCCACACCATTACTGCTTTTCGGCCATCCTGAGTTCTTCCTATGAGTTTTGAACTTTGGAAAAGAAATATAGAAACACAGATATATTTTGGTTTTTGGACAAAAGAAAGAAAAACAAAGTTTTAAGACTTCTTCACTTGGCTGAATCTGTTGTCCTGCTAAAGTAAACCTACAGAACATATATATATATAGAGAGAGAGAGAGAGAGAAAGAAAGAAAGAAAGAGATACTGTATAGACATAGATCAACTTAACCAGGAGGAAGCTTGCATCAACTTCCCTTGTTTTCATGATAGACCTTTTGGCCTCAGCTGCCAAATAAGGAAACTTGGCACCTACCACTTAGAACCCTATCTTCATCTCATCAGTTATTATGCTTGCTACTTTTGTCTTAGCATCAGTTAACTCTAGAACTGTTTGGGGAGGGGGGGGACTTTGGGAGGAAGAGAGAGAAAAAGACATTATATTGATAGAAGCCCAGCATGCTGGACATGCAGGGTATATATTTTCCCCTTTTGCTTGGATATGGACTTCTGAAACTATAATGGCATGACATTATTTTAGTTTTCTTGCTTCATCACTTTTTTTAAAAAATGAAAGCCAAAAAGGGCCACCTTTCCCTATTCAAATTCAGTATTGAGTTGCTCAGAACTTTAAATTCCTCTTCAGGACATTGAAGCACCCCATGTTGTTAAATGCAAAGGCCGATGGATTCTGATGGTCATAATCTGGCCAAAATAAACAAATGAAACCTGTGGAAAGAAGTTTTAAAACTTGTGCTTAAATAAAAAACTCGTCCAATTGAAACATTATGTTGAAACTTTATTTTGGAATGTTTTGCCCCTATTTCTGTTCTGTCCTCGCCCCCCCCCTTTCCCCTTTTGGTTATTATCCACTGTGCAATGCTATGGGTTCCTGGTATATAATTTAATTCTAGTTTTTTTTATGGTCTGTTAGCCCAGTTCAAATGTATGCAACAGATAAAGGAATGTTATACATACTCAAAAGAGTTAGGTCTGTTTAGACATAGATATTCTCTCTCTTTTTTTAATGATGCACTAAATTGTTCACTGTTGTGATGTTAAAAAGGGGGTAGAATTTACAATGGGACTTTTTAAAAAGTAGTTTATGCAGCATGTGTTTGCAACTGAAATATGAGTTGGGTATGTGTAGATTCTGCTATGCCACATTTGGAAACCAAAGTATTAAAGGGGGGACCACCGCCACCCTGTTTATATTAATAGGGGTATTTTGTGTTCAAAATGTATGGTTGGGGTTTTTTTTTGTGGCTGGGAGGGGAGATGGAAATTAAAATATTTGGAACTGAATTGCACTAAAGATATAACCTGACACATAACATATATAAACCATTACAACCCTGTCAAGGATGCTAATACTGTTCATTCAGTTATAATAATGGCATTACTGCTCAGTTTTTTAAATGATGCAGATTTTTTTTACAGTTGTATTGTGGTACAGAACTGGATTTTCTGTAACTTCACAAATTCACACAAGTTTTAAAAGCATTAATCAGGAGTTTTAATTTTTCAAGATCTGGTAAGCCTGTCTTTTTTTAAAAAAAATGGAGAATAAATCTTACCACAATAAATCTAAAAGAATCTTGTTGGTTACTTTTTTTTCTTTTGCCCTTGGCACATTTTGCTGTGCAAAATTGATCTATTTCTTGAGTTACCAACTAACAATGTGTGATGTCCCTTCTGTGCGTTTCTCTCATTTTTAAACTCTATGGTTATATCGAAAAGAAAGAATAATCTACTATAATAAATGGCATTTTTGATTCTGTATTGAGTTTCATTAGTTTGTAGCTTTGAAAAAGATGCATCATCTACTTGACAGGAGTACTGGCAGTACTCAACTTACTCTACTTATGCGGGTTCTGTGTAGAGTTAAAGCAGGCAGGTACATAGTGGTGAAAATCTCACCATACACTCTGGCTTCTGTATGGGCAGGTGAAAAGCAAAAATCACCAGGTGCTTGGTATACCTTTCCAGTTCTGGAATTATTTTTGAAGGCCTTAGAAGTGATGTATCACTTGTCACAGATTCTTAAACAGCTTGTCTCAGCTAGGAACCTTACTTTAACAACTCTCTAAAACATGTATTCATTTATTTAGAGCAGTGTTGGCGAACCTATGGCATGGGTGCCAAAGGTGGCACTCGGAGCTCTTTCTGTGGGCACCCGACATCTCACCTTCACAGCTACCTGTGTTCAGGTTAAATTGCTATATTGACACTTTGCAAAAAATTGGTGGGTTTTGAATTGAAGTTTGGGCACTCCGTCTCTAAAAGGTTCGCCATCACTGATTTAGAGATTCCCCCCCCCCACGTTTCTCCTTGGCAAAGGACCCAAGCTTACAGTAATGAAGGACAATATACAGTCCAGTACAATTAAGACATATTCAAGTTTGAGAACAGGGAATTGAGGGACATCTTACAGCATTAAAAAAAAAAAAAAAACATTAAAGCTACAAGAGAAAGCAAGCCATTAAAGAGAGAGTAAAAATTCCATGTAAAAGTTATGAGTGATGGAAACTAACATTGCAAACATAGGGTTATAAGTGGTTATAAACACAAGTGGTGTGAACCCCCCTTCTCCTCCCCGCCCTGCCTATTAGTTGACAAGTTTGTGCTGTGATGAAATGAAAGAGGATAACTATGCATCATCATCCTGAAATTGAGCGACCGGCCCATGCTGGTGCAGAGTAAGCGATGGTATGGCATCAGAGTTGTAATTTTTCCCTCTGGTTGCATATTCATTTATTGACCTTGCAGGTGATTATTTTTTTTTAAGGTGGATGTAGTCCAAAGATGCCTAGGGATGTTGGGAAGGAAAAGATGGGGGGGGGTGATGCCTGCCTTGAACTTCAGCTGCTGCTGAAACAGGAAGATGCACCTTTTTTCAAAAGCTGCTTACAGAAGTCAGGTTGCGGGACATTATCTATTTAAACAATTCTACCAGGCTGGCCCAAACCCTGAGCCCCTTAAATCTTAGACAATGGGTCCTCTTTGATTCACCCACTCTCATTTGATTTTCTTGAGTGATGGTTCAAGGGAGCAAGAAGGAAAAGACATCTATGAGTGTCATTTTTGTAGGGCATCTTTTGCTACCCAGAACATCTCCGGTGAATTTTCATGGGCGAGGGTGATAAGAACACAAAATACAGTCAAGTTAGTGGGTTCCTCAGTAAGAGACAAGGGCACTGGATGAAAAACCCGAACAGCCTTAATTTTGAGAGTGAGGAATTGATAGCACTATCTCCCTACTGAAAATTCACCATAATAATAATAATAATAATAATAATAATAATAATAATAATAATAATAGGTACCATTTTGTGACGACACCTCCCTTTTAAAATGTGTAATTGTGATGAAAATGCAAAGTGTAGGGAACCAAATTATTAATCTTCACAGGATCCACTTGGTAATGCTGCCACATTTTAAATCGCCGCCTTATGAACTGGGACGGACTCAGATGTATAATATAAAAATAATGATTATGTTTATTGAGAAAATAAATAAATACAACAATGACTGAAGTTGAGAAGCGTTCGACTAGTGATTGGTAATACAAAATCCAGCATTGATAGCTGTGTGGTTAATTTAATAATAATAATAATAATAATAATAATAATAATAATAATAATAATA
>JAHTLZ010000065.1:7254077-7289459 GCA_023846285.1 Phrynocephalus versicolor
TGCAGGGTTGTTGTACGACTAAGGCAGGGAGTGGAGAGGCAGGCACTATGCCATAACCTTATTGAGAAGGAATTAACGGCTGGTGATCTACCCTGCAGGGTTGTTGTAGGACTAAGGCTGATACTTCAAGCCTCTCCCAGTTCGTGCCCGCTGAAGACTGGTTCGAAGGAACCTAACCTCACTCCTTATGGGGTCAATCCCAGTTTGAAGGAAGGGAACCTCACATCCATGTGGGGTCAATCCGAGTTCACCTGACCACCCCCCTGAACTGCGCTCCAAGCGGGTGAGAGATTCCCATCCTGGAGCTCAGGAATCTTTTCAATCCACTTCTCCATCAGTGTTGAAAACCGATTTCAACACAGAGGCAAGTTCACCTGGGCTCCAGGAAGGATGTGAAGTAACCACCTAAGGCAGGGAGTGGAGAGGCAGGCACTCCGCCCTAACCTTATTGAGAGAAAGGAGGACACTAAAAAAAAAAAAAAGTGACTCGTAAGTCAGCAACGCATCGCTTTTGACAAAAAGTTCGGAATAAGTCGTGGAAACGTTCTCCTTCGTGTGAAAGGGACCGCGACGCACACTCGGCATGCACACTGCCACGGCAGTAGCAGGATGCTGCAGGGTCTCGGCGCGCCCTTGGCGAGCTAGATCTGCCGAAATCCGGCGTGGTCTTGTGGAAGGAGGGGGCTCCCGAGGCGAGGCCTGCTCAGTTCAGCTGGGAGTTCAGTCACCAGGGTTCGAGGCCGGCCCGGCAGCCTCCTTAGGGGCTCGCTTCCACGAAAGAACCAGCAACGGCCCAAACCGAATTTTGGTTTGGCTTTTTCATAAGCCACTTTCCAGCCAGCTTTGGGCAAAAGTATATTGAGGGGAGTCCCTCAAGAAGAAAGGGGCAGGCTAGCCCTAGCCTGCGGCCGATGCTCTGTTCTGAAAGCGATCTCGACACAGGATCGACTTTCTCAGGGCCCAGTTCTTTCAGGATTGGGCCCCCACCCTTTTTTTCCCGTCTGGGGTTCTGTTTATCCCATTCACGTCTCCTCCAGAGGATCAGAGGCTCCAATCGCTTCCCACGCCGCTCAGCGGGAGTCCGGTTCAAGGTCATCCTGAGCCCAGGTCCTCTCGCCCTGCCCATCCCTCGGCTGGGAAATGGGGTTATGGGGGTGGGATGGCGTAAAGAGAAACAGAAAAGAAGCGCCCACGGAGGAGCTTCGGAACCGAAGACGCCCACACGCGCTCTGGTAGGAAATCGGATCCACCTATTGCGAGCGACTCTTGCTTGCCTCCTTCATAAAAAAAGGG
This sequence comes from Phrynocephalus versicolor, assembly GCA_023846285.1. Classification (NCBI taxonomy): domain Eukaryota; kingdom Metazoa; phylum Chordata; class Lepidosauria; order Squamata; family Agamidae; genus Phrynocephalus; species Phrynocephalus versicolor. The sequence continues at coordinate 7,255,371 of JAHTLZ010000065.1, forward strand.
AGGGAGGGGAGAGAGAGAGAGAGAGAGAAATAGCAGAAGAGAGAAATATTTCTTTCCTGTCCTCAGATACTTTAACTATGTAACTGCCTCTAACGCTGTTACAGAGAAGCAATCGGATATTGGATTTACTGCCAACTAAGCGTGCTTAGGATCACAGCCTGGAGTTTAAGCTTCGCCGCCCCCCCTCCTTTGCTAGCATAGGAAGGGAGAGTTACCGGCTGCTTATCCCGTCCACTATTTTAGGGCTACTCGTCTTTTTAGGAGGAATTTTTTTCTCAAACATCAAGGTACACGCAGAGCCCTTCTGCCAAGTCCGTTCTTGTTGTGCGTCGGAGCGTCTGCCCCCCCCCCCCAGGGGAGGGTAGCGAGCCAAGCCCCGACCCTAAGTCGCTTTGGTGCACACCTGGCCCAGCTGTGGTCCTTTCCAAGTGTCGCTGATGGTCGAGTTGGGCGGAAGAACACCCCCCCCTTTCTCCCACCCCCGTCACTGCCTCGAAGGCGTGAAAAGGGCAGGATGGGTGTCGAGAAACCAGTTTAATAGCGTCCTTTTTGCAACGCGAGTTCTGGGTCTAGGGGGACTCCCCCACGCTCCTGCCTGCCTGCCCCTCTCCCTTTTGCACTGACTCCGCGCAGGGGAGGTCCAGGGAAAATATTCCGGGCCAAAGCTATATCGGAATTCACTTCGATCTGCCTGTTTTCAACGGCAGGAACGGAAGAGCTCAGTTTTAAGGTCCATTATCAACGATTCGTTGCAAAGGGATTTTACTCCCTAGTTTCTGGGTTTAGGATTCCGTGGACCTCCCTTGGGTGTTCTTTGGATTCCAACCAGGCGATTCTTCGGAAAACCTCGCTGTCCATTCATCTCCTGGGCTGCAGGGGAGCTCAGCTGGACCTGGACATGACGCAAGATGCTTGGGATCGGGCTGCGTGAAAAGCCGAGCATTCGCACAGGATCAGGCTGAGCGCGCGGCCAAGCCGCATAAAGATGTCAGTTCTCTTGCGGGTGCTACCCAAGCCCGATTCTTTTGTGTTTAGTTTGTGGCGCAGCCCGATCCTATTCACATTTAGTCATGTCAGCATTTTGCGGTTGGGTATACTGTACATGAAGCTGCCTAGATGCCCAAAGCAGATCCGATCTGGCATGATTTCAGAAGCTAAGCAGGGTTGGTCCTGGTTAGTACTTGGATGGGAGACCACCAGGGAATACTAGGTGCTGTAGGTGCCTGTAGTAGGAACTGGCAAACCACTCCAGTCTTCCTGCCAAGAAAACTCCATGGACTGGAGTCACGAAGAGTCGGTCACAACTGTAACAACACAACACATACTGTACATGAACAGGTATCTCTAGACACATATATGTGATAAATTCCCCACGTACACAGATAGGGCGAGAAACGGCCCTGATTACCTCTCCCTCGCCAAGATAATTAATATTTAAAATGACTGGGAGGCGGACTTCCTTAGGGGATGAGGTACATGTGCCAAAATAGGATTTTTCAAAAGTTAATTTTCAGTCGGATCCCATCAAATTGAGGCTACAGTCCCGCGCACCATTGGCCGAGAATAAATCGTGCTTTAGCTCAGCGGGACTTGCTTCCGAGAAATCAAGTGTAAAGAGGTCGGTGCGCCTTGTTTGCTTTTAGGATCAGGGAAAAATGTGATCTGGCCTTCAAAACCCAAGGATGCTTTCACCTTGTTTCTTTTGCTTTCACACAATTTGTAATATATCGTGTCTATCCCCCTCAGTTAATGCTTGGTCGTCACTCTTGGAATAACATGCATAAATAAGACGTCCAGGCAGGAGCAAACCGATCCTATGGAAAGGATCCTTCAGAACACCTGCCTGGGCTCTTAAAAGCCAGCGCGCCCAGGACGGTCTGGCAACACCTTCAGACCTCCGCCTCATTGGCGTCACCGCGATCCCCTGTTCTTTTCATAGATTTCTTCCGGAAAGTTTTCGGGTTTGTTCTTTTCCAAAAAGCAGGTGAGAAGAGATGCCGGGGCTACAAAGCGGCGGGCACCTCTTGATCTCCTCATTTTCATTCCAGTTTGCCGGAGTCCCCGACTTCAAGCGATATTAAACACAAACACACTCACTCACAGAGAGATCGCATTAATTCTTGGGTGTCCTGCTTGGCTGCAGATTCCGCTTCCGAAAAGGAACGGAGCAAAGGAACTCCTGGAAATGCGTTTCTCCAGAAAGTGCCCCGCCCAATCCCTTCCCCTGAACGCGCGATCTACTTCAGAGTACTATAAGTGTACTCCTCACACTCCTCTTTGGAGGAGGGGAAAAATAAGTTCAACCGAGATTCCTCCTGCTGCCGCTGAAAGTTTAAGCTCATTCCGCTTCTCTGCTTTTTTTTCCCTTTTCCTTTTTGGAACTTGCAACAACCGCGCAGTCCCGATCCGCGTTTCTCGCGCAAGCGCGCACGCAGGATCGGCCCCCGAGAAAGGAAGAGCGACGCCCCCCCCCCCGGCGGCGGGGGGGAGGAGGGCGGGGTTTCGAAACCCCGCCGGGCTCGGGGCCAAAGGCGGCGGATCAGATGGGCTGCTCTCTTTCCCTCGCCCTGCCGGGCTTCGTCCTCCTCTAGAGGAAGCGAGAAGAGTTTCCTGAGGATGGGAGCATCTCCTCCCTAATGGGAAAAGGGAAGCGGTACCCTGGGCCCCGGGCGCATCAGAATCGCGACCCGCCTCTCTTTGGCCGAGTCGCCAAAGACGCGCAAGCGGAGCATCCCGCATTCAGGATCTTTCCGCCCGACGGCCGAGCCCGCCGCTTGGCTGCGTGGATGGAAGGAAGCCCGATGGCTCCGCCGGTAGACACGGGACGCGCCCGATCCACCTTTGCTCGCCACCGGTGGCCCAGATCCAACCGCCTGACTAGCCCTGGGGCTGGCCATGATCAGGGAATACTGACACCCTGGTCGTGGGTGAAGGGAGAAGACATCCAAACGTTGCACACTGGCTCGAGAAGGAATCTTATTGAGCTCCATAGGAGGGTGGGGATCACGTCTAAGTGATAATACGAGCGGGGTGAGCAGGTAGCATCGCTACCACGCGGGAGGAGGAGGGGGGGGATGGAAAACGAACCGGAAATGAGTTGTCCCCACAACCCTACAGGGAGGAGGAGTTCGCTCGCGAATACGCGGGGCAAGTGTCCCCGGGTGGAGAGAGCCGTTTGGGAGTAAGCGCTTCCCGGGGAAAACGAGCAGAAGAGGTGAGCTCAGCATCTCTCTCCGCTGATGGTATGACACCCTCCGCCTGCATCCGCACAAAGGCGTTGCCAGCCTACACCGCAGGGTTGCTGTGAAGCCAAACGTAAGACACCCCCCCCCAACTCCCACGCCCGTGGCCAGCCTTCTTCCTTAGGTCGCTGTAGCCTGGCTCGCTCATGTTAATCTTTACATTTTAAATGGCGAAACAACACGCGGGTCGGACCCCAAGAGTTACTTGCCGTTCCTTTTTTGGAGGGCAGAGCGAGGCTAGCTCTGTGGGCTGCTGGTGGCCCCTGAAAAAGAGCCAAAGCCCCACCCCACCCCGTCGAGAAACCTGGCTTTCCAGCTGGTGGCAGAGCCCCGCTCACTACTAAACGAGCCTAATATTAAGTTCAGGTGTTGTCTTTTTGCTCACCTGTTCTTTGGAAGCAATGATGTGGGCAGAGAGGACTGCCTGCTTGATGGCAAAATCCAGGAGGACCTTGCAGGAGTCAAATGTTTTCTTAAAGAGTAACCTTTTCAGTTATCTTTCAGTAGCAGCAAAGTAAAAGGAGTGGGGTGCCGCTTATCTGGCTCCTCACTTGAAGCAAAAGCAAAGTTTAATCTGGCCTATCTTTTATGGATGGCAGCCAACGTCTTACAGGTGTGTGCATGGGAAATTTAGTGGATTCCTTCATTTTATGCCTCTCTTTATTGAATTAGTTACACTTTACTGATTCGGCATTAGGTTGTACTTCATTACTTGGGTTTAATGAGCGCCACAGTTGTAATCAACTGTCTTAATCATCATTTTAGGACTGGGCAGAGCTGGAAGGGAACTCAGTGGATCATTGGCACCAGCTGCTGTCAAGGAGGCCCACTGGGGAATTGAACTCACAACCACTGGCACCACAGCCAGAGGCCTAAGCCACTGAGCCGTCTCATAGTTCTATTTGAAATGGTTTCACATTTGTGTTAATAACTGATTTAATGCTGTTTCATTAATAATTGTAAATATAATAATTTTATAATTTTATATAGTTCTGCTGTATTTCAATCTGGGGTGGGTTTTGTTTTGTAGTTTGGGGAAAGGCAGCATCTACATTATGTGTTGTGTCCTTACAGTAGTGACCGACCCTTTGTGACTCTACATCCATGGAGTTTTCCAGTCAGGAAGACTGGAGTGGTTTAGATGCCCTAGGCACATCCAATCTCGCTTGACTTTGGAAGCTAAGCAGTGTCAGCCCTGGTTAGTATTTGGATGGGAGACCACCAGGGAATACCAGGTGCTGTAGGCGGCTGGAGTAGGAACTGGCAATACCACTCCAGTATTCCTGCCAAGAAAACTCCATGGACATGGGGTCATGAGTGAGGAGCCAGTCACGACTGTAATGACACAACACACACAGCATCTACATGCACTATGCAAACAAATACAAGGCTCATGGGCTGTTAAAAGCCCCATGGCAGCCCTTTGGGGGTAAATCACATGGAGAGTCGGGGCGGGGGGCTAACACAGTGAGTGAGCTTAGTAGGCCTAGAGAACTGGGGTTCCAGGTTTACTTGTAATCACAGTCCTGGATTGGCCCTCCTGTGAAGCCCAACTGGTCAGCTACATATATCTAGTGACTTGAAAGTGATTTCATAGAATCATAGAGTTGGAAGAGACCTCAAGGGCCATCTAGTCCAACCCCCTGCCATGCAGGAACCCCCATCACAGTATATCCAACAGATGGCCATCCAGCCTCTGCTTAAAAACCTCCAAAGAAGGAGACTCCACCACACTCCGGGACAGCATATTCCATTGCCAACAGCTCTAACCATCATGAAATTCTTCATAATGTTTAAATTGAATCTCTTTCCCTGAAGTTTGAGACCATTGCCCCACGTCCTAGTCTCTGAAGCCATGGAAAACAAACCAGTCCCTTCTTCAATGTGACATCCTTTCAAATATTTAAACATAGCTATCATATCCCCTCTTAGTCTTCTTTTTGTTAGGCTAAGCATTCCTAGATCCCGCTTAAGACCAACCATTCTCAGTTCCTCTCTCTGCATTCCCTTCGAACCACCTGCCATCACAAGACTATCTAGGGACTCAAGGCTGGTTGGTGAAGAACCACATCTGGAACACTCTCCTTTGAAAGAGACTTGTCCTGTTGGGGGCTCTCTCCACTCCTTTATCAGTCGAAGCCTGCAGCAAAGTTTCTCACTAAGCAAGGGATCTATAAGAAAAGGAAATGTTTTGGTGGCTACCACTAAGAAACAGGTGGTCTTGAGGGCCTGTCTCTGTTGTTCAGACAGCATTGGTAGATAAAATGTCAATTCATTTCAGTAATTCATTGGTGCTTGAAAAGTAATCGATTATCATTATTTATGATATATTTTTTAAAAAAACTATTTGTTACTGTTGCATATGGCCCTGCTTGTTTTTTTTTAATTTATTTAACAGTACTGATAAAATAACTTAAATTCCCTTTAAAAGTATTTTTTCAAAATAAAAGGATATGTTTCTCATTGCCCCGGAAAGTGACTTTGATATTGCTTTCTAAGTTACCTTTGAAATATAGCAGTGTTGTAAACTTATTACAAAAAACAAGACACAGGAGATTAAGTTGTGTAATGTATAAAAGATTATTATTGTGCTGTTTTTCCAGGCTTTGATCTGATTCACCATGTCAGTAGTTCTAGAAGAGGTAGCCGTGTTTGACTGTGTTTGCATGTCAAATGGAAATAAAACAGAAGGAAAAAGAAAAGACAACAATACCGTAGCATGGCATCTTAAAGACTAACTGGTGTATTTTAATGTGAATTTCAGTGGACGAGTCCATTTATTTCAGTCTTCTTGATGACAGTAGTTACGGCTGGAACTGGGAAAAATTACCCTTTGTTCCTTAGGTGGCATGAGACCTTCAGGGAATTGCAGTCCAAAGGCTAACTTCTCAAAACCACCAGAACATGGGAAGCTACTTTTAAAAAAATAGTTATCCATCACACTGTAATGAAAGCATGCTGGTTATCACATCCAAGAGAGGCAAACTTAGGCTAGGGGGTTATTTTATTTCCGCTCCCCTTTGATAATAAAATGGCATCTAGGGTGCCTTTGGAATATAAGATTTGTTGTAAACTTATTACAAAAAAAAACCCCAGGACACAGGGGATTAAGTTTTGTAATGCATAAAAGGTTATTATTAGGACACAATCCCCACCTACCCATTGGGCTTTTGAGGACTACCCTAGGTGGTGTCTAGGGTAGAAGCCATATGTCTAAAACCTATTTGGAATGCCAGAACTGGTACTGAATCCTCCCTACAACTTAAAATCTACTCCAACTTTCTTTGTTTCAGTGGTATAATTTAGGACAGGAGAAGAGTTACTTCATGATGGCTTAGAAATAAAAGGGGCCATGTGGTCAATATGAATCCTTTTTTGATCTATGGAGAGAGATATTGGTAGAGGAAGGTTTATGTTTGTGCCTAATCACCCTACATGCTTTAAATATGTTAGTTCTTAATCTTTTTGAATAGCATTTAACCTTATAGGAAAGAGCACCAATGCATTTAGAAAGAGGTTTGAATGAGGCGTGTGAGAGTGGCAAGATAGGCATATAAAATGTTTCCTTTGTCTTGCTAGATCTGCATGCAGATTGGTAGTTTTTGACTTTCTTCCATCTGCCAGATTGCTGCTGCTTATTTTCCTAGTTAAAAGGAACATATAGTTAATGGTTTTCTGCACCCTCAACATGCACAGGGGCCAGCTCTAAAACTAAAGTAGATGAGTAGGGATTTTCACCCAGGTCCTAAATCCTAATCCCTCGCAAACCTCTATTTTTCGTACTGGCACCAGTTATTTATTTATTATTTATTTATTTGTTGCATTTTTATACCGCCCATCTTCCAATAGGAACTCTGGGCGGTTTACAAACCCAAATAAAACCAAGAGCAAATAACAGATGAAAAACTAATAAAAAGAGGGAAAGAGGGAAAGATCTGTGGGATTTTTTAAAATATATGCTGGAATGATTAGTGAGAATGAAAAATTTTTTTTGGGGGGGGTTGTTTTGTTTTTTGCAGGGATGTGTAGATAGATAGATAGATAGATAGATAGATAGATAGATAGATAGATATCTGCACATTGATTTGCCTGATTTATTGTCATTGGTTTTATTAATTGGTTAAAGGGAAAGCTGTGAAGCTCAAAAAAGTTAAAAGCACATACAGTAATAAAAAAAATGTTAAAAAGGGAGAGTGCTTCTACAAAATCAGCTTCCTTCTGGGCTAGGTTCATCTGGAGCTTCATTCAGAGCCATTCTGCAGCTTTACAGTACATTTCCCAGTTTGCAAGGGGAGTAGTGTAAAGAGAAAGGATGAATTATACATTTGCAGAGGAAAGTCTGTGAAATCATTTTTATTTAGTCAGAAAAAAAATGGGAGATAGAATGAGTTGAAGTACAATACTCGGTCAGACTAGAGTGGAATTTTCCAACAGTTTGTCTTGGAATATCCTTTTATCATATGGAAACAAGGAGGAAACATGTTAAATGATAACCTTCATGCTGATGTGGCCAGATTAAGAAAAAGGTGGAATAATATCAGCCGTTCTAAATTAATAAATCTATATTGCCTTTTGCCAGCTAAGAATTAATGCAGCGTTTCTTACTTTGCCCGTTGATATCCAGTCATCCAGTCATTTTATTTGGGCTCTGCATCTCACCATTGGTCTATAGTTGGCTTTTTAGATCATTCTTTATTTGACAGAGTTGGTTGGGGTGCTAGACTGGGGAGATCCTTATTATTAAAGGATGCTGAGTACAACATTTCTTTGGATGCTCTTCGGGTGGGGATGAGGAGAACGGAGCACCTTCCCCTTCTAAATGAACACATTCCTAATAGGATGGATTTGCCCCTTGGAATGAAAACAGAGGTCATCTGGAGGAAAAATGATGTCTAAGGCCCATAGAAGTTATTTGCATTGAGGGCTCCTGGGCGGAAAGCCAAAGAGCGAATTAAGGAAACAGCTTCCCAAATTTTTGCTGTTCTCTGTTTAAAAAGAACTCAGGAATTAGGCAGAGAAAATATTAGGGAGTCATATTATCCATCCATTCTCAAATTATCTTCCCATGATCCAATAAGCCTCACGTGTTAAATTGGAATACTTTTTAATATTCTACAAAGTACACATACAGTAGACGCTTGTATAACAAATGGTTTGTATAACATAACATCTGCACAACACAAAAAATTCCGGAGATAGGGGAAATTTGCTTAACAGAATCGCCTATGGGGCAAATCCATAAAACATAAAAATGGTGGCAGTTAGGGATTAATCTGTTTTCTATGCATTCCTATGGGAAATTTGTATAAAGGAAATTTTGCTTAACATAATTTCATTTGGAACAAATTAATTCCTTTATACAGGGTACCACTGTATTTAAAGGTATAATAAAGTCATAATAATTTTGCTTTTAAAAAAACTGCAGTATACAAGATTTTTGGGCTGTATAGGAATTCCTAAATTAAATCTATCATTTGTCCAGTTTCTTGTAATTATTTTTTTACTTCATTCATTCAGCCAGGAAGTTTATTGGCATCAAACAAAACATACAATACAATAGGCAATAATAGAAGAAGTATGTGCCCAATTAAAATTGCACCGGTACTAAAATGCAGAACAAGACATGGTATGGCAAAATACAAATGACACGATATATCTGTGTTTTGTTTTGTTTTTTTGCTTAAGTCCAGAATATGTGGTACTTATTTCTTACCCCGCTCTTAACTATGCTACAAAATTAATTTGTTTGCATGCATGATGACTAGTAATATTTCTGCTCTCTCTCCTTATGTATCACTGTGTTCACGAGGAAACCTTAATATATTGTGATTTCAGCTGTAGTTCATAGCTTGTATATTGTGGAACAGGGCCTTTAATTTTAATGGGATTACTCACAAGTAAAGGTGGTTATGCACAGTAATCATAATGAGCGCAGATCAGGATATCCTTGTCTCGTGTTGGCACAAGGATTCCATGTAAATTGTACCAGTTTACAACCTTAGGAACACTCAAGTGTGAGTAAGCCTTCTTGAACCCTCTTCTGCTCAGAGAAACATTTAATGTCACTCTACATGATGTGTTTATTTATCTTAAAAAATGAATTTTAAATTTATGTTGCCAGCTTGAGTTTCTATATTAGGAGAAATTCAATAAGGTGAATCGCAGTTGCTATTTTCATATTCCACTCCTGCCTACAACATAATAAATACGTATCAAATAAGTTATTATTATTTTTTCTGCACACTTAGAAAAGGCATCGTTATTAGGATCAGAACATTAAATCAAAGAAATTATGAAAATCATATAAATTATAAAATACTAAGCTTTTACCTTGGTTTTAAAAATAAAATGTTCCAGTTTTATTTTGCGGTACAGTGTCTTTTATGGGGATGATATTCTGCCGTAGCCTTTTCTGCCACACCACAGCAGCAGTGGGAATCTTTCCACTGCAGGTAGATTAGTACTGACACCAGCATCATTTGAGCACAAAGTCAAGATGTAATTATTTGTCAGAGCTTTTTTGAAATGGGTATGGTTGAGAATGTTGCCCTGCGCAGGTGTTAATGCTATCTTCCCAATATTTAAGTACTGTATTTTAAGTTTGCATTGGGGTTAAAAACTGTAGACGGAAGACTCAGACAAAAGTGAAGTACTGTATATACTCAAATATAAGCCTAGTTTTTCAGCCCTAATTTTGGGCTGAAAAAGGGGGCCCTCGACTTATATTTGGGTCAATACTTTTAGCCACTGAGGCAAGTGCTTGGGTGGGTGGCTAAAAGTCATTTTAAACATTGTGTGCCGCTTCTCATGACCCCCCTCTGCATCACAGGGCAGCGGCGTGAGGCATTTAAAATGACTTTTAGCCACTGACCCAAACACTTGCAAAAGTGGCTAAAAGTCATTTTAAACATCACACACCACTCCCCCAGCTCACAAAGGAGGAGCTGCCAGGCCCTGCTGTATTTCCCACCCTAGACATATACTCGAGTCAATACATTTCCCCAATTTTGGGGGGTTAAATTAAGGGCTCGAATAAACGGGATATTCCTAATAAAACAACAAAATACTAGCAGTACATACAAAAACATACCAAACAAAGTAACATAAGATAAGGCGACAGCAGCTCAGGCAACGCCCGGGATCATTAGGCAAACACGCATAGTCTGCCCCGCTCTGACAATCAGCATGGAGAGAGGGATAGAGTCAGCAAGAGGCTGCTGCAGCAGCTAGCAACAGCTAAAAGCTAAAGCTGTAGGCACAATGCTTCTGAGCAAGGTGAAGCTATTCCTTTTGTAGGAGCCATACTAATTAAAGGGATATAACTCACAGCCTTACAGTTCCAAATGAGGTTCGGCTGACCTTAACCCTATAATGTCTGAATATAGATCTTGCCATATTCCAACAAGATGCACTTTCATGTTGACATGCATGGCTAAAGGAGAGGGTGTGAATGCATTTTAAATCATGCCTAATTTCTCTTCCAGTATAGTATTTAAAGACATGGCTGGGATTGTTTGTGAAGATTCTTGAGTCGGTGGGCTAAATCCCATTTTGAATCACAGCTAGAATAGATCTGTTGAATGACTGGGACTAGTTAAATCAGCTCTTACATAAACCCTGTTGATTCTATAGATCTGCTTTGGCTGGGGCCAACAATTAGATTTATCCATAAAATTACCATGAAAAATATGCTTACCATACAGAATATGTATTGCTAGAGGAGGTTATCTCTGAATAAGCATATGATTATGATGAAACGGATCTGTTTTATACAGGATTGCTATAGCAGCAGTTCTAAAAAAAAACCTCTAATTATAATTTTTTTTGTTATTTTAATATGTTTTTGCTGAAACAGGTATCCAAGAGAATCTTCTACATCAGTGATGTGAGAATTCCTATTACCTGGAGCCAACAAGGTACAACTTGATTTTCTTTTCCATTGTTAGGGTCTTCATTTCAAAAAAACAAGCAGGCTTGCAGGATGATGCTGGGGAAAATATATTGAATACAACTGAAATAGTCCCATTGATTTGCCTCAAACCTTTGAGAAGGCTGCATTTATATCACAGGGATGACAACTCCTTTTTAGTTTCTCTTTGGCTGTGGCGTAGAGGGTTTCTGCCCAGTGGCTTGCCTGTGCGATCTTTTTGCAAACGTACGCTGCTTGCAGCATGTGTGTTTCGGAAATTTCATTCCACGAACAAGGGCTTTATGTGGCACACAAAGACTTCAAAGGATTCTCCAGTCCTGTAAAATACCGGTACTACCCAGTAGACATCTGTATCTGTTTGTGAGAAGTATATCGTGTCTGTCTCGGAACGATCACAGCTAATTTCATTTAACACATCTCTTGCTTGGGTCCTGAAAGGAAAAACTTTGACCAACCTAATGCAGTGTCAGCAGATGTTAGGGAAAGCTGTGAGCTGTTCTGTTTTTTTTATTTATTTACACCTTCTCCCCACAACATCTATTCCTCTGTGGGAGAAGAACATCGACCCTTCGCTAATGTTGAGAAGTCCATCTGTTTTTCTCCTTCCTTTCACTTTAGGATGGGAAACTGTGGTTCTCCAAATGTTTCTGGACTGTAACTTCCAGAAACCCATTTCATTGACTAAGTTAGCTTGGGCTAGTGCAAGTTTGGAGGACGCCCAGTTCCCATCCCTGTGTGAATCGCTTAGGGAATTACAATGCAAAGGTTTAGTTACTAAACCTTTAGTTACCAAAGCTTTGTTACCTCTTTGCTAGCTGGTGGGAACCACGCAGACACCTGACTTCTTTTTGCAAGTCCAAACTGTGGGGTGGTCAAGTCTCACGCATTATGTATCTGAGAGAATAAATGCCACAGTTTTTTTTTACCACAATTAATGCAACTGGAGCTTAGTAGAAGACAGTTTCCTGTCCCAAGGAATTTGCCTTCTATAATTCAGGAGAGGCCATACAAATGGGGGAGAGTGGAAGAATAGAAGGAAGGGGTTAGGGGGGGAAAAGGAATAAAGGAGCAGTTACTCCAGTTGGATACACTGAGAGTTGGTTAGAGGCTTCCTCTCATCTGCTGGCCGGTGCTGTCTGAGGCCTTTCACAACAGACCATCTGCAGGCAATGTTCACTGTTTTTGCCACGGCTGAGATGCAACAATGGGAAAAGCTGCGTCTAGGGAATTTATGTGTGCTGTAAGGCATAGAATCATGCTGGGGTGAGGGGATAGGGAGCAACATCAAGAAGAAATACTGGGGACTGGCTTTTGGACCTATTGTGAGTTGGTGGGGTGTGGTTGAACTTTGTGGTTACTTCTACTTAATTGTAATTGTAATGTGCAGTACAGTTGTTTTTATGTGAGTGTGGGGGTGTCCAGTTTAGTTGGAAAAAGTTGGTTGTTTTTTAGTGTTTTGGAAAAAAAACCCAATTCTTTTTTGTTTTTTAATTAGATTTATCAAGAAGCAGAATGAGGTGGCTTCCTCAGGTGGCAGATGCAGGAGGCACAGCCAGGGTTTGCTTTGGGGTGGGGTTTGGACCCAACAGTGGCAGGCCTGTTGTCAGCTCAGTTAGGCCTTGGTCCTCTTGGCCACCTAAGACATCCCTTTCAGTAGATTTCCCTATGTAGAACTGAAGGCAGGTGGCATCATTTCATTTTTCCCATGGGTCAGCAAATCATCTCTAGTTAGCTGTAGGGCTTTTGTTAGTTTTTAACTGTGTTTTGGCATTACCTACTGTCATAAATGAGCATGAGATTATAACCTATCCCATGCCTGCACAACAGGTAGAACATGGGCTACCGGAAGCCCGCAAAGCATTCAAAAGTAGCCCGCCGGCCATCAATTTAAAAAGTGAGGGGATAAGTTATCCACCCTTCCCTCCCCCATCCCAAGGACAACCACTGCCCCAGTAAAGTTCTGGGTCTGCCAGCCCACTGCCTCAGCCAATGGGGCAGTTTAAGGGCCATGGTGCATTGAAATCTGTTCCCTCCAGAACAGATTAATTGATTTTCAATGCACTTTAGGCTGGAAAAAGTAGACCTCGGCCTGTTAAAAGTTGAACAGCCCTGACCTATCCTGTTGAAAATGACCAAGGAGAAAGAAACAAGAATGAAATATTTCCCTCTCTCATTGTCCTCACTGGCGTAGCTATGGGTGGAAAGGGGGAACATCTGTCCCCAGGTGCAGCACCTGGGGGTGCCCAATTAGGTACCAGTTGGGTACCAAACGGCTCCCTGCCCAGGAGCCACGGGAAGGCACATTGTGGGGGACCTGCCAGGGCCAGCATGGAGAGCTCCGCTCCCTGGCCACAGCCACTGCCTTCTACATGGTATCTTAGCCCCTCCCTGTCCCTTGGGGGGCACACAAAAACTGACTTTGTCCCCGGGCACTGAAACCCCTTGGTATGCCTCTGCTTGTCCTCCTCCTTCCTCTCCCCACTTGGTCGTCTGAATGCTCTGCCGTCAGCAATACAAGAGGGAAAGCTTCAAAAGATCCCTTACCCTCAACGTAAGTGCCTCTGTGGGTCGGATGGAACTGAAACGTTGGCACATGTATTTCTGCACTGCCCCTTATATCATGGAATTAGGGGGAAAACTTATTGTTCCAGACTTAAAATAATTCCCTAGATGTCCTGAGACATTTTACACTCACCATCTGCTGTCAGGGCAAAATATATACACCTCAGAACATCTTGCTTTAAATGTGCTGTCCAATGTAGCTAAATTTTGTGCGGCAGCAATTATAACTCATTCACAAAGTGCTACAACAAATGTTCAAGCAGGTACAATTTAGTATGGCTCAGTTTTTATGGTATCCATCCTCCCCTGTTCTTCCTTGACTTGTTTTAATTGGTCTTATTTGTGTGCATTTTGGATACTGATCACTGACCATAATAAAGCATTCATTCATTCATTCATCTCCCCACCCATTTTGTTGGTATTCCTCTCTGGTTTCAATCCAACTTTAGAATTAAGAACATCATTACGGTTTGTAGGAGTGGTTCCTACCAGCTTCTTAGTACTTGTGGTGGTGGTCTGGAAGTTGAGTCGTGGTAACAGGACTTCTTTTCTTGAGAGATTGCAATGTTTCACTGCTCATCCAAACAACTTTGTGGTGGTGGTGATGTCGAAGCAAGACTCAACTATTATTATTATTTTGATGCAATCATAACGGAAAGCTGTGGCATCTGGGGAGTGGAGGTTAGATCTAGGCACAGAACACGTCTGCTGACAGAACCTTGTTCTGCTGTCTGATCTTTTTTAATTTAAAAAATTAAAATGAATCTTTTCAATGACTACTACTAGTATCCTCATGGATGAATTTAACTGTGGGTGTGTCTGTGACGACACCTCCCTTTTAAACGTGTGATTGTGATGAAAAATGTGAAAGGGTAGGGAACCAATTTATTAATCTTCACAAGATCCACTTGGCAATGCTGCCACCTTTTAAATCGTCACCTTATGAACTGGGACAGACTTAGATGTATAACATAAAAATATTAATGAAGTTTATTGAGAAAATAAATACAATAATGACTGACGTTGGTATGCGTTGACTTAAACATAGAGTAGATTAATTCAACTCTTCAAGCCTCCCTGTCTTTAATAACCAGTAAACAGTAAAGCCCTCACTGCCTGCCTGAACTCTAACAGAGCTGTGCTCTCTCCCAGCACACACTCTTAACTCTTAACTAGAGATGGGCACGACTCAGAAAACTTGTTCGTTTTCGTTTTCGTTTTCGGCTAGGGGTCCGTTTCGGCTCGTTTCCGTTTTCGTGAGCTAATTTCAAAATTTTTTGTTTTCATTTCGTTATGTAACGAAAACGAAAAACGAAAACAAAAACGAATTTTTTTTTCGTTTCTTCCCATTTAGCTCCATTATGTGCTTTTCCAGTAACAAAAAACGAAAATTGACTCAAAATTAGTCGTTTCGTTTCCGTTTTTGTTCCAGTTCTGAGCCGTTTTTCGTTTTTCGTTTCGTTATGTAACGGAAACGAAAAACGAAAACGAAAACAAAAATACCGCTAAGTCGTGCCCCTCTCTACTCTTAACTCCACTAACTCAACAAACTCTCAGAGACCAGGCTCCATCCTTTTTATACCATACCATCCCCCGCCCTCCTGCTGGGATTGGCTGATGATTTACATATGCATTTCTCCTGCTTCCAGGGTGTTGTCACAGTGTCCAGTGCTGACAAGTCCCAGCAACCCTGCACGGAAGGCCAGACTGGGACAGCATGATTGGGTCAAGGCCACCTAGTGAATTTGGGACTCAGAGGGGACTTGAACGAAGGTGGCTCAGCACCAGAATGAATGGGCTCCAGTTTTAAGGATTTATGTGTTATCTGGTGAGATCCATTCTACTTACAGGTGTAGCCTTTAATCTACTGAATATTGCAGAACATAGCTTTGAAAAAACTAAAATGGTAACTGGTAGCTCCATTATTCACTTGACTTCCTCCATTATTCAGAGGAAGTGAAAGGTTTTTTTAAAATATGTCATTCCTCTTTCCCTCCCCCACCCCCTCCCCCACCCCCAATGCCATTCTGTTTTCTCCCTTCCTCCCTCTCTGCTTCCTTTCCCTCATTGTCCCTTCACTTTCTCTCACAAACTCTCCCTTGGAACCTGCAGCTGCTGGAGGCTTCTGTCTCCCAGCTAAACAATGAGCATGCAAAAAAGAATGCACACCCTACCACTGGGCTAGAAAGGTGCACAACGGTTCTTAAAGGGGAAGGATGGCCCGTTCTAAGTAGAAACACATGCAGACTTAAGAATTCTTAATCTAAACTGTGCTATCATTGAGCCATATATATCTGTATGCCAGTGTAGACACCTTGTAATTTTTAGTGTCAGTCCCCTATCCTAAACCCTATCCCTTCTAAAACCAATCCTCTTGTGAGCAAAAGGGAACTGAATCCTTTTACTTTCTTTAAAACGGTGGGCTTAGCAAATGCTGACCAGTTGGTGTGTGGCAAAAATGATTTAAAGGACCATGTAACTTTGAAACAAAACAGTTATTGGACTGGCGGAAGAGTTAATGAATTTGCGTGCAAAGGTCCAGCATGTGCTGACCTCTATGGTAATATTTCATATAAGGTTCCTGTTGGGAGAGAAATCAAATTTCAGCTGTGAATGTGATTGACAGGTGGAAGCAAGGGAGAGAAAGAAATCTGGCCAGATGGGGAATGTGGGAAGGAGAAGGACCAGCGCAGGAAGTTTTCTGTGTAATATTAGGAATAATAAGCTCAGATATGAAATGTCCAATCGTTGCACTCTCTAGAGGCAAACTCGGCATTAAACTCCCAGTTCTGTACGTTTCAAACTGAATTGGCCTTGAAGGAAGACTACAAAATGGGATAGTCAGGTGGCCATCAGTATAAAATATGAACCAAACATACATGAATGAGGATGAATTTTAAATTGCATAACTTCTATATATATTAACATATGAACATATACAGCATAGGTTAAATTTATATATGGGTATACATTTAAGATTTTAATTTTGATTATAGACTTTCTATATGGGTTAAAATATAAGTCAAGCACACATGCATGAATATTAATCTAGGTTTATATATTAGGATATGAAGAAATGTCTGCTGTTTATTTTAATTTCTGTGAATTCTGCTTACATTCCTATCCTAGCTTTTGTTTATATTTGATTGAAACTTATTTTTTTTTGTTCATCCATGGAATTATGTTCCCATTTTCCCAATTTCTTTTAAAACTATTTCTGCATGGCCTTTTTTCAAATGTGCACATTTTCACACATTATCCCACTGAGTAAAGCATCTGAGGAGAGAGGATTCGTCCTATTAGTAGTGGTGAATTTCACAGAAATTGTGGAATTTCTGGTGTTTGTCACTATTCTACTCCTTTTAAAATTTCTTTTCCTGTTTAAAAATTTCCTCTCGGCAGTGAGTTTATCTGAGTTGCCTCTTCTAACCAGCTTCCCACTTTTCTTCTTTGAGATACACAGTAGAAAATAACAGAAGGATTTTGATTCTTGGTATTTTTAACGAATGTCTTTCAATTATATGTATTTCCTTCTCAGAGTCTAGATCTCAAAAATCACAGACTTTCCTTAACTTGCAAATAAATGATCCTTGATTCAGAACATAATGAGTGATAATGAACCTTGGGTCTTTTTTGAGGAGAAAGATGGGATAGAAGTATTTTAAATAAAATTTAAGAAGAAATAATCTTCGAATTCATCATCATGACCAAATTTGGAGAAATGGTGGCCCTGATGTCTCTAGCCTCACCTAGTCGATGAGTTGCTCTTAGTGGCACCAGCAAATAAACTGTCAGTGGACTTTCCTTTGAGCAAATTGGCAAGGGGAGACTGATTTCCTAATTTTTTTAGGGGATCATAAGAGAATAACGGTTTGTTTGTACAAGGCCTTGACGTTCCATAGTACAAGCTGTTACGCAGGTCACTTGGGTGATCCCTCATCTGCTTTCTTTTGCTATTGTGACATCCTTTGGCCGCCAATTCTGCTCAAGTGGTGGATATGCCAAACATCGGCCTGCATCTCAGGTTGAGTCAACAGTAGTCCAAAACACCCTTTTAAAACAAACAGCAGCTGAACTCAACAGCTGTGTGGCTTCCTAGATGGTCCTTCTGAGGTGAAGAACCAGCTTTAGGGATGGACATGAAATGGAAAAACTGTGTTTTGTTTTGTTCCCCTGTGTTTTGCTTTGTATCGTAAATAATAAACGAGTTCCTTTTTTGTTACTTACAAAACAAAACAAAACAAAATGAATCCCCCATGGCACTAGCACTCTAGCTAGTGCTGCGAGGGATTCAAAGGCCTCCTCATCACTTCCCACCTGATTTCAACAGCCCGATCCCACCTGGGTGGCAAGGGGGGAATAGAAAGAAAGTAAATTTGCTGCCTGATTGCTCCTTTCTCCCCTGCCACTCCCTCCTCCCAGGGTGTGTGTATTTTGGACAGGGAGGGCTATGAGCATTGGGGGCCAGCCCCCACAGCCCACAGCCCTCCCTGTCCAGAAAACCACCCTGGGAGGAGGGGGGAACATGGAAGAATGGAGGCAAAGGCAAATTCAAACAAAATTTCAATTTACTGCTACTTCCTTCGTTCTTCCTTGCAATTCCTGCCTCCCAGCTGGGTTTTTTGACAGGTCGGGGTTTTGAGAGTGGGGCATCCCTCTACCCCACAACCTGACCTGTCAAAAAGTCCTAGCTGGAAGGTGGGCAGAGGGGACTAAAGGCTGAACAGAGCAGGGGTTTTCCCCCTCCATGTTCCATTCTGCCTTTTGCCCTCCCCTATCTCCCAGCTAGTGCTTTTTGACAGGTTGGGGTTTGGAGAGGGCCTAACCCCTTCCCCCCACTCTGAACTGTCAAATAGCCACAGCTTGGAAGTGGGGAGAGGGTGAAACACAGAAAGGAGCATGGAGGAAAAAAAACCTTGCTCCTTTCTGCCTTTGGACATCCCCCCCATCTACCAGCTGGGGATTTTTGACAGGTTGGGGTGTTTGTGGGGGAGGGGTGCCCCCTCTCCAAACCCCAACCTGTCAGAAAGCCCCAGCTGGGAAGCAGGGGGAGAGGAGAAATGCAGAAAGGAGTGCCCCCCACAGCTCCTATGTTAATACCATAGAGTAAACTCCCTGATTGACGCCATGCTCCCAGCACACTTTGGCAATTAACTACCCCCAACCCCTTTAGAGTTTCATAACTAAGTTCCCTTACCCTCCAAAAATTTTCAGATTTCAGGGGGTTCCCTAAACTCACTTTGGGAAGGTACCCCTGCTACTTTGGACCACAAGGCAAGTAAATTTTGATTGCATATTTTTTAAAAAATAATTTGGAGTGCATATTTTTTTAAAAAAATATGCACGCAAAAATTATTTACCTTGGGGCATGAAAGTACAGGGGTACATTCAGAAAGCAATTTTAGAGAACCACCTGAAATTTAGTAACATTTGGGGGTAAGTTACGAATCTCCGAAGGGGCTGCCCCTTGGAAAATACCTTCTGATTGGAATTATATGGAAAGTGATGGCAACGTTATCACTAGCCTGATCAACTTCCGATTCCGATTAGAAGGTTTTCTCCTAGGGGCACCCCCTTTAGTGCTTTATATCTCAGCTCCCTGACCCGCAAATCTTTCCAAATTTCAGGGGCTTTCAGGAAAGAGCTTGAGGAAATGCCCCTGCCATTATGAATCATTTTGTTCTAGAGGGGGAAACGGTGTTTTGTTTCATTTGTAACAAAACGCTCCTTCCCTGTTTAGTTTTGTTAGCTAACGAAATGACAAAACAGCATCTCATTTTTTGCAGGGTACCCATCCCCAACCAGCTTTCAAAAAAGCCTGTATTTAAAAGCATCCTCTAAGATACTGCATAAAAATGCATGCCCTTCGGAAACTTTGCTGGATTTAATGAAACTTCGCATGTTGCCATTAAGGATTTTTTCCCTGAGAGAGACTTTTTTTAAAACTGAGTTTGCTGTCACTCAGCTCAGTAACAGCCAATCATTTTCCTCTCTACCTCATATTCTTTTTCTCACCTTTCTCTCCAGCCAGTTCAGTCAGCATTCTGTGAGTTATAGAGTGAGAAGTGAATAGTTAGATCAGTGTTTTCTGATTTTTTTTTCAGTTTCGAACCCCATTTGTAATAGACATATACAGTCATGCCCCGCCGATCATGGGGGTCAAGGACCCACCCCACCCACGATGCATGAAAATATGCGATATGCAGAAGCGGGTGGGGTAGGGCCTGGGGGTGGTGGGCGATCGCACACTTGTCTGAGGCTTCTCAGAGAAGCACGGGGGTGGCACGGAGTGACCCGATCACCCCACCACGCAGCTCTGAGGCTTCTCGGAGGAGCGCGGGGGTGGCGCGGAGTGACCCAATCGCCCCCCCCCCGTGGCTCTGAGGCTTCTCAGAGGAGTGCAGGTGGGCAGCGTGGAGCAACCCGATTGTCCCCCGCCGCCCCCCGCCGCCCACCCCACATGGCTGCAAGGCTTCTCGGATGAGTGCGGGGGCGGTGTGGAGCGACCCAATCGCCCCTGCCATGCCCCCATGTTGCTCCGAGGCTTCTCAGACGAGCGCGGGGGGCAGCATGGAGCAACCTGATCACCCCCCGCCCCCCACGTGGCTCCGAGGCTTCTCGGAGGAGCGTAGGGGTGGCGCGGGGTGACCCAATCGCCCCCCGCTGCCCCCCTGCGCGGCTCCGAGGTGCAGGTACTGTGATCCCACGATGTAGTGGGACCGCAGTACCTGAACCATGAAATGGCGGGCGGTGACTGTAACCTGTGTGGCCCCACATCATGTTTAGACCCCACCAAACAGCTCCGTCCCTCACAGGTAGTAGGCCAGAACTGTGCACAACATGCTGTGTTGAAGTCCCACTTGTTTGCGTTGTGCATTCCCAAGAGATCCTTTGCAGGCACCACAAGATGCTCCCTGTCATGACCACAGTCCAAAATAACTGTGGAGAGCCCCCACAAAATGCTGAGACCACTATGGGGAGGGGGGGACATGAAACACAGGTTGGCAGCCTATAAGTTAGAGCAGTGGTTCTCAACTGGTGGGTCCCCAGATGTTTCTGGACTGCAACTCCCAGAAATCCTGGCCTGCTCAGCTAGTGACAAAGACTTCTGGGAGTTGCAGTCCAGGAACATCTGGGGACCCATTGGTTCAGAACCACTGAGTTAAAGTGTTCTGTCAGCAATGAAGCCCAGTTAGGCAGTAATAAAGTGAATCAAGTAGTTAAGTTCAGTAATGCAACAAATTAACATTTCCACAGTGGGATGTTTGTTTTTATAGAAGAAGACCTGTACATAAATGGAAACATTTTATTCTTTCTAAATCACCTGAGTGAGTGTATTGAAACAAATTATTTTCCATCAAGGTAAAGTAACAAAGGGAGTCTGCAGTTCAAATCTGTATGTTTCTGCCAGAATCACTTTTATTTGCTGTGTAATAAGAGGCCGTTTATTATTATTTTCAATTACAGCCACACTCAATTTTCCTCATGCCAAACTCGGTCAAAAGCACCTCAACATTTTTCACACAGAGAATCCATTACAAATAGCATTCAGAGATTAGGTTACAGTACTCACATTTTCCTGGAGGAATGTTAAAAAAAAAAAAACCTCTCAGTTTTGTGTGTTTTTTAAACTTTATAATTTCCTTAGTTTCTCTCTACCAGCTATATTGGGTGGAGAATTTTTGCTTTTCCTTCCCAGATTGAATTCTGTACCCATTTTTTGTATGTTTTCACAAAGTGTGCATTGATCTACATATTTGGCGCATTTAGTGCATTTTATCTGATTTAATGTGGTGCTCGCCCATTTCCCCCCAATGAGGCCATTTAGTTAATTGTAACTTTTACATTTTAGCTGTTCATTTTTGAAATGTGTACTTATTTATTCAAAACACCCAATAAACCTTTTTTAAAATAACAAACAAACATGCAATTACTTGAGGTGTGGTGTAATTTATCTTTCAGCTATTCCTGGGTTGAGTAGAAAGGTGCATAAGCATAAAGTCTGTTGGATCCAGTTAAATTCCATTGTCTCTTTTCCAATCCCGTCATGGAAAACAAAGCGCTCCGTGCTTTTGTTATAACACTGAGTCCTAAAGCATAGCATTTGCTGGCTAATAGTCCCCATCTACAGTATATGTGTGTACTCTTGGACAAGTACTATTGATTTCAATGGCTTTAATTCCCAAGTATATAAGATTGCAACCCATCTCAAATTCTGCCTGCCACTCTACTCGGGATGGTTGCTCTAATGCAGGGGTGTCCAAATTTTTTGCAAGGAGGGCCAGATTTGGTGAGCTGAAAATGTGTGGGGGCCAACCATTCAGCTGCATTTGGCTCCTGGGCCGGACACTGGACAAGTCTCTATAACATGCAAAGAGGTGCGGAGGACACTGCAGCAACGGAGCCGGGGGAGGGTAGGCTGGGCAGGTGACATGGGGGGATGGACAGAGTCAGGGAGAGCAGGCAAACCGTAAAACTGCAAGCTGATGCCTCCATCCAGTATGATGGAGAGGCCAGCTGGCAGGGATGCATGCCAGGCTGAGACGGTGGGGAGAAGAGGCTGCGGGCCACTCAAAATTTGAAAACGGGCCACATTTGGCCCCCGGGCCTGACTTTGGACATGCCTGCTCTAAATTTTACAATTTGAAAATTATTCCTCTTTTGGAGATGATGCACAGTTCAACTGTAGGCACATTAAATGTCCCTCTATATCAGGATACAAAATCTTTTCCCAACTGAAATGAATCTAGACATGAAGAGCAAAAAAATGAAATAAAACATAGCCCCCTGCTGTTGAGCAGCAATGATGTTTGCCTTGGGGATTTCAGGTGCTGTCATCAGAGAGAATCGGAGCTTCCAAGAAATGACCCTAGGTGTAGGACTCTGCCATTGCTCCCTTATGGATATTAACACCTAATTAACAAATTGTCAGAAACATCCTACAACTTAATCACCAGCCAGCTGAGAAGAGGAGCAAGGGGAAAAGAAATGACAATTTTTCTCCCTTCCAGGTAACATCTCATAATCAAGGTTGTTCAGATTCGATTTTCCCATCTAAATTATGCCGGCTTTTTGAAAGTCTTTCCAAATGTGCCTGCTGGGAGGCAGGCAAGGGAGGTGAGAATTTAATTGATTTGAAAAATTCTGTGAAGCAGGCCTTGAGGTCATAAATAGATTTCTAAGTAGGACAATGAAACTTTGATTTGCGGATGATTGCTCCATTCAATCATTGTGTGCACACTTCGGCTACTTTTTTAAAAAAGTGAATTGATCATAGTTCGGAACAGGCAAAAAGATCAGCTCCTTTGCACCAAGTTGGGACAAGAGATGGGCACGAATCAGAAAAATTGTTCGTTTTCGTTTTCGGCTAGGGGTCCGTTTCGGCTCGTTTCCGTTTTCGTGAGCTAATTTCAAATTTTTTAGTTTTCGTTTCGTTACGTAATGAAAACGAAAAACGAAAACGAAAACGAATTTTTTTTCGTTTCTTCCCATTTAGCTCCATTATGTGCTTTTCCAGTAACGAAAAATGAAAATTGGCTCGAAATTAGTCGTTTCGTTTCCGTTTCCGTTCCAGTTCTGAGCCATTTTTCGTTTTTGTTTCGTTACGTAACGGAAACGAAAAACAAAAACGAAAACGAAAATACCGCTAAGTCGTGCCCATCTCTAGTTGGGACTAAGCTTATGAAATCCCCTGCCACTGGATGTGATGATGCCCACTCCATTAAATAACTTCAAAATGACTGTTTTGGATTCCATTTTCCAGAATCTCCTAGCCTACGTAATTTGTGGTCGTGCAGATAGGAAGAGTTCTAGGGAACGGAACCACTTTCCCCCAGCTCTGAGCTGCTTTTCCAGGGGGAAATAGAATAAATTTGTGCATGTTTGTTTTGATCAGGTTCTGTTGGTCATGGCAGTTAAATGGAACCTTGGTGACCAGAGACAGTTGGTGTCTAAATGCCAGATGTTGGAAACAGTTTCTGGAGGATGTAGTCTTCATATCTTGTTTATGTGGTTCCCACAGAGGTCTGCCTGGCCCCTGTGGTGACATTAAAATGCTTGTATTGAGGGACAGTCGTTCTGACTCTGTGCAATCTTTTTCACATCTCATTTCTATTATCTAGCCATTTTTCCTCTTGGCCAAAATAAAGGGATCATATATCAAAGACATTGCAGCTTCTCGACTAAGCCACAACAAAATCAGTCATTTTAGCATATTAAAAATAAAAAAGGGGTGAGGTTAAGCAGAATGGTCTTTGGTCTACTTCCAGTGGACAGGCCTGAGTAAGACCTGGACGGTGTTAAAAACTATCTTATGTCTGCAATACTTTTTATCAGTTAGATTAAAAATATCACATCCCTTGCTTTCAACTAGAGATGGGCACGGAACGAACATTTTTTCGTTTCCGTTATTCGTTAGTCGTTCCATTACGTAACAAAACAACAAACAAAAATTGTGATGAAAATCAACGAAACGAACAGAACCACGAAAATTGTGGTTGTTATGTTTCATTTCCGTTAATGGCGACGCACCATGAAATGAGCTGTTTTAAATGTTAAAAAACGCCCTGGACATCTGTAAAAATGCAGCAATAATTATTTATATTGTCTGATAATACCTACCAGGGGGGTTGGGGTCCTTAAAACGTTTGTTTTTGTCTTCTCCCATCGTGATGTATTTTTCTTTTCCCTTTAAAATGGATGTTGCCACCAGCCACAAAATGGAGTCAAGCCATGTGATGGGATCATGTTCAACCAATAGCATGACCAGGTTGCAGACTGGGCGGGCAAACGGAAACGAACCGAAACAGACCTCTCAACGACAAACGAAAAACCAAAATGCCAATTTTTTGCTTCGTGCCCATCTCTACTTTCAACTTGTGCATAGCACAGTAGTGGGAGTTAGCATTTTCTCTCTCTGCTGAATATTGGCAATGGAGAGATGCATGAGCATAGGATTTCGGTTTATGACTCTGTGGCCAAATATGGAGGGACTTTCCCTGCTTGTGAAATGGATGAACTGAATGTATTTTTTTGCTGATCACATGATGCAACGGCTGATTTGAATCTTCCTAGTCATTTTTGGCTCCCAAACCAGATCCCCCCCATTCCCCCCTCCTATGAAGGTAGGAATCTTTCCTACTTTTTCAAACAGGAATAATTCAAACAGGATTTTTTTTCTGTATGGTTAGTTGTGATACATTCCTGTATATATGTCTGCAGCTGGTGTTTTGAGCTATGCTATTCAGGTCCAGGGGAATATATGCCCACCATCTTTCCTCTCCCCCAACCACCCTCCTAATTTTTACTCTCTCTCTCCCCGCCCCCACATTTGTAAGATTTGTGCTACATCACATTATGTGCTAAACACTGGGTCATCATATTATTTGCCAGTTTTATGCCCCTATCAATTCCCGATTGGAATGTCAGAGGTAGGACAGGAGGAAGGACAGAAGGAAATAAAGGCAGGATATGCGCTGGAGCTCAGTGGACTAAGGCACCGAAACTGTAGACTGCAAAGTTGGCAGCTTGGCGGTTCGAATCCCGGGTGCCACGCAGCAGAGTGAGCTCCTGCTGATACCCCCAGCTCCTGCCAACCTAGCAGTTCAAAAGCATGTAAATGCAAGTAGATAAATAGGTACCGCTGTAAAAGGTGGAAAGGTAAAACAGTGTTTCCTTGCAGCCATGCCGGCCACATGGCCATGGACTTGCACAACACTGGCTCTTCGGCTTGAATACGGAGATGAGCACCGTCCCTAGAGTCGGACACGACTAGCATGCATGTGCGGGGGGAACCTTTACCTTTTTATGGGCTGGAATGTGACGGTATGAATGGTTAACTCCTGAATAAATCCACAGCCCCTGCGTGAGGACTGTCTGTGATTTCAACTACACTGTACTACAAGCTGCAAATCAAATTGCAGCAAAGTTGAAGTGTAGTCACACCATGTAACAGATTTGGATGTTATTGCTACCACCATTTAAATATTTAAATATTTATATAATAGAAATGGAGACTGACATCGTGGTTTATTATTTCAAAACACGAAAGTAAGTTTATTGATGTTACAGAAAGAAATGTAAATACTGAATATGTTGCAGTGGTTTGTTTCAAGCTTAAATAAAGTTACATATTAATTTAACATCATCGTTTTTCTCTTTGTTTTTATATAATACAGGAAAAAGTTATATATATGTGATCTAGCGCAAACAATTAAGTTCTTAAACATACATTATCCAGCGTTTCACTGACTAGAACTGATCTCTCTTCCATCCCTAACCAACCCTTTTCTAATCTGGAAGTTGAGTCATGGCAACTAGACTTCTTTTTCTTGAGAGATAGAAACGTTTTGCTGCTCATCCAAACAGCTTCATCAGTCAACCCCTATCTAACTGCCACAACACCACAAAGCTGTTCTCATAACATCTAGCCCCGCCCACAAGCTATATGATTGGATTAACAACTTACATACCCATAAATATTCATGAATCAACGTAGCATTTCACCATGCACCCTTATATCAAATTAAACAAAGAAAAAGCAACATATTCTGCTTATATACCACCTCTTAGCACTTAAAGCACACTCTGTGTGGTTTAAAAGTAATTATGCAGGCTACACACACACACACCCCCAAGCTGGGTACATATTTTACGACATTCGAAGGATGGAAGGCTGAATCAACATTCAGCCTTGCTACCTGGAATTGAACCTCAGATCATGAGCACAGTTATAGCTGCAGTACAGATCATTGGTCTGTTTGTGTCAAGTATGAGTCTTTCCTAGCTATACCTGGCTAACCCTGATATTCCCTGGTTGTTCCTACATAACCAAGTTCAAACCCGCTTGGCTTCCAAAATCAAACAAGATTGTACATGCTCAGAGCAGCATGATGCTGGAATGATATATACAAAGAAAACTTCCTTTGTGAAAACAATTTGATTTATAAGCTTCTCCTTGCAAAAATGAAGCTTTTTCCTTAGACATACCACCTGTAGCCAAAACCAAATGAACAACAAATCTAGGAATGCATTGGGCATTCAATCAACTGCATTTAGAGATGGGCACGAAATGAGCAAATTTTCGTTTTCATTTTTGTTTTTTTTGTTTCGTTACACAACGAAAATGAAAATGAAAATTTTTCAAAACAAAATGGAAACGGAAACGGAAACGGAAAATTTTGCTGTGTTTTTCGTTTTCGTTGCAGCAAATACATTGAACTGAAAAGAATGCTAACGAAACAGCAATTTTTCATTTTCGTTTTCATTTTTTGTTTCGTTACGTAATGAAAACGAAAACGAAAAATTTGCAAAAAAAACCCCAACGAAAATGAAAACGAACCGAAACGGACCCCTAAATGACCAAACGACAAACAAAACACAATTTTTTGAGTTGTGCCCATCTCTAACTGCATTAGTAACAGTCTAGGTCCCTCCCTGTGGCCTCAGTCTCAGATTAAAAATGGCATACAGATTGAATACAGGTGATTTCCATTAGACTGCCCAGCATTTGTGAGCTTGCAAGTAGATATGGGTACGAACTGCAGTACCACCCAGTTCAGTGCACCATCCACATAGGTGTTCTTCCAGAACTGCACGCTCCCCTTCTCCACCTCCTTAGGTGATCAGCCACTCACAGGGAGAACTGTGGGATTCCCTGCTCCTCTACCCTTATCTGAGTGGGCAGCTACCAAAGGAGGCAAAGGATTTATTTATTTATTTATTTATTTATTTATTTATTTATTTATTTATTTATCTACCACCCATCCGGCCTGAGGTCACTCTGGGCAGTTTCCAAAGTGGGAACATAAATAACAGGACTGTATGTATACAAAACACATTGATTATATAAGACCAACATTAACCACCATCAATCACAAATTACCGATAACCATAATTCAGTCAAAAATAACCAAATAATGAGCAAAAATTTAAAAAAACTAAGGTAAGAAAGCAACAGAAGGGGAATAGAATCTCAAGGCCAGGATCGGCGAGATAATTGTCAGAGGCCAGGGAAAGCCTATCTAAATAGCCAAGCCTTTAGTTGTGTTTTAAAGATATATAGGGTGGGTGCCACATGGATTTCAGAGGGCAACTGGTTCCATTAAACTGGCATGACCACCAAAAAAGCCCAATTCTTTGTAGATGTTTTATGGGCTTCCTTTAAGGCCAGGACCCTCCGATGACCTGCCTGGGAGGAACAAGTGTTGGTGGCAGTATTCTGTGGTAGCAGCCATTCTGAAAGAAAGCCTCGTGGCGCAGTGGTTAAATGCCTGTCCTGCAGGGAAAACTGTGCTCACAACCAGGGGTTCAAGCCCAGGTAGCAGGCTCAAGGTTCACTCAGCCTTCCATCCTTCCGAGGTCAGTAAAATGAGTACCCAGCTTGCGGGGAAGGGGCAACGTGTAGCCTGCATACTATAATTAATAACTGTAAACTGCCCAGAGACTACTTGAAGTGGTATGGAGCAGTATATAAGCAGACCACTTTTGTTGTTCAGTTGTTCAGTCATGCCCGACTCTCCGTCATAACATGGAACAGAGCATGCTAGGCCCTCCTGTCTTCCATGGCCTCCCAGAGATTGGTCAAATCCATGTTGATTGCATCGAGGATGCCATCCAACCATCTCATTCTGTGCCGTCCCCTTTTTGTGACACTGTCTTTCAGAAACTGATCGAGTTTCTGACAGAGAGTAGGGTCCTACTATTTAGGGCTTTGTAAGTAAGTCATCATAAGAACCTTGAAGTCAATGTGAAACCAGATTAGCAGCCAGTGCAGTGTGGCCAGGGTATGAGTGTTATGTTGGGTCTTTTTTACAGCTGTTACTAATTTGTTCACTGTATTCTGCACTATCTGGAGCCTCTACATTAACCTCAAAGGCAGCCCCACATAGAACGTACTACAGTAGTCTAATGTTGAGATTACAAGTGCATGGACCAACATGGTGATGGCCCCTGGATTGAGGTAGACATGCAGCTGGGCAGTCTGGTGCAGATGGTAGTGCACAGACTGGACAACCGGCTCCACCTGGGCCTCCATGGTCTAGCTGAACACCCAAACAACACACCTCATATTGGGCAGAGTAACCCCCTAACTGAGGGAGTTTGCCAGACCACCAACAGTGGGGGGCTCCACCGAGAAGACTTCTGTCTTGCCCAGGTTCAACCTCAGCCTGTTCTCTCTCATCCATCCCAGAACGGCATCCAGGCAGTGCTCAAGAGACAGAATGGCTCCCATTGCAGTGTTGGGGGGGGGGAGATGTAGAGCTGGACCCCATACGATAGCTAGGGATGATTCTCCAGTAAGGTACAGAACCACTGCAAAGCACTGCCCCCAATCTCCTATGCTGAGAACCTCCCAGGAGGATACCATAGTATACCATTGCAATACCATCCTGAAATTTAGAGTGATTGGCTACAATCTTTAAGTGCAATTTTTTTATTCCCCCCCCCAAAAAATTAAATTTTTATATTTATTTAAATGTGTATTTTTTTTTTGAAAATGTACAACTGCATCATAATAATGAAAGCCCTATTCATAAGCTTTAAAACAACACCTTTCCCAGGTCTATAGCTATCACAGGTATCTATTTAATGACTTTTAGATTTATGGTGGCTAGTGAATTTTGGCTTTTTTAATTTTTTTTTTGCAGTTTAAAAATGCAATATCTCAGAAACGGGTGGATCAAAAATTCTGAAAAAATAATATGTCTAAACATCTCGTGGTAAGGTACAAATGTACCAAAATGAACCAAATCCATGACATCAAGATTCCATGCATTGGTTCATTTGACATGGAGTGACCCTAATGCAAAGAAATGAAGGAATGATATGGAATTTTGGGCAGCTGCACATTCTGCACCTGGCAGGGAGGGTTCTTGGTCTGGAGATGGAGCTGCCGTGAAAGATTCAATCCATGAGCTGAGGACAGAGAGGAAGGTGGATTGAAATGGAGATAAACTTTTGCACCGGCAGCATTTTTGAAAATCAGCCATGGACGTTTGCAAGCCAAGATTTGTCCTCCTGCATTCTAGACGTCTCCTGTTCATGTTTGACTAATGGCCTCATCTACTCCTTTGCTGAGGACAACTTTACATTTCCTAAGTCAGGGTTTCTTGTTTCTTTTAAAGGTACTGTCTATTGTTTTATTGAAAATTGCAATGGAAAAAGCAGGATAGTTAATAATGTTTGCAGTAGCCATAGAGCTTTCAAACAATGGTTGAACACCTCTTCGTTCTCCGCTGTCATAGCTTTTGGCTCTTTTCTTTTCTTTTCTTTGTTTCTGTTTGGCCTTGTGCTAAAAATATAACTTGACATGCAGTTGTAGCGCCCTCCCCCATTTTTTTTTCTTATCTAAAAAGGCACCCCTCTTGTTTCTGGACCATAATGTCAGTTGCACCAGATCAAAGGCTGGGAACATAAAAGTCAAGATCTATTATTTATTTCACAGTTTGCGTCAGCGTTGCATCTGCTCTCTTCCCCCCCACCACAAATACTTGCTGATGCTTCTAATGCAGTGCATGCTGCTCCTCGAAAGCTGTTTGTCCCCTACAGACAGTATACATATTAATGGAATCCATCAATTCCTTAACAAGCCGAGAAGGTCTTTGCATATCCTGGGGAAAAAATGTGTGTTTTTTTTTAATTCCTTTTTGTGAGGGCTAGGTTTGCAAAAGGGCAAGACGGTGATCCTGTCTGAGTTGGCGATCTCTTGGCCAGAGCACAATGGAATGAAGGTTGTAGGATCAAGACACAGTCAAGCTAGCTTCTGGAGTGGGAGATGGCACCCACCCAGCTGATACTCTGCATTTTTGCAGAGGCACAGAAAAATGCTAGCCTGAAGGTTAACGGAGAGCGCCATGGCGTTCTCTTCTGTAGAACTGTACTATGGGTGGGTGTGTTTTAAAAAAGAAAGTCTATCTAATGGGAATTTTGTTTTGCTTTTTGAAAGCGACCCCTGAAATGGCAAAGCTCTTGTGGATTTGCAATTGCTTGTGTCATCGTCTTGTAGATCAGGAATGGGTAAAGTGCCGCTCTCCAAGTGCCAGTGGACTTAATTTGCCATTTTCCCTAGCCAGGAGAACCAATGCTGAGGATCACTGGGTTCTCAATGTTGGCTATACTGCGTCCTCAACTTTGGCTGTACTGGCTATCCTTTGCCCACTTCTACTCCCTGCTCTAGCTGCCTAGATGCCCTAAGCACCTCCGATCTCGCCTGATTTCGGAAGCTAAGCAGGGTCGGCCCTGGTTAGTACTTGGATGGGAGACCACCAGGGAATACCAGGTGCTGTAGGCGCCTGGAGTAGGAACTGGCAAGCCACTCCAGTATTCCTTGCCAAGACAACTCCATGGATATGGGGTCACGAAGAGTCGGTCACGACTGTAACAACACAACACAACACACAACACACACACACACACACACACACACACACACACACACACACACACAAACACAAACACAAACACACTGCTCTAGAAGTAAGCTTCCTTCTTCCATCAAAGCTTGTTGGTGTGTTGATTAGCTACATGAATATTTCACATATCCTCTAAACAAGTTTAATACATCATATGTGACTCTTCTCTCCCCCCCCCCACCACATCTCTTCTCTACAACCCTGTGGTATCGTCATGCTAAGATAAAATAATTGGTCAGATC
Source organism: Phrynocephalus versicolor (assembly GCA_023846285.1). Lineage (NCBI taxonomy): Eukaryota > Metazoa > Chordata > Lepidosauria > Squamata > Agamidae > Phrynocephalus > Phrynocephalus versicolor. The sequence goes on from JAHTLZ010000065.1 coordinate 7,286,758, forward strand.
TCCGATTCAAAACCCACTTTTTTTTTGCAAAGTGCCAATGCAGCAATTTAACCTAAATACAGGTGGCTTTCAAAGGGTGATGTCGGGTGCCCACAGAAAGGGCTCCGAGTGCCACCTTTGGCACCCGTGCCATAGGTTCGCCAACACTGTCCTAAGATTTAGTCATGAAAAGTTCTGAAGTTGCTGGCTATATTTGCAGATTCTGAGATGCACTTGATAAAGGCGGCAGCACAGGAGCTGCGTCTACCTCCTTCTGCCCCAAACAACCATTTGCCTGGGAGGGCCATTTTGCTAGCTTCCAGCAGCATCTCAAGTTATTTTCAACTCCAGTAATTGGTCAGGCTTCTCTCCCCCACTTTCCTCCTCCTCCTGCTGTTGATGTTGTTGTGGTGGTGGTGGTGGTTATAGCTTGTATCTTTTTAACAATACCAGTCAATGTTTATATATTTTTATCGACTATGCCTGGTATTTTGAGTGATAAAATGGCGAAGCTGCCTTCTGTGCCAACATTTCTAACTTATGGGAGGTGCAAGGGCTGATTCTGCCGTTGGTCTTTCCTGGATGTTGCCCCCCCCCCCGACCTAAACAAGAAGATATATAGATTGGTCCTCAACCCACCTGTGGCTGTTTGGCGGTATTGTGAACCAGTCCTTGTATGGGTTCAGGATGCTGTTTGTGCATTTCCTGATCTCTCTCTCTTTCTCTCTCTCTCTCTCTCTCTCTCTCTCTCTCTTTTGGCGGGGGGGGGGGAGTACCCTTCCTTTGAACAATGAAAGGCAAAAGACAAAGCCAGGCCATGGACTGAATGATGCAGACAAGACAGACAGGCTTCTGGCTTGGGCAGTGGCACACTGTAGAACTGGGTGCTCTGTTTTGTTTTTGCTTTGTCTCTTCTCCTGCCAACCCTCTCCTCCCCCTGTGAACAGAATTTCCTAAGACAGAGAAGGGGGTGAGGGAGGGACTTTTAAAAGTGCAATGGGTTGGGAGAGTGAGAACAGACAAAAGAAAATGATTTTTTACTCAGCATGTTGCTAGTCTGTGGAACTCCCTGCCGCAGGATGTGGTGATGGCATCTAGCCTGGATGCCTTCAAAAGGGGATGGGAAAGATTCCTGGAGGAAAAGTCCATCACAGGTTACAAACCATGATGGATATGTGTCATCTCCGGGCTTAAAACCGGGGTACTTCAAGGGCCAGTTGCAGGGGAGTGGTATTAGGAGACAGACATCTAATATCGTGTGCTCCCAGACATATTTGGTGGGGCCACTGTCAGATACAGGAAGCTGGACTAGATGGGCTTTGACATGATCCAGCATGGCTCTTCTTATGTTCTTATGTTCTTTGTTTGTTTCTTAAAATGGCAATGTAGGGAGACGGCTTTTTGGTACATCATTTACATCTTTGTTCTACCCCATGGGTTTTTTCTCCCTGATGGATCTAAAAGTATCCCTCTGCATGAGTGAAAGGGTCATTGGTCATTGTGGTAAATAGTCACTAATTAGTGAGGTTTCTGCTTGATCGGGAATGCAAGCGGTGCCTCTGTAATTAGCAGCAGTTTGTTGCCATGAGGGATGCGATTTTGCTTACATAAGCTCAAATTGCTGGTTGGAGTCTGGCCTTTTTTTAAAAAAAAAAATACACAACTGCAAACTGCAGGTGTTTTTCCTCACAAAAATTCCCTCACCTTTCTCACAGAGAATGGAATATTGGTATCTTTATGATGTTTTGTTTAGTTATACTACTGAAAATCAATAAAACTGTTCTTAAAACATACATACACAAACATCTTCAAACTGGGGGCTCTCCACTGATTTTATTTGAAATTTGAAATATTGTGACTTGAAAATGAAGCAACTGTAAAGTTAGGGGATAAAGGGAAGAAAGGGAGGAGTGGCCGATGTAGAAGAACAAGAAATGCAGAAAATTCAGAGTCTAGGGCTGATCAAGACATCATTTCAACAGTAAAATGTGTACTGTGTAATAAAAAATTGTAAACCGCCCTGAGACTACTTGAAGTGGGGGACGGTATATAAGCAGAACACTGTGCTTTTAAAAGTAACTGTTTAACAAGGGATAAATTTTAGTCTCCATCTGGCTGATTAAATGACACAAACTTTTGTTCAATAGCAGCTATGACTTTTCCCTGCCTTCCTGACCTCCCCCACCCCCATTCCTCAGAGAGTAAATTATTTTATTCAGGATTTTTGTATTACTAAATGGGGTTTAGTGCTACAGTCCTCCCTCAGGAAAATTCATTTTCAAATGAAAGGAAGTAGTATTTAATTACTGTTCAGCTGGTTTAAAGATGGGGAAGCAATGATTCTGGAGACAAAGGTGCAGTGAGGAAGTAGATTTATAAGGACTTGCAAGGATTTATTTTCCTAGTGGAATATTTGGCACTGAAGTGTTATGCAGACACCAATAGTGGTTTGCTCTTTTGTTGATAAATTTTGATCTGTTCAGTCATACCTCAGAGGAAAGTTAAGATATTAGGTGTGTTTCTAACTACAGTAGACCCTCGTACAACGTACGGTTTGTACAACGTAAAATCCGTATAACGAAAAAAAATCCTCCCCCCCTCCTCCCCCGCCACCTCCGTCCACCACCTGCGGCCGCCCTGGAAGAGGACGGGAGGTGGTCGGAGAAAGAGGGAAAGAGGGTGGGGAGAGGAGGGGCGGCAGGCACTGAGGGGGGCGAGCTGGG
>JAHTLZ010000065.1:7298838-7314518 GCA_023846285.1 Phrynocephalus versicolor
GAAAGAAAGAAAGAAAGAAAGAAAGAAAGAAAGAAAGAAAGAAAGAAGTAAAAACACAGTGAGGTGTCCCTTCCTGATGATAGTATTAAATTGTGCAAGGCTGTACTTAGGGTTGTCCTCTTAATATTTTTGAAGTGCAACCCCCCCGCCCTAGAATTCTTCAAGGTTTTCCACACACAGAATTTTCAGAATAGCAGCCTAATTCATACTCACAATTTCCCCAGCATCTTGAAGCTGTCCTCTGCAGTATGCGAATAATAGTAATACTGACCTACTTTGCAGGGTTGTCTATAAGGTTTATGGAACAGAGGATTAGTCTAACTGCTTTGGAAATGTGTAGCATTCCGAGAACAATTATACCATCTAAACAGATGACTATTTTCAGCATTGCTGTTTCATGTCATCCTGCTGTGGTTTTTTGGTTTTTTTTTTTTTTTTTTTTTTTTGCTTTTCAAAAATATATGTATTATCTCAATGTATTTTGCTTTGTTCTGATTTTGCATGTGCTGCAGCATCCAACTGTGTCAGATGGCAAAATACATAGACATGATATAATAACAAGCACACAAGAAGGAAACAGCATGGATTCCAGTGGTGCTCATTTGAAAAGACGTAACAGAATATCCACTGGGAGTTTTGACATGGTCACTGTGCTGAGCATTGAAATCATATAAATTCGAGATGGGCACAAACCAACGAACTTGCAATCCATGCCAGTTCATTTTCCCACTGAACACGTTTTGGGTGTTTCCCAGCTCTGCTTCCTCTGTGGGCATCCACTCAGAGGCAACACCCTGGGTCCTCTGCCCTGCCTCTTCCAGATGCCATCTGACAAAGGAGCAGGGCTCCAAAGTGCCAAACACCTGTTTGTCTAAATAACAAACTTCCTTGAACCACCGGTTTATTTATTTATTTATTTATTTATTTATTTATTTATTTAGCTTGTATGCCGCTCACTACCCAAATGTCTCTGGGTGGCTCACAATTAAAACATCAAAATTACAATAAAATTGGAACAATAAAAACATGTAAATGCAATAAATACAATACATTAAAAACACAACACTAAAATTGCCATCAGGACCCACAACCATCAGTTTAAAAACTTCTGGAACAGGAAGGTATTTACCTAGCACCGAAATGTTATCAACATCTGCGCCAGGCGGATCTCACTTGGGAGGGAATTCCATAGCCTGGTGGCAGTTGCTGAAAAGGCCCTATACCTGCAAGCCATCCCTTTCACCTCCTTGAGGGATGGCTCTTTCAGAAGGGCTCCCTGACTGTATTTCATGCACATCCTTGTTCAGGAGATTCAGTTTGCTTTTCTGCTGAGATTTTGTTGCCAGATTATTTTTCCTTTATGTGTCAAAGAGACTAACTTGATTTTCCTCCACCTATTAAAAAGAGAGAGAGAGAGAGAGAGAGAGAGAGAGAGAGAGCTCATTCATCATAATGGATCTATATCAGGAAACATGGACATTATCGCCAGATATTGTTTTATTCTGTCGGTGTTGGAACTTCTGGTCGGAAAACAGCCCATCACCACATTGGCAGCGGCATCTGATCCCGCTAAGTGGAGGCTGTCTACACACAGAGTGATTGCACACCCCTCGTGATGGCGCTAAACTCTGCACTTTATTAATTAAAGTTGAATGCCTGTTCACCTTTCGCAGTTGACTTTCAGATGTAGCTTTTGATGGTATCGTTCCTAGCACATGCAGCAAACAGGGAAGAGGAACTATTGAAGGAGAATGTCCTTCCAGGGAATTGGAAGGAAGCTTTCCCAAAAGTTCTCTTTTCTGTTATTTTCCATTTCTTAAAAAGAAAATAATCACTTTGTTTAAAATATTGCATCTTAACTAGGAGATGGTTGTATGTACCAGCAGTGCTTGTACAAGGCAATACAGTATTAACGGCTCATGTAGCTTAAGGTTGTTGCTTAAGGTTTTCACTTGTTCAGAGCTGGTGTCACTTGAATTAATTATAATTAATTAATTAATTAATTAATTAATTAATTTCCATTTATGCTTAGCTAGCAGTGCCCTATCCCACTGTTCTGATCACATCGAGTCTTGGTGGCAGAAGCTGAGCGGACCCCATATCTGCCAGAGATTGGTTCCAGGCCTTCCCGTGGATAACAAAAACCAAAGATAAGAGAGAATGCACCCCCCAACTGCTGTCTTGTGATAGTAGCTTGCTTTGAGGCTGCTGAATTATTCATGTAATTTTTTCCCCTCTGGCAGTCATAGATAACTGAATCAGTAGTTAATGAATCAGTGGATATGGGGGTCCTACTGTATTTGAATAAGAAACCACTAGAGATGGGCACAAAATGGAAAATTAATGTTTCATTTTCTTTCATTTCATTTCATTTTATTTTGTTACTAAATCACTTTTATTGAATTTTAGTAACTAAATGAAATGAGTAACAAAATGACTTGGAAGCTGCCACCACCGAGGTAAGTTTTTTTTTAACAGGTCGGGCTGTTCCCAGTAGATGGTGGCAGCTTTCCAATCATTCTGACCTGTCAAAACCAGCTGGGAGGCAGGTGGCAAGGCAGAACAGAGCACTCCAATTAACTTTCCCATTTCTTGCTCCATTCTCCCTTGCCACCCTGCTTCACAGCCAGGACTTTTTTGACAGGTCAGGAGTGAGGAGGGGGCTGCCCTCGCTCACTGACTCCCTCCCCACCTGTTAAAAAAACCCAGCTGGAATGTGGGGGAGGGGCAAAAGGCAGAAAGAAGCAGACAGCGATAAAAAACCTGCTCCTTTTTGCCTTGTGCCCCTTCCCCTGTCTCCCAGCTGGGTTTTTTTTGACAGGTCTTGGGGGAGGCTCTACAGCACTCCCCCTCTCAGATCCCGCCTGCTTTGGGAAAGACCAGGGGATTCCCTGTTGCTGTGAGCTCAGGGCCTGCAGCCGCTAATCCCCTGGCCTTCCAGCACTTCCCAGCTGGGTTTTGTTTTGTTTTTTTGTTTTTTTACAGTGAGATCTGTGGGTAGGGGTGGCCCCCCTCCACACAGCCCTACCTGTAAAAAAAAAAACCCAGCTGGGAGGCAGGAATCACAAGGGAGAAGGAAGGAGGCAGCAGTAAATTCAAGGAGGTGGCAGGGGAGAAAGGAGCAATTGGGCAGTGAATTTACAGCTGCCTGGCTGCTCTGTTCTCCTTAGCTGCTCGCCTTCCAGCTGGAATTTTTTGACAGCTTGAGCAGCCAAAACCATCTGGGAGGGGGTGGGGACAAGAACAGAGTAGGGAAACAGCTGACAGATCTCACTACTGAAGCGAGATCTGATGGTGGCTCCCCAGTTCGGTTCCTCCCAAACTGAACCAAAATGATATTTTGAGTTCAGGAGGAACCAAACTTGGGAGCTACCATCAGATCTCACTTCAGATAGTGTGTCATCCCGAACGAACCAAAATGATATCTTCAGTTTGGGACGACACGCTCTCTGCTGTTTCGTTTCCTTTCAAAACTGTTTGAAACATTAGGAAATGATGAAACAGTGTGTCGTTTTTTGTAAGGTGACCGTCCCTAGACACCACTCTCAAATGTCAAGTGCCTCCATTGTGGCTCAGAATGGAATCTTTTTAAAGAAATTCCCAGAGACCCACTGTTGGTTTGAGTTCAAAATTTTGGACTTGATAGATGTTGGATCTAACTGAGTGCATGGCATCTTTCTCTGCTTTTGTAATGAGAACTACAATTGGACATCATCCGTAGGGCTACAAATTGTCCACTCCTGGCTTAGAAGAATATATGGGTCCACCAGTCATTCCTGAATGCATGGAGCTTCTGACTCCACATGTCGAGTCTTAGTGTCAAATTAAACCACTTATAGTCCACCTAAGATTAGCAACTCCATTTTCAGTGGGTCTACTCTGCCTGGATTTCACGTGGTATTATTAAGGTCAAGGCCTCCTTGGGAGATCAGCATAGTCAACTATAGATTGTTGTGTTTTGGGAAGAGGAACCAGAGGTAGAGCAGCCCTGCTTGATCATGGAGGTGAAGAAATGGAATTTGATCTGATACTACAGCAGGGAGTGAGAATTTGAGGATTTGTCTCTTGGTTCCCCAAAGAAATAGCACACAGATACCAGACTGTAATAGAGGAAAGAGCCATATTGTTGCTTTCCTGAAAGCAATTCATTTTGCTTCTCAGAGTGATTAATGAATTAAAGATACAGTATATTTATTTTGTAGCCTGATTACCTGTGTGTAATAAATCTAAACACCAGTATCTGCCAATACAGAAAAGCTAGCATATTTTTTCTTTTCTTAAATAGGACTACAAACTAAGGTGAACTTCGAATCTTTTGACTTTTTAAAAAATAAGATATATATTTTGCCGTTATATTACTATTCCTCATGAAATCCAAGCTATAAATAAATACATTGCTGGAAAGGGACAGCTTGAAAACGTTTAACTGTTTAGTGGCACAAAGTGTTTTCCTTTTGCTTTGTTTGCAAAAGGAAACACAATTTATAAAAGGGGGGCTATTTGAACGAGAGATAATTATGTCCACCTAATTTCTCCAAATGCTTCGTTCATTTTAAATGGGATTGAATCATGAACAAAGACATTCCCTGAATCATTTGGGTAAGGCAAGGCATTGTACACATATCTGTAGGTCAGCCTCCCATGACACTGTCAGTGGTTTTCAACCTGTGGGTCCCCAGATGTTCCTGGACTGCAACTCCCAGAAACCTCTTCCAGCACAGTGAGTGGTGGAGGCTTCTGGGAGTTGCAGTCCAGAAACATCTGGGAACCCACAGGTTGAAAACCCCTGCACTAGATCCTCCCAGGCTATATACCTCCAGGCAGCCACGCTAAAGGAGGCCAGAAAAACCTCAACAAGAGGTTGCACCTACTTGGCAGTTACTCTTTCTTGGTGGAATTATGCTTAGCTCCCTCCCTTCAGGTGGCTGAAGATGCCTTTCACCCCCAAGTGACACACAGGTTGCAGTAGAGGCACCTCTCCTTTTTGCCTTCAGAGGTCAGGTTTGGGATAAAGATGGTGACCTATGGCAGGAGGCTCTGAGCTTCTTCCCAACAAATAGGAGCAGAATCCAAGGGAGATGTGTCTTCACTACCTGATCCCCAAAGAGAGGCACCAACTCCAGGGTGCCCAAGATGGCTGACAGGTACAATGGTGCCCAACCCCACTCAGCGAGAGAAGGCGGGAGCTCACCAAAGAACAGATATCTACCAGCCTTTGCTAAAAGGCTCCTTGCCCAGCCCATAACTGGCCTCAGTGATGAGAATGGAGGGCAGTACAGAACTGTTTCCAGGGAACCAGGGTGGGAAATTCAGTCCCCTGGGGAGTAGGGGGGCGGTGATGGGGAACCACTCTGCAGAGCACTCAGTTCAATAAAAAGCCATCTCACCAGCAGCCTGGAGTGGATGGAACTGTCAGCAGGGGAACCCAAGGTTGTTGGCTCCGCTGGGAGTGTTAGACCTTGTAACCTGTCAAGTGTAAAATGTCAGTTGATGCTATAAGGTGACTTAGTTACCATGGAATGATGTTTATTTTGTAGCATCTGGAGGCACAACGAAGCCATAAACCACCTTAATTTAAATAAATAATTGAACCCTAACGTAGGAATCTGTTAAGCCCTTAGTGATGCCATTTCTAGAAACTGTGATGATGAGGAAAAAGAATGTAAATTTAGCAAACCATACTAACTTTTTAAAAATACAAGAAACCCTCAGGGCAAAAATAGGGTTCATCACATCCAGGAACCATACTTTTCTGCATATGAAAGGCCTTAGACCAGGCATGTCCAAACTTTGTCCCTCCTGATGTTTTGGACCACAACTCCCAGAATTCTAAGCTTAGATTGCCAATGACAAAGGGCTGTGGGAGTTGTGGTCCAAAACATCTGGAGGGCCAAAGTTTGGACATGCCTGTCTTAGACAGACAGACAGGCAGGCATGCAGACAGACAGATAGACCCCTGAGTGTTCTGCCAATAGGCAGATTGAGGCAACTGTGGCAAACACTGGAGTTGTTCCTTCACCATTCCTCAGCTCCAGGTGCTACCCAAGGTGATGAGCCCTGTGCCTAAAATAAACCCAACCCCTTGATAGTTGATACAAAATTAAAAACTAAAACCTGGAGTTGGATCCACTGCTTCCATGAATCTGGGGTGACTAGCTGCTCCTGCTCTTGTCGCATGTTTAGCCCAGAAATGGGGGATCACTCCTAGAGCCAAGCTTATGTGATATTTTATAGAAAAATCATTTTTGTAACAAGTTAGTTTAGGGAAGCTGGATGGAGATGGCTCAGTAGTTTGGCTAGCTGGCTGCGGACCCAGAGGCTGGGAGTTCAGTTCCTCATGATGCCTACAAATAGAACCAGCCTGGGTGGCCTTGGGCAAGCTGCACTATCTCGAGACACCCTAGAAGAAGGAAAGGATAAACCTGAGTATTCTTTCCCTGGAACACTCCTGCTCCCCCAAAGGTCGCCTCTTGGTCCGCCATCTGTCTACATGCACCTTTTTTACTATGTTTTAAATTGATTTTATTATTGTTCACATGCTGTATTTAATTGTTACTATTTTGCGTGTTGTGAACCGCCCGGAGTTCCTTCGGGAAGACGGGTGGTATAGAAGCCTTAAAATGAATGAATGAATAAATAAATAAAACTGACTTGATGGCACATCATTCAAATCTCTCAGGAACACTGAATCCAATTTATGGAAAAAGTTTGGGGGCATTATCTTTATTTATTTATTTATTTATTTATTTATTTATTTATTTATTTACTTATTTATTTATTTATTTAAGAGTATCTTTACCCCATCTTTCTCCTTGGAAAAGGACCCAAGGTGTTGCTATCCTTAGACAAATAAGTTTCAAATCCACTGATTTGAAACTTATTACTGAATGATTTCTAACAATATTGATATAACTTATATGTGGTCTAATGTGGTGGAAGACACCTTTGCACCTAAAGGACCCTAATGGCTTGATTTCACTGCATCTCCAGGCTCTCTGAAGCTTCACTTTGAGAAACTCCTACCTTTCATACTGCAGGTAGAAAGCAGCCAGTCTTTGTATTCATACCCCTGTTCTAGGACTCTTAGCTGTTTTCCTTTTTCCTCCTTCAAGCTGTTTTAAGATGATGGGGTTGAAAGGATGCATTTTCTTTTTCCGAATACAAATTAGCTCTTTCAAAAAAAAAAGTGACACCACTTGACTCAATCAAGAGCAGTAAAACAAAGGGGGAAAATCACTGTAGATCATGGACCAACTTTCAAAAGACAGTCAGTTCCTTTCTTACTTTGAGTTCTTTTTGAAATGAAAGCAAGTGGACTTAAAAAAGTGAAAGAGCTAGACAAGCAGACATCCTTGGAATTAACTTGTTGGGATGTTAAAGACAAGTCTGCTTAATATCCTAAGAACCAAGACCTGCCACTGCTTTAATGATTATTCGACTGTTCACTTTTTCAGGGAGGAGTCAATTAAAGCACATTTCTCTGTGTTCGCATGGATTAAAAAAACAAAAAACAAGAGAAAATCTTGGTGTTTCTTTGCAGTCTTTTATTATCCCTGTTGCACTACGTTTCCCCAGTCAGTCAACAGCTGTTTCTTGTTCCTGCTGTAGGTGTTAACATTAGGTGCCCCATGTCAGGTAAATAGTCGAAAAAGCCAAGAAGATGTCGCTTTTCATTATCAGATCATTGTCAGACCCCCTAGGCCAGCGGCTGCACTTTGGCAGAAAAAGGTTTGCTGTGCTGTCGCCTCCGATAGCTACTGATCTAGAGAACGTGCATGCATTTTGTGGTTGAGGGTTTTTTTTTTTTTAAAGTACAAGCTAGGGGGCTGGTGCTCAATTTTGGAGATATAGCAGTGCTTTTAAAGCTAACCAGAGCCTTCGACCTACTCAATATGGCACCGGAAAACAAAAGTGTATGCTGTCAAAAGGCAGTCAATGTGGGTTACAATGTGGGGACAGAATAACTGTCAGGATTTACCTTGAACAAGTGTTTCTAGATTTTGAAACTGTCCTTCTGTCTCTGGGTCTAGCTGAGTTTGCTTACGGCTCCTGTGACTTTCCAAACAAATCTGATCCTGGTTGTTGCTTTTCTCTTACGCAAGCCTTTTCCCACCAAAAAAGACACTCGTGCTCACATCCCTGCAAGCCACTGAAACAAAAATAAAAGCATGCATTGCCTGCACCTGGGAAGAAAAATGCAACGGGGTTAAGTGGGTAAAAACATGGAGATGGTAACTCAATATTGCAGAAGGTGTAACAAAAAAATGAAAGTTCATACCCATAACAGCTGTAGGAGTTCTGAAACTCCTGAGGGGTGAAGTTGTGTGTTGTGATTGGTCTGTTCATTTGTTTTTTGGATACTTTCTGAAGGCTGTCTTGGAAAAAATCAACTTTTCATGAATAAACCAATTTGTTCTGACAAAACACTTCTTTCTAAATGGGGCTTAAGCCTTGGGGTTTGGTTATGTGTGTTATTTTATACATAACTTCATATGATTGGAGATGGTTAGATTATGAAGAGAGAGGTAAGATACTTGCCTCAAATTCATGTTGCCTTAAAGATGAGCACAGATCCAGTCAAATCTGTTTGGCATAGGAATTATGCCAAATGCTACTGGCGCCAAGGAGTGCTTTTGCCCTGGTCTCTCTGGACTTCTGGATTGGGCCCTGACTGCTTTCAGTAAGTGGGCTCTGCAGTAACGCCCTGGATTGTATGACGGAGACAGTGTGCTGAGGCATCATTTTTGCAGGACTGTTTCCTGATCACAGCTTGACTCCCAACTGTCTGTGTTTGATGCCACCATGGTTGAGGATTACAGTAGCTGTTACGCATGGAATCTGTCCAAACTCTCCTTGAAATGTATATCAGGAGAGATTATATCATGTTTGTTCTGAAAGGGAAGGGAGGCTGCTGAGAGACACAGAACTGTTCTTTCAGGTTCAATGAAATCTTTGTGATAAAGGTGTAAGGAATCAGAATTATCTCTTTTTTAAAATCTTCTAAATGCAGGTGTCATGATTCATGGAAGCATCGCTCTCAGCACCTATGCCTGAGAAACATTTTGGAAACCCATTTCTATACCACGTGAATACAGAGTGTATCCTGAAACCAGATGTATACTCATAACTTTACCATGGGATTTTACTCTCCTTTTAACTGCTCACATTCTCTTGTAGCTTTAGTACAGGGGTGTCCAAATTTTTGCAAGAAGGGCCAGATTTGGTGAGGTGAAAATGCGTGGGGGCTGAGCATTTAGCTGCATTTAGCCTCCGGGCCAAACTTTGGACAAGTCTGTAGGACATGCAAGGAGTCAGGAGGACGCTGCCGCAACGGAGCTGGGGGTGAGTAGGCTGGGCAGGTGTCTGGGGGGGACAGGTGGAGGCAGGGAGGGCAGGTAAACCATAAAACTGCAGTCTCCATCCAGAATGGGGAGGGGCCAGCTGGCAGGGATATATGACAGTCTGAGCCTGCAGGGAGAAGAGGCTGCGGGCCGCTTGAAATTTGAAAACAGGCCACATTTGGCCCCCAGGCCTGACTTTGGATATGCCTGCTTTAATGCAATGTTGTCTCTTAATGCTGTAAGATGTTCCTCAATTCCTTGTTCTCAAATACTTGAACATGCCTTAATTGTAGAGATGGGCACGAACCAAAAAAATGGTGATTTGTTTCATTTTGGTTCGTTTTAAGGTTCGTTTTGGTTTGCTTCATTTTTAACAAATTTTTATGGAAATATTCATTTCGTTGGTTCATTTTGATATGTTATTCTTTTTTCCACTTTGTGCGATTTATTCTTATTTTTATTTTTAATCCTGCTGGCCCACAGGCCAGTTCAGCAGACCACGGGCCAGATCAGGTTATTTTTATTTTTATTTTATTTTATTGTGGCAACCACATGGCCTGCCTACCAGCTGTAGCATGGACCGTTCACCTCCCCCCCCCCGGAGCCCAGTGAGGAGGACTGGAGGGACCACTCCACCACCAGGTAGGAGATGGCGGTAGGAAAAATGAACCGAAACAAAATGGAAATTTTCATTTTGTTTTGTTTCATTTTTCTTAGAGGGGGCAGTTCATTATTCATTTCGTTAGGTAACGAAATGAATAACGAATAACAAAATGAACCAAAAGTTCCCATCTGTACTTAATTGTACTGGACTGTATATTATCCCTCATTACTGTAAGCCAGCTTGGGTCCTTTTCCAATGAGAAAGGTGGGGTAAAACTGCTCTAAATAAATAAATAAATGTATAGTTCAAAAGAGCATCTTAGAATTTAAGGAAGGTCTGAGAGATTGGTAGTAATCTGTACATAGGTTCTTTTGCCTTTTTATGCCCTGTCATAACTGGTGTATTCTAAAGACTATTTGTTTTCTAGTCTATCTTTAGCATTGCAAGTTATAAACAAAAAACTTTGAATCCATACATACTCTACAGTGAATGCTGTGAATCCTTCCATCTGCTCCATCAGTTTTCAGCTTCTTGCCATTCTTTAGGATTACAAAAGCTGTCTGGGGCGGCATTATGGGCGGAGGAGTACAGTTGGAGACAACTGCTGAATTTTTCTCAAAGTGTTTCACTTGCATGTGGCTTTTGATACTTCTCTTGTGCCCTTTGGGTCCCTGATGTGTAACAGATGGATTAGCTGATTTGATTGGGGTGGCGGTTGTGGTAGGGAAACAAGTCAAACAGGTGAAGCCACATAATGAGTGCTCTGGCAATGGGAATTAGAGATGGGCACGACTTAGCGCAATTTTCGTTTTCGTTTTCGTTTTTTCGTTTTCATTACATAACGAAACGAAAACGAAAAACGGTTCAAAAATGGACCGAAAACGGAAACGAAACGACTAATTTTGAGCCAGTTTTCGTTTTTCATTTTTCGTTACTGGAAAAGCACTCAATGGTTTTCGTTTTCAGTTTTCGTTTTCATTACGTAATGAAACGAAAACAAAAAATTTTGAAAATTAGCTCACGAAAACGGAAACGAAACGAAACGGACCCTAGCCGAAAACGAAAACGAAAACGAATTTTTTTTCTGAGTCGTGCCCATCTCTAATGGGAATTGATCTAGGGCAGGAGAGTCGAACCTCTGGCACTCCAGATGTTTTGGACCACAAGTCCCAGAATTCCAAGCCTGTATTGCCACTGACAAGGGAGTTGTGGGCCAAAACATCTGGAGTGATGAAGATTCACCACCACTGATCTAGGGTATGTTCCAGTGTGTTTCTGTCTTGAAAGAAAGGAGAGAAATAAAACCAAAAGCAACAGAGTAATTTATGTCTCTAGAATAATTGGGACATGTTTTTTTCTGAACTAGGTTCTTTTTAAAAAAGATAAGTATTACTGCTGGAGAGTTTAGTGGCTGAGGTCTTTGTCTGCAAAGCCAGGTGCTGGAGGTCAAATTCCTGTCTGTGCTTTCTTGAAAGGCACTGAATTTTGCAGTTCAAAAGTTGTTGTTATTTACCTTCTTATACTGATTGGAATTTTTGAAGATCCAGGACACACAGGCTGGAGTATCCTGGAAGCTTTAATTCGAAAGAAAATATTGTACTTCTTCCAACTATACATATGATTACTCCTGGGAGAATATTCTTCTGAGCTAAATGGGCATCTCATCTGGTAGTTTGATCTGACATTTGATCTGGTCTGGATTTGGGCCTGGGGCCAAAGCCCTGAGAAGCAAGGCTGTCATAGCTGGGTAAGTTTAGCCTGGAGGACAGATGTCTAAGAGGCAACATAGTCTAGTCCTCTTCAAGTATTTCAAGGACTGTCATGTATATGGAGCAAGTATGTTCTCTTCTGTCCAGGAGTGGAAATGCCTCAACCCCTGGGGTCAAATAGCAAAGTGAGAGATTTTGATTAAACATCCTAAGAAATTGTTTCATGTTGCAGATGGAACAATTCCATCAAAGCAAAAAGGGGTTGAGCCATGTGGTCATCACAAAACTCAATTGCAAAAATAGGTTACAGGTGATACTTATAGGGCACTAATAAAAATAAAAAACAAAGAACATTGCAAGCTTTTGAGTGTAAATCGCTCTTCTTCAAAGCAGGTCCCAGAAGTTCAGACATGGTAAAAGATGTGCTTTACAAGGAGGCTACTTTTAAAGTTCTTGGTTAGATGATGTTCTTAAGGTCCATGGCTAGATGATGTTGCAGCCAGGGCAGGAGTCTTGTTAGAAGCAAGAAGTTGGGGGGAAGTGGTAAAAACTGCTTAAGCATTGGGTTTCACGTCCCCATTCTTCAAAGAAAGGACCATGGGTCAAACACCACCCCTACTTCCTCACCCCTCTCTATATGGCTTTACATGAGATATAAATCCCTGTTGGCCAGAGATGGGGGGATAGAAAAAGGTTGATGCAGGGGACCCACATGCTTTATATCAGTGACCTATAAAGATATCACCTGTAACCTATTTTTGCAAATGGAACAAAATGTCTTGGAAACGTCAGAGGATTTGCCTTTGTGACAGGTTTTTTAAGAAAACTGTATTGCAGAGGCAAACCACTGCTTACTTTGCTGTTTCATGTCAGAACAAAAAAAATTCAAGAGTTTCATCCCTGATAGTTGTTGTGAGTTTTTCAGGCTGTTTGGCCTTGTTCTGGAAGTTTTTCTTCCTGATGTTTCACCAGACTCTGCGACCAACATCTTCAGAGGGCAAGGTGCTCAGGGAACAAGGAGTTTTTCTCTGTGCTCTAGGGCATTGGCTCTCAACCTTTGGGTCCCCAGATGTTCCTGGACTGCAACTCCCAGAAGCCTCCACCACTCACTGTGCTGGAAGGGATTTCTTGGAGTTGCAGTTCAGGAACATCTGGAGACCCACAGGTTGAGAACCACTGCTCTAGGGTATAGAGTGAGTGAGACTGGAGTTCTTAAAGTTGTGGGAAAGAGGAAGCTTGTCCTGTGCAGGACAATAGGTGTTAGTCATTGTATTGTGATTGAGGGATTAAGAAATTTCAAGGTAATCAAGGGTAGCAACAATCCTAATATGTAGTTGATGGGTATTGTTAGTTGTTCTATTGTCTGAATTGATCACCTTTGCTTGTGGCTGGATGGGAATAATTGAATTTTGACCTTTTTGCACTCTGCAGTTTTTTGTACTGGAAGCCAGGCTTTGTTGAGTTTCCTCCCTGTTAGGCAAGATATGTTTTGCTTGCTATTTTGCAGCTTGACTCTGAAAAAAATTAATGCAAAAGTTCTGTCTTCAGTGACAGTGCACACAAACACACACCACCTACTTATGCACAAAATGCAGTGTTTTATGCCCTCTGTGTGTGTGTGTGGTGGGGGGGAACGGTGTTGCAAGAATCAAGTTCAATGTTTCCAAAGGGCTTAATTATATTTTTGAAACAATCAAAGTGTTTGTCTTCCCATAGCTCCTCTTGTTCTCGCCAAGCGTAAGGGCTGTTCAAGGTGGAAATCATTGTCTGATAAGCTCCTTGTGACTATAAAAACCCTGCTACCATAATATGGAAGTTGAGTCATGGCAACTGGAACTTCTTTTTCTCTCAAGAAAAAGAAGCCCAATTGCCATGACTCATCTTCCAGATAAACTCACCTGGATGACTGAGAATCTTCACAGACATCCTGCTCCCATAACATAATCCTCATCCTCATTTTTTTTCTACCACACTACTGTTGATAATATCTTTGTCAGAGGAAATATCCTGCAAGCTTGAAAACATGTACAGTTGTCTTTGTACCTTTGGTTCACCTAATAAAAACATTGCCATGTGTATGATGAAGAAAGATTCCTTCAGAAGAAGTGTAAAACCAGGGGAAGCTAACCTTTTGAAATGTGGAAAGCTAGATGGTCAAGTCAACATTCTAGTCCAGGCATGTCCAAATGTTTTGGACTGCAACTCCCACAGTCCTTTGCCATTAGAAATATAGGCTTGGAATTCTGGGAGTTGTGGTCCAAAACATCGGGAGGGCCGAAGTTTGGACATGCCTGTTCTAGTCGCTGTTCCTTCTCTGAGGAAGGCACTCTACCATTCTAGGGCTTTCCTCTGGAAAAAATGACAGGACACCTTTGCCTCTTATGTGCCAACTTGCTGCTTAGGATGCCAAAAATTTGACCTCTCTGCAATGTTAAATAGTTGAGGAGGAAAATGAGGAAATGAACCCAATTGTTTCAAAAGAGCTAAATGATTTGGTGAAGGTGTTAGTCCCCCAAAAGCAGGGTTCACAGCTGCTGTTTGTTGCAAGCTTTCAGTACAAAAGGTCACAAAAATGAGTTTTGGAGGAGGCTGTGGGCAGTTGCCACCTCTGTAGGCTGCCTTGTTGTTTGATTGTGTTAGCGAAACAAAGGCAGTACTTACAGAAACCCACAGAAAGACAGCCAAAGTGTCTGTCAGCTGCTGTTTGTCACTCAGTTTCTACAGATTGCTTTCTAAATTGAAGTATATTTTAAAAAAACAATAACTTTTACCTGTGCTCTACAGACATCATGTCCGAAATTCATGAGCTGTCCTCATTTGGAAAACTAGAGCCATGGTCTTTACATCACTAGATGGGTGAGGCCAATGACCCATCAGTTATGATGGTTTTTCAGTGTGGTTGCTGGAGGAACAGGTCATGGTGGGAACCATGATGTAAAGAGATACCTCACTTGATCAAGTGTGGATGGGGCAAACATGTTGGCCCAGGAGACTGATCACACTTATGGAATGACATTGTGATAGAATTATAGGGTTGAAAGTAGAGATGGGCACGACTCAGAAAAATTGTTCGTTTTCGTTTTCATTTTCGTCTAGGGGTCCGTTTCGGCTCGTTTCTGTTTTCGTGAGCTAATTTTCAAAATTTTTCGTTTTCGTTTCGTTGCGTAACGAAAACGACAAACGAAAATGAAATTTTTTTCGTTTCTTCCCATTTAGCTCCATTAAGTGCTTTTCCAGTAACGAAAAACGAAAATTGGCTCGAAATTAGTCATTTCGTTTCCATTTTCGTTCCAGTTTTGAGCCATTTTTTGTTTTTCGTTTCGTTACGTAACGGAAACGAAAAACAAAAACGGAAACAAAAATTCCGCTAAGTCGTGCCCATCTCTAGTTGGAAGGAGGAGAGGTCCACAGGGAGGCCTTCCCTGACAGACAGTCATGCAGTCTCTGATTAGAATACAGTATACATAAATCAAGCTGCTCTCAATTCGGGGTACCACTGTACTTCAGATGTTCAAGGAGTGGTTAAATATTTCTGTCCATTCTCTGTGAATTTCTATGGCCAAGAAAGGAATTGAACCCACATCACGAGAGTCCTAGTTTTTCTTGGCCATAGAAATTCACAGAGCAGGGATAGAAATATTTAACCACTCCTTGAACATCTGAAGTACAGTGGTACCCCGACTTAAGAGCAGCTCGACTTAAGAGCAATTCGACTTAAGAGCGGAAAACTGTTGGCGTTTTAACTGCCACCTTATAAATTTTAGATATGGTCCACTCGACTTACAATTTTTTTTATTTTTTTATTTTTGAACTTATTTCTTCAATTTTTAAGATAGGTACCTTGACTTATGATTAGTTCGACTTAAGAGCATGCATAAGGAATTGATTAAATTCGTAAGTTGAGATACCACTGTATATCAAAACCCCATTAGGGTCAACATACATTGGAAGCTTATATAATGTTTACAAATCTATAATAATAATAATAATAATAATAATAATAATAATAATAATAATAATAATAAT
>JAHTLZ010000065.1:7314528-7338408 GCA_023846285.1 Phrynocephalus versicolor
ATAATAATAATAATAATAATAATAATAATAATAATAATAATAATAATAATTAGAGATGGGCACGACCACGGAAATTTATTTCCCGAGTTGTCGTTTTTCGGGACGGGTCCGTTTCGGCTCGTTTCCGTTTTTTGCGAAATTTTTCAAAAATTTGTCATTTCGTTGTGTAGTTTGTCGTTTGTCGTTACCGCCGCGATTTAGCGTGACTTGACTTCCCAGAGCATGGGGTTAGGGGGTAAGGGCTAGGCTTAGGGTAACGGTTAAGGTTAGGGTGGGTTAGTGGGCTGTACATCTGGGTGCCTCTGGCCCACTAAGAACACAGTGTACTGGCATATGGGTTCGGGTTCTGGTTAGGGTTAGGGTTTAGGGTTTGGGTTGGTGGGCTTTTAATGCCCTCTCTGGCACACCCAGAAGTCTTAGCAAAACCTGGCCATGCGATTGGTGGAATGGCTCCAAAAATTTGCATGGTCCCATCCCATGGCCAGCCCATCATTGCGCGTGCACAGGTGTAAAGAAATAAAAATAAAATAAAATAAAATAAAACCAATGGAGACGTTTTGTTGCAAGAAAAACCCACTGCTGCTACTGTAAAAATTCAAGCATTTAAAATAGCTAATTTTCGCATGTTTCTGTGGTGCTTTGGTGGGTTTTTGGACCATGATTAAAAAAAATATTGCGGTCGCCATTTTGGATCCCCCTGCACCGCATGGCAAATGGAGACGCCGAGGATGCCCCCTCCCAGCCTGGTACAGTCTCAGCAAAACCTGGCCATGCGATTGGTGGAATGGCTCCAAAAATTTGCATGGTCCCATCCCATGGCCAGGCCATCATTGCACACGTGTAAAAAAATAAAAATAAAAATAAAATAAAATAAAATCAACGGAGACGTTTTGTTGCAAGAAAAACCCACTGCTGCTACTGTAAAATTCAAGCAGTTAAAATAGCTAATTTTCGCATGTTTCTGTGGTGCTTTGGTGGGTTTTTGGACCACGATTTTTAAAAAAAATATTGCGGTCGCCATTTTGGATCCCCCCCCGCACCGCATGGCAAATGGATTACGCCGAGGATGCCCCACCCCACCCTGGTACAGCAGCCCAGGACAGGGGGGGAGGCTGGAGTGGGGACCCCCCCCAGAAACCACCCCTCGGGTATGTGTCCTCATGCAGGCATATTTTTGCCTGCTTTTTTGGCCGTGAATCGGGCTTTTAAAAACTTTTTTTCTGTGCCGCTTGGCATCGCGCGATCGCGCAATGCCAGGAATGACAACACAACAAATCAGACCCAATTTGTCGTTTATCAGTTTGAGTTCGAGTTCTGGCGGAGTAATTGTCGTTCTTCGTTTCGTTGCGTAACGTAAACGAGTAACGGAAACGGAAACGAGAATTTCGCCAAGTCGTGCCCATCTCTAATAATAATAATAATAATAATAATAATAATAATAATAATAATAATAATAATAATAATAATAATAATAATAATAATAATAAAGGATGCAAATAAGAGCTGGCATAATAAAGCAGTACATGGGCAGTTCCTCAAAAAAAATCTAAGGCGAAGTAGATGAGGAAAAGACTTAGCTATGGCTCACCAATGGAATACTGAAAAAAGAGACCGAAGCAAGGGGCCAGAACCTGGGGGAGCAGTGAGGGAGGGGAAGAATGGTCTCTCCTTCTCATGCCCTCTTTGTGGGTCTCCTTTCCAGTTAAGACTGTCCTGTGCAATCCGCACAACATGTGGATAGCACCAAGCAGGTGATTCCCCCACCCCAAGCATCACCTCTGCAGCACACGTCCCTTTCCTCTTTCCCCCTGCTAAGTCTTGGTGATCATTAGCCCAGGGAAAGGAGAAGAGGGAAGGAGGCAATGGGATTTTTTTTCTAGCAGCACCTCCATTGCATGCTTGCTTCTCCTCCTTTCCCCCGGCTAAGACTTGGTGGTTGTTAGCCCGGAGGAAGGAGGAGAGGGAAGGAGGCAATGGGATTTTTTACTCCAAGTAGCACCTCTGTCACATGTTTCCCTTTTGCTGCCCTCCCAGGGCAAATGCACTCTTCCGCCCCTCCCTAGTTACACCTGTAGGCTTTTGTTTCATTTTGTTTTTCAGTGTTGCCCTGCACTTATCCAGTATTAGAAGGTTAAATTGTCAAGTGACTTCACCAGCAGGTGAGGATAAATATGTCTTTGCTGCGACGGCAGGCCCGTAAGACAAAGTCATCAGACGTTGCTTGGTTTGTGCTGTCCTCACCTTTAGGCTAGAATGTCATGGTTCCCTCTGCTCTTGTCAGGACCTGGGATCATGCCAGCTCTTGATACTGCAGTGCGGTCTAGGGATGGAGGTGGAGGATTCTGAGCCAGAAGAGTTTAATAACACTCTCCATCAGTAGTGTTTGCTGGCTGAGGCAGAACACAATTCTTATGTATCAATAAGTCCATATTCATTTTACAGTGACCCTCCTTCTTTTGGGTGGCACACTGTGGACCACCATGTAGCTTGACGCAGACATAGGAGGCCACATGTCCCCATCAGTCAGACACCTAAAGTAGCTCTTCTCCTGTCAGGCACTGTGAGAATTGCATGGTTCCTGGTTCCCTGCTCCAACCCACAGAGTTATTTCAGCAAGTACTCTCTCTAATTTTTTTTAAAAATGTCACATTCAATACACTTTTCTTCATAATAGAAAAAGAACAAAAGAGTTGTTAAGCTTCTTGCATATTTTTGTTATGTTTTTACAATATCAAATTAAAAACAGAGAAGATCAAAACAACCTCTCCCCCCCAAAACAACACAGCCCTCAAATAAGCAAAATGGTATTCAGCAGGGGTAAGCAAAACAAAAATGTACAAAAAAGAGACCGAAAATTGGAAGGAATCTAAACATCAACTTCATTGGGAAAAAAAGGTAAATTCTCCTCCCGCACTTGCATGCTAGCCATGTCTGAATTTAGGAGTGGCACTCATCTCTGTTTTTATGCCAAAGAGCCAGTGCTGTTCAAATCCATTGCCATGTGGCTGGCATGGTTGAATGCATTTCTGCACACAAAATGCTGTTCACATTCCTGCTTTTTACGGTGGTACTTATTTATCTACTTGCGTTTACATTCTTTTGAACTGCTAGGTTGGAAGGAGCTGGGGTTATCAGCATAAGCTCACTCCATTGCGTGGCACCCAGGATTCGAACCACCCAGCTGCCAACTTTGCAGCCAGCAGTTTCAGAGCTCTAGCCCACTGAGCCACCACGCCCCATCTGCCCATCTCTAGTACCAAGAGTCAGTTATATCAGAATTGTGACCCATTGAATTCATTTTAAAACAATCATAACTCAGTTAAATGTTTTCGGTGGAGTGATTCACAACTACTGTGCTACCTAATTTTAAGAATGCCTCTCTTAATGAAAAACTCAGTTTAAGAAAAGAAATTGTTGAAAATGGGAATGCCTCGGTTTAAGACAAATTTTCAATGGAATGCCCCAATTTAAGTTTTTTTTTTAAAAAAAATAAGGCATTAAAAGCTGTATGACAAAATAATGGGGATGCCTTGGTTTAAGAAAATTTTAAATGGGATGCCCCAATTTGCCTTTTTTCTGACCTCCAGAATGGATTAATTGGTTTTCAGTGCATTCCTATGGGAAATCATGTTTCAGCTTAAGAATTTTTCACAATACAGGCAGAGCTGTGACTTAGGCTGCGCCCAAGATCCTGCGGCACACGTCCCTTCCCTGGACTTAACCCGTAGCGCGCGTTTGCCTTCTCAAGAGCTTCACAGTTACTATTTCTTGGGATTTTCTTCTTAGTCTCTCTCTCTCTCTCTCTCTCTCTCTCTCTCTCTCTCTCTCACACACACACACACACACACACACACACACACACACACACACACACATCGTGGCGGCGGCGGCTCTCCCAAAGCCCCCGGTCTGCCTTCCCGCCCCGGGCAGGGGGGAGGAGGGGGCTCAGCCTCCGACGCTTAACGCGCCTCTGGGCCTCTTAAAGCGCCTCCGACCCACCAGCCACCCGCCCGTTCCTCCTGGCCTCTCTTTTCCTTTTCTCTCTCGCCCCTCCGCCTCCACCACCCTCCACCCTCCCTCCCCGCCGAAGAACCCGGACTCGCCTCTTCCTCAGTTCCTCGGCTCGTCTCCTTCCTTCCTTCCTTCCTTCCTTCCTTCCTTCCTTCCCTTCCGTGGGGATTCCAGCCCCCGGGGGCACAGCCAGCCAGGCAGGCAGGCGTCCCTCCCCTGCCCCCCATCAGGGTGCAGCCGTGAAGGGAGAAGCACCCCTCCGCCTTCCTCTCCCCGCGGGTCAACAGTCAGTTCGGCCCTTTGGTCCTCTTTGAAGGGGGCGGCGGGACCCCTTTTCCCCTCAGCCGCCTCCGTCCCTGCCTGCCTGGGGGGGGAGGGGGGCGGTTTTTTTTTCGTTTTACGGATTTTTCATTAAACAAACCCTCCGTTATATGAGGGTTCACTGTACTTTTCTTTTGCTGGATAGAGTATTTCTGATGCCTCCATACTTTGAGAGTATGAAATGTTAAAATCCAGGATTGAGATTTTACCTAGTTTGTGTTAATGCCTTCTAATAAATCTCTTGGTTCTCTTTAAGATGCCAGTGTGCAATTTATTATGAAACAGCACTTACTGTATTTTATGTCTTACTGTAATTGGTTGTTTCATCCGATTCAGATTATATTCATGTATAGTAGGCACAAGCTCAAGATAGGAATGAAGAATTATCGAATGAGAGAGGGTTTAAAAAAATAATAAAATAAAATAAAATAAAGACCCTAAACATCCATAGCGGATATATGTTATAATATTTAGAAATAGATCCGGAAAGACTTATCCAATGTGCTTTAATCAAATCTTGAAAACAAATTGACTGATAAATCACATCCTGAAAAGAAATTGACCGATAAATCAGGTGCTGAAAATCAAAATGACAGATAAATCAAGACTGAAAAGGGAAATGGGTGATATATCACACTCACGATGTGTTTATTAAAATAAGAAACTGCTTTGAATGTGGCTCTGTTTCTCCTTCCCCCAATCATGTTAATTAAGTGCTTGAAGTTCCTCAGCAACAAATTATGTGGCAGGATTCTAATAAATGGGCACTTTGAAGTAGCCCTCAGATATCTGTCAAAGACTTGGGCTGTAATCCAGGAGGGATGGGCAATGTGTTTAGTGGTTAGAGTGTGGATGAATGTGACCTTGAGGTAGTCTCTCGTTCTCTCCTTTCTCTCCCTTGAAGGATTGCTGAGAAGGAGGAAGCAAATGTATGTAGCTTGGGATCAGTAAGGGATAAATGGGGTGTGAATGGAAATATGAAACTTAATCATCCTGAGCAGAAGTTAGCCGTTCTGAGCATTAAGACCACTTCACCACTGTGTCTGGGCATGTCCAGACTTCGGCCCTCCTGATGTTTTGGACCACAATTCCCACAGTCCTTTGCCACTGGCAATCTAAGCTTAGAATTCTGGGAACTGTAGTCCAAAACATCAGGAGGGCCAAAGTTTGGACATGCCTGTTCTAGATACTTCTGGTTAAACATCCATAGAAAGATGTTTTAGTTTTCTGTTATAAATAGCCCATGTGGTGTTATGGTCAATGTATGAGTATACATTTGGTGTTCCTCCAGCACCCGCTAGATTAGTGATTCCCAACCTTGCGTTCCCAGATGTTTTTGGGCTAAAGCTCCCAGAAGCCTTCACCACTAGCTGTTCTGGTATGATTTCTGGGAATTGTAGTCCAAGAACAACTTGCGATCCATGGTTGAGAACCACTGCTCCAGATATTTTGAACTCACATTTCACTTAAGCTTGACAGCTTGATTGGGGTCATCGTTTTAAGGAGAAAGGAGGGATAAAAATATTTTGGATGGATGGATGGATGGATAGAATTGAAAAGGACTGGGAAGAGCTGAATCTAAATCCCTTCCTTGTAGCAGTGAAGCCCTTAAAAGAAACCTGCAATCACACCGTCTCTTCCTAATCCTACATTTGAGGTTTTCCATGTAGTGGTCCAGATGAAGAGAATGCTAAACCAGTTGCCTAGAAAACCTTGGAAAACCTCACTTGAGAGGATGTAATTATTAATATAAATGGGGATATGTCAGCACTAATGGCTTTGATGAATAGGAAAATAAAGTGTGTGAAATAAATATATTGCCTGCAGTAGAAAAATTCCACCATGCAGACTTGTTAAAATAATGTATAAGTTGGACCATACATTGCCATTAATAGTTGGGAAAGTATGAGTCAAAAGCAGAGAGTGCTATTGTGGGATGCTGTAAAATTATTGTTCATGGATAGCAGCACCCTTTTCTGTTCCCATTTTCTGTCTTTGAAGCAATTTCTGCCTGTGTTCATATTATCTTTGCTGGTATTTATTGTATTTCATTTTGCACTACTTCTATTTACATTTGGCAAAAAGCAAAATTTCAGCACCTCTGATGTGTAATATATGTCATTACAGCTGTATCAACACAGTGGTGAAGTGGTCTTAATGCTCAGAGGTGCATGTTGGTAATAGAGCTGTCGGCTGCTTCAGAATATTTTAGCTAATTAATTAACTAATTACCGTAAGTGAAAAAAATTGTGGGCATGTGGGTGTCACTGAAAGCTTCACAAGTGGCTTCTGAACAATCCTGTCAGTTTTTCTAAAGAAAGCAAGAGATTGTTTAATTCAGAGTTGCAACTAGAGATGGGCACAAATAAAAAAATGATGTTTCATTTGTCGTTTGTCGTTTGGAGGTCCGTTTCGGTTCGTTTCCGTTTTTTGCGAATTTTTGCAAAAAAATTGTTTTCGTTTTCATTCATTTTGCTACCATTTTGTTACCATTTATTTCAATTTTTGTGATTTTTTTTTAGCATTTAAAGCAGTTCACTGTATTGCAGTAACGGAAACGAAACACACGACAAAATTTCCAGTGTTTCTGTTCATTTTGTTTCATTTTGGAGACAAAATTCATTTGTCATTTCGTTGCATAACGAAATAAAAAATTGTTTGTTTCGTGCCCATCTCTAGTTGCAACAGTTACATGTCAGACTACAGTCCCTAGAACGGGCTCCTATGGAGACCAGATATGTTATGAGAATGGCCAACTATCTCTCACAGCTGGAAGATCCTGCTTACCGGAGAGCCTTTATTTTAGCCCGCTGCTCAGTTATTGTTTCAAGGGTTTTAGAAGGGAGATATAAGAAAATTCCCTATGAAGATAGACGTTGTACGTGCTCCCAAAGGGAGGTGGAATCGATGGTACATATGTTTTTTTCGTTGTCCTTTTCACCATCTTTAGAGAGAGAGATTTATTCACCCATGTTTAGATAGACTAACAGTAGAGGCAAACCAGATGGATTTGGAAAGACTATTAAGTGATAAAAACTCTCATATTACCAAACAAATAGCCAAATTCTGTTTATACCTGATTAAATTCCATACTAAGAAGATGGGCTAGTTTTAACTAGAAAATTCTCTACTTTCTTTTACTGGTTCTGTTTCCTTTTTCATTTTAATATTCTATGTATTGTATTATATCTACATTGTTTTTGTAACCCTACAATTTTGCAAGCTTGTTGGTTTTTAATGACTTTTATGGTTTTATACCACAATAAAAAGCTATCTATCTATCTAGTTCCTAGAATGCCTACAGCCAGTAGCTAAATAAGTTACATAGAGAATATTGCAATATGTACTTTTAAAAAATTATGAACAAATACTTTTTTTCAACAGGCACATGGCGATCACTGGGTTATCTCTAATTACCACTTATCTCTATTATTTTTTGTTATTTGATCAACCACCTGGTTATTTTTATTTTTAATTTAGTCTATTGTTATTGATTTATTAGGCTATATTTGGTTATATTATGTTGTTTGTGTTTTTGTTATTTAAATGTGTTTTTCTTGCTGTGTTGAAATGTTATGTTCCAAACTGCTCAGAGTAGCCTTAGGGCTTGATGGGTGGTATAAAACTCTAATAAATAAATATATAAAATAAATATTATCCTGATAATGCACAAATTTGCTAGTACATGCCAAGTGTATTTCAGTAAGAGATGGAAAAAGTTCGTCTTTGGATTATAATTTCCACTCTAAACTAGCCAGCATGGCGATGGTAGATGGGTATTCGAATAGCTCTGAATACTCCAATAACTATTAATTGAATTTGATTTTCTTCTGCATTCAGAAAGTCTACGTAGCAGATGTAAATGGCTGAACATTTTCATAATCCTAAAACAGATTTCTTATCTGCTTATATACTGCCCCATACCACTTCAAGTAGTCTCTGGGCAGTTTACAGTTTTTAATTTACAGTATGCAGGCTACCCATTCCCCGCACCCAGCAAGCTGGGTACTCATTTTACCGACCTCGGAAGGGTGGAAGGCTGAGTCAACCATGAGCCGTCTACCTGGGATCAAACCCCCAGGTCCTGAGCACAGTTTTACCTGCAGTGCAGGCATTTAACCACTGCACCATGAGGCTCTTATTTAAAAGTCGGAGAATGCTGTAAACTGGGAATTGTGGTTAACTATGCTTTCCATGTTCATGATCAGTAAACACTGTCATGTGTAAAAAGAAAAGCACTTCATAGGGTGCAAGGAACAAAATAGTGGAGGGATGGCTTGATGAATGATATGTTTAAATCTCATTATGACTAACACAATAGGGTGACTTGTGTGTTCACATCTTCGCAGGAATAGCATCAGAATATTTTTCCCTTGATCTTTTTGGCTTCAGATTTGACGTGAGAAGTTGTTATGAGAGCTAAAGAGAGTTTTGTGTTGCCTGTATTTGATTCTAAAACACCTCAGTATATTTCCATCCTGAATATGAAAAAATTGCATTTTTTTTTTGTAAATTACTGTCAAAAGTGAACTCAAACAAAGTTTGCACCCTACCTGCTGTAGCCAAATCTAGTGGTAACTCCAGCATAATGAGGACAGTGCAGTAACTGCTTGGCATAGGTTTCTTCAAGAGAAAGTGTCTCTCAGGAGCTCACAGTATGTGAGGCTGATTCCGTATCTAGAAGTGGTGCACCCTTAAGAGGCAAAGACAGTCTGATCTTTGCTTCAGTCTGCATTTGGTAAATGAGCTTGTTTTTAATTTTTTAATTGGTTGGATGGTATATTGGTGCAATTGGTCAGCTGTGTATTTAATGTTAGAGGCAGATAATGCTGAAATATCTGCATCCCTCGAGGGATAACACTTCAAAATGAGAACATTTGTCTTTGCCTTTAAGTATTGTCCAACCTTCAAGATAAAAGGGGACATTCAAACCTAGACTATAGTACTGGTCCTGAACAGGTAAAACATTTTCGCTTCTCCCATGACTGATTTTAGAAAGAAAGAAAGAAAGAAAGAAAGAAAGAAAGAAAGAAAGAAAGAAAGAAAGAAAGAAAGAAAGAAAGAAAGAAAGAAAGAAAGATCTCAAATTCTTTCTGTTCTGATTATGAAGAAATTTGGAACTTTGGCAAATTTGTAGCAAAAACAAAATGCAATTAAATTCTCACCTTTTCCCAGTGATCTACTTGGAATATCATTAAAATAAGTGGGAATATTGCAAAATATGCAATATTATTAAATCATGTTCTTCAAGAAAACCTCATGACACTGTCCATGTCCTAGTCATGCTATGTCGGTTTAGTTAGCTCGCTAAATCATGGCAGTTCTTGAACAACAACATCTTTTTAGACAAAGGTTGTATTTTTTTAAAGTGCCAAATCACAACTCCTCACAAATCCTGATAAATCAGCAGTTGCTCTAGTGGGCAATAACTGGATTTATTCTATCTGTTTGTTTTATTTGAAACAGAAAACCAGGACCCAACTAGTACATATGGTTAATGCAAAAGATATTTTGTAGTGGAAAAGGAGTATTGGGAATCAAACAAGCAAACAAACATTACATTTCCTGAAAAGTTTTTGAACACCCACTTCCATTGGTTATAGATGGTATGACCAAGGATGAAGGATGACAGGAGTTGTTACTCAATGGTTTTTGGAGGAACAACCTGGCCTAACAGCTTCTCTGTTGCCTCATGAGGCAGTGTTGTGCCAATGCAAGCCAATGTTGACAGTCTTTCACCAGCATCTTTCTTTCCCGTATCCCCCACTCCTAGTGCTGGAGGGAGAATTTTCTCAGCCAGACTCCTGGGACTGGGAGGCAAGGGTAGCAACCAGCTCGTTGCTGCTCTCCTGCGCCATGGGACAGGGAGTCTTGCTACCCATCCGATTGCAGAGGTACAGCCTCTCAATGAACTGCCCTCCAATACTGCATTTTGGTAGCTCCCCATAAGCTGTGCAACTAACTGCCCATAACACTGCCCATCTCAGGCAGGACATTTGAGGGTGCCGTTGCTGAAAGAGGCCCGTAAATCTTTGACAAGAAATCGGCCTCTCTCAGACATTGCCCCTCCTGAGATCTGCCTGGCACCTTCCCTCCCAGTCATTAAGAAACATCTAAAGATGTGGCTATTTAAAAAGGCTTTCCCTGGATATTAATCTGTTCTACTAATGATTGCTATTATGCATTTATTTTGCTCCTGTTCTATGTTTTTAATATATATTGCTTACTAGTTATTATGTTTTATTTATTTATTTGTGCTTATCTATTATATTGTATTTTACTGCTATGGTTTTGATTTCTACTCAGTTTGTAAATTGCCCAGTGTAGCCGTGTAGCTAGATGGAGCAGTATATAAATTAAATAAATAAATAAATAAATAAAATAAAATAAATAAATAAGTAATAAACTGAGGGTGTTTCATTCTGCTCCCCATCCAAAGCATGTGCAGTGAAGCAGGTGATGGTAGGCGGAAGACTTTTTTTTTTTGATACCCCTTACCTCCCAGTCCCAGGAGTCTGGCTGAGAAAATTCTACATCTGTTCTGGGGCCAGGATTCCTGGAAATACAGAAATCCCATTCCTAGTATCCAGGCAGGCCAAAGAGCAAATCTGGAGGATCTACAGAATGAATTCTCTTTTTAAAAGGTGGCTCTTGTGAATATGCACTCCTGATCTCTCAGTCTCTGGTTAGAAAGGTCCTTTTTGCAAACTCTCTGTTCCTGAACGAAATGGAAAACCTGTATAATGAAGAGGCATCCTCCATAGCTGTTTATGTTCTTTCCATCCAAGGAGCAATGAGGGGAAACACAGTCTTAATTTTGGGACCAGATTGCAGAAGGAAGAGCTGTTGGAGGGAAGACTAGCCATGTGGCAGGTCTTTCGCATCCTAGGTTTGTTTGGACTGGGCTAGACTAAACCGACATGTTTACAACACCAGCGTCCGCCTGTGGCCAGGCCACACAAAGAACAACAGCAAGGCTTCATCAGAGAGGAAAAAAAGTAATTATGCATCCCTTCCTGAGGCACGGGCAACTCACTGTTGTGACTGTGTCCATTTTGTAAACCCCAGCATCATGGCTATTTAGACTGCCTGTCATTCTGTCTGTCATCGTGGGGCTTTGGCTTGACTTAGAGCCTCACGATGTGGGTTGCCAGTGCTAAACTCAGAAAGAAGTTAACGGCATGACCCAAGGGAGGGGAAAGGATCAAGTTATCCACTCTTGTTGGGAAAGCAGGATGGCCCAAGAATGTGTCTCAGAAATGCACCATGCGTTCTTGGATTGTGAAAAAGATTTGGGAGTGAGAACCCAAACACCTCAATGACTGAGGAACCAGATCATGTAGCGGAGTTTTAGGTATCATAGGAACTAAGTTTCTTCGTGCTTGCTTGGCATATAGAACTTATCTGAAATATTGAAAGAATGAAAAGGGATAGATACATTTATTTAGGCCAGTAAATATATCTGGGTCACCTAATATTTTTGGATTTAAACTCTCAGACATGTTCACTATGAGCTGTGCAGGCCAAGATTTCTGGGAGTTATACGCACATCTGATCTCGCCTGATTTTGGAAGCTAAGCAGAGTCAGCCCTGGTTAGTACTTGGATGGGAGACCACCAGAGAATACCAGGGGCTGTAGGTGCCTGGAGTAGGAACTGGGAAACCACTCCAGTATTCCTGCCAAGAAAACTTCATGGACATGGAGTCACAAAGAGTCGGCCACAACTGTAATGATAGAGACATACACACATACCCCCAAAACATCTGGGGCCCCAAGGTTGGGAAGCATTCTGATGGGAAATGTGTACAAAGAAAAATTTGCTTGACCGAATTTCATTTGGAATGAATTAATTTCTATATACAAGCTACCATTCTATATACTACTATGCTTTTGCTACTGAATAAGGTTGGGAAGGAGCAGCTTTCTCCTCTTTTACAAATGAGAGGCCCAGGGTACAACTTCATCCTTTTTATTATTAGAGATGGGAATGAATTGAAAAGCAGCTCATATTTTCTGCCAAATTCGGCAGATTCATCAATGTTCGTCAATTATTCTTCCATCATAAATGGATACTGCCAACAAATACAAATGGATGGATTTTTAACATTTATTGATTTGTTAATTCACTTGACTACAAAGTGCCTCCAACATACCTAGAGTCACTACAATTGGAGGGTGGCATCCTTTCACTCTCCTCTAAAATCCTCCAGGTTTGGCAGTCATTGGATTTTTGTTGACTGAGTTAAACATTGCTAAACAGGGACCCCAGGAAAGCACCTAGAGCAGGCATGTCCAAACTTCGGCCCTCCTGATGTTTTGGACCACAGCTCCCAGAATTCCAAGCCTGTATTTCCAGTGGCAAAGGACTGTGGGAGCTGTGGTCCAAAACATCTGGAGGGCCGAAGTTTGGAAATGCCTGACCTAGAGACTCCAAACTTGCAGATCAGCTTCCTTTGACTCTCTTTTACAATCTCACCATGTTTTGTGAAGATTGAACTACTCAGTTGCTAAGGGACACGTTCCTGGGGAGAGGACACTTTGTGGATGTATAACTAAGATGTCTGAAACCCCTTCTTCACCAGGATAATTGATTAAGCTTCCCTGCAGTTTAAGCTTCCCATCACACCCCAAGTTTATGGGGCTGTGGTGGGTCAGCAGGATAGAGCACTGAAAACTGTTGGCTACAAAGTCGGCAGCTCAGCGCTTTGAATCGCAGATGCCACTCAGCCGAGTGAGCTCCCGCTGTTACCCCCAGCTCCTGCCAAACTAGCAGTTCAAAAGCATGTAGATAAATATTTACGGCTGTAAAAATCGGAAAGGTAAAACAGTGTTTCCTTGCAGCCATGCTGGCCACATGGCCATGGACTTGTAATCACTGGCTCTTCAGCTTGAATATGGAGATGAGCACTGCCCCCTATAGTTGGACAGAACAATCACACATGTGCAGGCGGGGGGGGGAACCTTTACTTTTACCTTTTACTCTGAAAGTTTGGTGTCTCTTGGTGCCTGGGAGGCACTTTCTAGCGGCCCCTCTTTTGGGGCATAAAGCTCAGACTTCTGAATCCCCATCTTAACTAACCCTGCAGGCCTTATAGAGGAGAGGCAGAGGAAGAATCCATGAAACCATTGAGTTGTTCATCAGTTCTTCACTGAACAGAGGATAATGAGATTCATCCATTTTGCCCCTCACTTCAGATTCCTTCAGATGAAGCCAGAAAAAAAGTATTCCACACTTTGACATGGTGGACACTGTGTAGTGAGATTACACGGGCAATGCCAGATAGTGCCACCTACTCTGCATGTAGTGAATGTCTTAGGAATGCTGTTATGAAAGCTAGACAGCATCATAGCTCATAACTGAGTTTAAAATCAACTAAACTCAGTCTGGATGGCCATAGTTATATATTAGCCCACTGCTAGCAGGAACCTAATAAAGCTCAGTGTTTAAATAGGGCAGAATATTCACCACTAATGAACATTTAAATAGCAGGAGGCCTAATAGTACTGAAGTATGCATTTAAAATACATATTTTAAGATAGCATGTGTAGATACAGATATGTTTCAGATATGATTCATTGAAGAACGTGTATTTTAGGATAGAATGATCATAAGGATGCATATTGGGGGATAAAATACAGGTATGTACAAAG
Organism: Phrynocephalus versicolor; assembly: GCA_023846285.1. Taxonomy (NCBI): domain Eukaryota; kingdom Metazoa; phylum Chordata; class Lepidosauria; order Squamata; family Agamidae; genus Phrynocephalus; species Phrynocephalus versicolor. The sequence continues at coordinate 7,328,513 of JAHTLZ010000065.1, forward strand.
AAGTGTTTAATTGCAGTTAAACAGAATGCATATTTCTGGATCTATGTTCTTCCGGACAGGTGTGTAAGGTTCCCTACTCATGCTGTTGGGAGATAGATTTGATGTTAAATTGATTGCTGCCTCTAAACGCACTTCACATATATCCAAGCATGTTGAGTCTGCCTTGGGTCCTTTTGGGCAGAAAGATGGGATAGAAATATTTTAAATATACAAAATAAATATTCTAGTCCTCCATATCTCCAACTTTAGGATTTTTCTAGATACACTATAATGCTATTTTAGGCTGTATTACCAGAAGTATATTCTACAAATGTGTGAGATACTAGGCCCCCTCTATGTATTACTTGGTTAGGTTTCATCTAGAGTACTCTACCCAGTTCTGGACATTACACTATCAGAAGGATGCTAACAAACTGGAGCAGGTTCAGAGGAAGGCAACAAGATGAAAGGGGGAATGGAAACCAGCCCTATGTGGAAAGACTGAAAGAACTGGGCATGTTGAGCCTTGAGAAAGTGAGAATGAGGGGAGAGAGGATACCACTTTTCTAATACTTGAAAGATTGTCAGATAGAGGAGGAGAGAATCTGTTCTCAAACGTCCCAGAGTGCAGGACACAAAATGGGTTCAGTGGAGGGATGGGCACAAAATGGAAAAAATGCTGTTTCATTACTTTTTGTTTTGTTTCTTTAGTAGTTTCATTTTGTTTGTAACAAATTTTTAAAGTAGTTTCATTATGAAATGAAACAACATGAAATGAAACGCTATGCCTAAAGGACCAAAATGGCAGGGGAGCGTCCTCAAGCTCTTCCCTGTAAGCTCCCAAAATTTGGAAAGTTTCAATCACAGCCATGTTTTGGCATGGAAATGGCAGAGTTAGTTTCCTCAAGCAATTCTAGGTAAGCCCTTGAAATCTGGAGAGGTTTGGGGTTCAGGGTACTGTGTTATAAAGCTCCAAAAGGGGGTGGACTAGGGCTTAGGGAAAAAAAATCTTTCAAATTGGAATCAGACGCCAAGCCGCAGTGGCACTAATTGCTTGCTCCAGTGGCTAGACATGGGCACGACTCGTCGAAATTCTCGTTTCCGTTTCCGTTCCTCGTTTCCGTTACGTAACGGAAACGGTAACGACAATTACTCCGCCAGAACTCGAACTCAAACCGACTAAAGAAAAATTGGGTCTGATTTCTTGTGTTGTTGTTCCTGGCATCGCGTGATTGCGCGATGCCAACAGCACAGAAAAAAAGTTTTAAAAAGTAAAAAAAAAAACACCCCGATTCCCGGCCAAAAAAGCAGGCAGAAATATGCCTGCCTGAGTGAGGGCACCTACCAGAGGGGTGGTTTCTGGGGGGGTCCCGGACTCCCCCCTCTCCTCCTGTCCTTCCTGGGCTGCTCTGGTGGAGTGGCGGCCGGCGGGCATCCTCGTCGTCCCGCCAACGTCGCCACCTCGCCGGCTCGCCACCGGCATTCAAATGGCACAGAAAAAAAGTTTTAAAAACCCTGATTCCCAGCCAAAAAAGCAGGCAGAAATATGCCTGCCTGAGTGAGGGCACCAAGAGGGGTGATTTCGGGGGAGGGGTCCCCGGCCTTCCCCCCCTCCTGTCCTGGGCTGCTCTGGTGGGGCATCCTCCTCCTCGTCGTCTCGCCAACTCGCCTGCCATGCGGTGCGGGTGGGGGATTCAAAATGGGGCGGGCGACCGCAATCTTTTTTTTGAAATCATATCGTCGTGGTCCAAAAACACACCAAAGCACCACAGAAACATGCGAAAATTGCTATTTTAAAACTGTCAGAATTTTTACAGTAGCAGTGGGTTTTTCTTGCAACAAAATGTCTCCTGTCCTCCTCTCCATTGATTTTATTTTATTTTATTTTATTTTATTTTATTTTATTTACACCTGCGCAGTGCGCAATGATGGGCTGGCCATGGGAGTGGACCATGAAAATTTTTGGAGCCATTCCACCAATCGCATGGTCACTTGGCCAGGTTGACCACAGAGACTTCTGGGATGTGCCAATCGGGCATAAAAAGCCCAATAACCGTAGCCCGAACCCTAACCCTAACCCTAAGCCTAACCCATATGCCAGTACACTGTCCTTCTAAGTGGGTCAGAGAGGCACCCAGAGGTGCACCCCAATACTCACCCTAACCTTTCCTGTAACCCTAAGCCTAGCCCTTGCGCTAACCCTAACCCTAAAGCCAGATCTGTGTACTCGCATTGCACTACACACAAGTACGTTTCCCTTCTTAGTGAGACACAGTCAGAGCCCGCATCTCTGACCGACTGGTGCAGGGAAGGCATCCCCCAAGAGGGGTGGCTCTGCCAGAGTCCAGTCCACTAAGCAAGTCTGCAACTGGTATGCATATCCATATGGCTATGCATGCTATTTTTTAGCGGGTGAGGAGAGGAGGCACCCACGGGTGCCTCCAGGAGCCCACTTTCCCTTCATAGCGGGCCAGAGGAGGCACCCAGCCCACAGAGGTGCCTCCAGGAGCCCGCTACCCCCCCAAACCAGTACTAACGACAGACAAAAAAACAACACCACGAAACGACAAAGTTTTGAAAAATTTCGCGAAAAACGGAAACGAGCTGAAACGGACTCGTCCCGAAAAACGACAACTCGAAGAAAATTTTTTCCTGGTCGTGCCCATCTCTACCAGTGGCACTAATTGCTTGCCCACAGCTTGGTTTCCAAAGTTCCGAATCCAATTAGAAAGATTTTTTTTCATAGGGGCACCCCCTTTGAAGCTTAATATCTCAGCCCAAACCTTTTCAAATTTGGGGCAGCTTACAGGGAATAGATTGAGGAACCTCTCTTGCCCTTTCCTCTAGGATGAAAAAAAATTGTTACAAAAAAAGAAACAAAACACATCCTGCCATTTCGTTACCTAATGAAGTAAAGTGTTACTTAACGAAATGACAAAACTGTGTTTCATTTTTTGTTTCGTGCCTATCGCTAGTTCAGTTGAATATCAGGAAAAATGTCTTAACTGTTAGAGCAATTCAACAATAGAACCAATCTGCTTAGGAGGTTGTGATCATGCCAATACTGGAAAAATTAAAGAGAAGATTGGGTAACCATCTGTCAGATATCCTATGATTTGAACTTCTGTAATGAGCAGAGAGTTCGGCTCAGTTGCCTTATAGGCCCCTCCCAACTAAATTTTTCTATGATTCTATGATCAAAATATGTCTATTGATATGAACTAGCTGAAACTGCATATTTCCTATGCATGTCCATGTGTAGGTTTTCAATAATCTTGCAAGCTAATAATTTATGTGCTTTAACATGTTGATTAATAGTATTTTGAAGATTTGCATGCCAAGCAAACTTAGGTTTCTGCTTTAGAAACTTTAGATGAGGCTGAAAGGAGAGAGAGGGGGAAAGAGAGAGGAAGGGGGTAGAGTCAACAACATGCTTAAAATAATCACAGCATTAAATATTAGAGATGGGCACGACTCAGGAAAAAAACTTCGTTTTCGTTTTCTTTTTCGGCTAGGGTCCGAGTCGTTTCGTTTCCATTTTCGCGAAAAATCGGAAAAAATTAGTCGTTTCGTTTTTTTCGTTATCGTTATACTGGTTTTTTTGGGGGGTAGCGGGCTCCTGGAGGCACCTCTGTGGGGTGGGTGCCTCCGCCGGCCCGCTATAAAGGAAGGGACAGCAGCAGCAGGCTCCAAGAGACCCCTCAACATGGGGGTCTCCCATCCTCACCTGCTGCTGCTGCAAAATGGCATGCACAACCATATGGTTATGCATACCATTTGCAGGCAGTGAGACCTGCTCAAGTACCTGATACCCTGGTACGAGCGTGTCGCCAGCCATTTGCAGGCCAGGCAGTGCCACTGCACCTGCTCAAGCACCTGGTCCCTTGGTATGAGCGGGTCGCACCTGCCATGTCCCACAAAGAAGGGAATCGTACTTGCGTGTGTAGTGCAATGCAAGTCGATCTGGCTATGGGCTAAGGTGGATTAGGGTTAGGGCTAGGGTTAGGCTAATGATGGGTAAGGTTATGGTGGGCTAGTGGGTTGCACCTCTGGGTGCCTCTCTGACCCACTAAGAAGACAGTCTGTGATGTATGGGTAAGGAGTCAAGCCGGGTTAGGGGGCTAGGGCAAGTTTTAGGGGGCTTTTTGGCACATCCCAGAAGTCTCAGTGGCCAAGTGGCCATGCGATTGGTGAGATGGCTCCAAAAATTTGCATGGTCGTCCCCTCCCACATGGCTGGCCAGGCCACTGGGCCAGCCCATCATTGCACACTGCGCAGGTGTAAAATAAAATAAAATAAAATAAAATCAATGGAGGACACAGGAGGAGAGGAGAGACATTTTGTTGCAAGAAAAAAAACCACTGCTACTGTGAAAAATCTGGCAGTTCATACATTTCCGCGTGTTTCTGTTGTGCTTGTGTGTTTTTGGACCACGATTTCAAAAACAATATTGCATTCGCCGCCCCATTTTCGATCCCCCGCCCGCACCGCATGGCATGGCGACGAGGCGACTCGAGTCCGGCTGCCCAGGACGGGGGAAGCCGGGACACCCCCCCTCCAGACCAGAAACCCCCCTCCGGTAGGTGCCCTACTGAGTGAGTGCCCTTAGTCAAGCGGGCATTTTCCGCCTGCTTTTTGGCCCGGGAATGGGTGGGGGGGAGACCCGGGGGAGAGTTTAAAAAAGTTTTTTCCTGCGCCGTCCGTGCCGCTTGTGTTTGCGGCGGCCGTCGGCGTCTCGGCGAGAGTGGGCTTTTTGCGAGCCTGCGGCGAGTCCCACCAGACCAGAGCAGCCCAGGACGGAGGGGGGGAGACCCGGGGGAGAGTTTAAAAAAGTTTTTTCCTGTGCCGCCCGTGCCGCTTGGTTGCGCTTTGGCGGCCGGCGGCGAGACTGGGCTTTTTGCGGTGGGCGAGTCCCACCACCACACCAGAGCATCCCAGGACGGAGGAGGGGGGGAGGCCGGGCGGGGACCTCCAGAAACCACCCCTCTGGTAGGTGCCCTGAGGCACGGCAGGCATTTTTCCGCCTGCTTTTTGGGCGGGAACCGGGCTTTTTAACTTTTAAAAACTTTTTTTTTCTGTGCCGCTTGGCATCGCGCGCGATCGCGCGATGCAAGTAACGAGCACGACAAATCAGACCAAATTGTTCGTTCGTCGGTTCGAGCTCGAAGTCTGGCGGAGTAATTCCCGTTTCCGTTTCCGTAGAGTAACGGAAACGAGTAACGGAAACGGAAACGGAAATACCGCTAAGTCGTGCCCATCTCTATTAAATATAAAGCCTTTGGGTGCTGTTATTAGATTATGTATTATTTATTGCCTGTAATGTAGTCATCTGCAACAGCCCCAACAAAATCTGAGATCATGTTACATTAAGCACTGTATGTTCACATAGTTCTCAAAGGTCTGCGGGTTGAAGAGTTCAGAATCAAAATGGGCAGGAGATCACTTCTACTTTTGTTACCAAAATGGCACTTACCCCTTTCAAAGAGTGTATTGATTTATTGTCTTTTGCTTGGATCCTGCCTTTTGGGGTAGCTGAAAAAGACAGAGCAAATATTTCTGTGACTCCCCCCCCCCCCGCTAACTATATATCTTGCAAATTATATATCCACCCACTACAAGTAGGAAGAAACCTAATAAAGTCCAGTGTTTAGATAGGGGAGAAGGTAAGTTAACGGCAAAGGTTCCCCCTGCACATGAGTGCTAGTCATGTCCAACTCTAGGGACAGTGCTCATCTCTGTATTCAAGCCAAAGAGACAGTGTTGTGCAAGTCCATGGCCATGTTGCCAGTATGGCTGCAAGGAAACACAATTTTACCTTCCTGCTTTTTATGGTGGTACCTATTGATCTACTTGCATTTACATGCTTTCAAACTGGTAGGTAGGCAGGAGCTGGGGTTATCAGTGGGAGCTCACTCTGCTGCGTGGCACCCGGGATTTGAACCGCTGAGCTGTCGACATTGCAGCTGACAGTTTTCAGTGCTCTAGCCTGCTGAGCCACCACGTCCCCTGGTTAAATGGGGTAGAAGATAGCCTACTAATGCTGAATGTTTTCCATTGGATGCATGTTTGATGGGGTCACCAGTCAGGGCCTTCTCTGTGGCTGCTTCTCAGTTGTGGAGTGCTCTCCCTCAGGAGGTTAGGTTGGCCTTCTCCCTTTTATCCTTCCATTGGCACTTGAAGGCTCCCCTCTTTAGGCAGGCTATGATAACTATGAGTGAGTCCCCGGATGTCAGTCTTTGTTTTTAAAGGTCCACTTACTTAATGGGTTTTCAATTATTATTGCAGCTCAATGGCTTTTTAACCTGCAATTTATTGTGTTTTAGTTTTACTTGCTTTAACATTGTGAGCCTCCTTAGGTCCCCTCACTGGGAGGAAGGTAGTTCATAAATGAAACAAAATGAATATTTGTTTTCTTTTTTGATGCCCCCCAGGGGTTTCTCTTGGGGGGGGCAGAAGGATACATCTATAGGGTGCCTGGAGGGTGCCACCCAGCAGTCCTCCTTTCCCCTAAGGCTTGGCGACAGCACCTCCCGCCACCTCCACTGCCACGCGCCAGGTGAGCTGAGAAGCAAGCAGGCAGGAGCGGGCTGGCCGCGGTGCCCTCCTCCTCCTTTTCACACACACACACACACACATCCACCCATGCACACACACACATCCACCCATGCACACATGCATGCACCCACCTACCACACGCCCGCAGGGCCGCCTGTTACTAGGTGGGTGCAATGTGGGGTGCAGCAGGAAGGGTGCAAAATAAGAGCTTTGTCCCCAGGTGCTCCAAATCCTGGCTACATCTCTGCCCCCCCACCCAAATTATAAAAGGCACAAAAAAAAAAAACTATCCAAGGCTATTCTTCAGCCAGTAATGGGCAACATTAAGAGCATTTGCACCAATGTAATGTCAAATCTTCCATAACTCGTCTTGAGAGGAGTAGAGTCCATTGACATATGAGCCCTTTTACACAACCCCTAAGATCTGCTGGTAGCTTAAATTTGGATCCCCCCAGCCAAATATCATGTGGGTTTTGTTCCTCTTCCTGTGTTCCCACCCTTCCACACTCTGTTGCTTCTGTCTGTGGTGAGTGGAGGGAGAAAAAAAGGGAGAAAAAAATGCAGGCTCACCTCCGCTCACCTCCGTCTGCCGTTGGAGCAGCCCTGTAGGGATTCCTGTCTGTTAAAGGGGTGGCGGGGACAACAAAAACAGGGGACAACAAAAACAAACAGAAGGTGAGGAGAGCCCGGCATCCACAGCTTTATAATTTGCATCAGAATTTTTTTTACCTTCAGAGACCAGGTACTTGTAAAGTGCGCTGGGGCATGCTTAAGTGGGCATGGGCGTACTTTATTTTTTTTAAAGTCTGCTGCTGGTGGGAAAACAATTTTATGCTCCGAATCTGCAAGTGTTTTGCAGCAGATCTTGGGGTCATGTAAAAGGGCTCATATAAGTGGAGTCCCCTGTTCTCTTTGGCACTCACAAAGAACTGTGTCTATTCAGTGCTTCCCTTTCCATAGATTCACTTTGCTACTGAAAACTCCAATTGGTAATTTACTAAGTGACTTCTACATAACCCAGTTTTCCATGTGTCTGGGGGCTAGACTTTCCTCTGATTCCATTATTTGCCTCTCTTGTTCCATTCTGCTCCCCGAGCTAGCCTTCAGGTTTTCACTCTCTTTACCAAGCACGGTAGACATGTAGACGGGAAGAGGTGAAGGATGAATATTGTCCTTATTTGAGGTTGAGGATACTGATCCAGCTGCTACCCTGTACTGTGACAGTAGGTGGCTACAAGGATTAGACAGTAAATCAAGTGTGAGAATTCTGTTAGAATATATTGATATTGTTGGGCAGGGATTCTTGGAGCTGCAGCCACTGAGGTGGTCAAATACTTGGTAAAGTCCACCAAAAATCAGTGCTTTCCATTCTTTTCCTCCTTGAGGAAGGCAAAGATCAGCAGAGATGAGGTGGTAGTGGTGATGACTTATATGCTGCCCCATATGCCCTAAGCACATCCAATCTCGCTTGATTTCGGAAGCTAAGCAGGGTCGGCCCTGGTTAGTACTTGGATGGGAGACCACCAGGGAATACCAGGTGCTGTAGGTGCCTGGAGTAGGAACTGGCAAACCACTCCAGTGTTCCTGCCAAGAAAACTCCATGGATGTGGGGTCACAAAGAGTTGGTCACGACTGTAATGACACAACACACACATAGTGCTGAAGCACTCTCTCAGTATATTGCAACGTAAATATGCATATAACACTGTTCCTAGCAAAGTGGCTACTTATTTTACCAACATCGGGAACACAGAAGACTTAAGTCAACCTTGAGTTGGCTATCTGAACCTTTTGTAATTGAAATTAGGTCATGAACAGAGGCTAAACCGGTGATGGTGAACCTTTTAGAGACCGAGTGCCCAAACTGTGATTCAAAACCCATTAATTTTTCACAATACAGCCATTTAACCTGAATACTGGTGGCTGTGAAGGGGCGATGTCAGGTGCCCACAGAAAGGGCTCCAAGTGCCACCTTTGGCACCCGTACCATAGGTTCGCCAACACTGGACTAGACTGTATGGAGTACTGCATTTCAGCCACTGTCCCATGAGTAGCGAGTGATCTTCAGGCTCAGCTTAAAACAAAAGTCAGTGCTATTATTCCTAACTAATGATAGTTATTTAATCTATTATTGTTTGTGGACATTTGAATAAGAGTATGTTATCAAGCAAAGGAAGAAAGGGGAGAGAAAATTCCTGTGGTAGGATAGTGAGGAAACCAGGTGCCCTAATTAGCACTAGAGATGGGCACGACTCAAAAAAATGGTGTTTTGTTTGTCGTTTGGTCGTTTAGGGGTCCGTTTCGGTTCGTTTTTGTTTTCGTGAGGTTTTTTTTGCAAAAAAATTCATTTTCGTTTCGTTAGGTAATGAAACAAAAAAACAAAAACAAAAACAAAAAATTGCTGTTTCGTTACCATTTAGCACAATTCAATGTATTTGCCGTAATGAAAACGAAGTGGTCGACAAAATTTTTCATGTTTTGGGTTGTTTCGTTTCATTTTGGAGTCAAAATTCGTTTTTCATTTCGTTACGTAACGAAATGAAAAAACGAAAACGAAAACGAAAAATTGCTCATTTCGTGCCCATCTCTAATTAGCACTGTAAATGGATATGCTAGGCGCTTGCTGTTTCTGAGGATGATTATTATGGTTCTGGGTTTTATTTCATTTTGTGCAATGCACTGTTGTATAAGCATAAGAAGGAGAAACTTGTGTGACTGTGCACAGTCCTGAAGAAAATTAAGATCCATCTTTCACTTTATATTTAAGTTGGTCTCTGTTGATATAACTCTGCACTTATGGGCAGCACATACGTCTCTTGGTGACTTCTTTAAATATGAGTTCTTCTCATGTCACAAGAAATTAGAATTAATTTTAACCGTGTTTTTCCCCCTTGTTCATTTGCTATTTTGGTTTTGTACTGCAGATTTCCAAGGTTGTCTTTGCAGGTGCAGGGGGTTTAAAAATGAATGAAAGCTGATCTTTCCAGATTTCTGTTTTGTTTTCCTAACAGCTTAGCATTTTGAAAGGATGGCCTAAAATTGTGACACTTGCAACATAATGGTGAGAGTCAGCTGGTAACCACGAAAGGGACCCTCTTTGCTGACAACTTGCAGCTCTGGTTTCAGCAGGGTTCCATTTGAAATGGCTGGAGCTTGAATTTAGTGAAATAATCTGCCCAGTTTCCACACTGGAGGAGGGGGAGGAAGAAAATTAAGGAATAAGAGGAGGGAAGCAGCACAGGGGTATGGAAGTGAAAAAAAATCAACAACCTCAAACATTGTAAGCCTTAAACTGAGCCATAGAGTAAAGTAGAATACTTACTTACTTACTTACTTACTTACTTACTTACTTACTTACTTAC
>JAHTLZ010000065.1:7348645-7382013 GCA_023846285.1 Phrynocephalus versicolor
TCTATCTATCTATCTATCTATCTATCTATCTATCTATCTATCTATCTTTCTTTCTTTCTTTCTTTCTTTCTTTCTTTCTTTCTTTCTTTCTTTCTTTCTTTCTTTCTTTCTTTCTTCTCTCCCTCCCTCCCTCCCTCCCTCCCTCTTTCTTTCTTTCTTTCTTTCTTCTCCCTCCCTCCCTCCCTCTCCCTGCCTCTTCCTTCCTTCCTTCTTAGTGGCTTCTAATATGCTGGCAGAGGGTTTGGAACAGACTGACAGGAACCACTAATCTAGTTCTTTGACTGGGTATTTTAAACCGTGCTGTTTAAAGGTCCCCCTTTCCTTTGGAGACTCCGTGTCTTCCTCCTTCCCCCTCCCTTTTTGGACATGTAAGAAATGTCAGAAGGTCACACCAAATAGATGTCGGCTAACTGACCGTGGTGCCTATTTCGAATGATAGCCACACAGTGGTGAGCCGAAGCAATATGCATCCAACTGTGTAAAAGATGCTTCTTTCAGAAGGACAGAGCCACCAGAATACAGAAGAGCAGCAGAGAGTGGTGAGGGGCGAGAGGGAGAAGCCACAGACATCCCGGCACCCTTTTGTCTTGACAAGGTGATCAAATGTTATTTTAAAGAAATCTTAAATTTGGGGAAAGTTGGAAGACAGAAATTCCTCAGCACTTGGAATTCCCAAGGACAAGTGCATGTTCTGTGTTTGTGAGGAGGACTGTCTCAGTCCCATTGTCATTCCTGTGAATTTTCTTGCTTGAGCCATCGAGAGTATCTCCTCTCATAAGCCGAGATGACTGGGTTAGTTTTTTCTTCATATCACCAAAGTCCTTAACTTTTGTAAGGCGTCATTGCAAGTTGGTTTTGTGGGGCTGTGTTAAGTCCTCACTCCCAAAGCTGCTGTTTTTGAATGGTTAGCTCTGATTTGGAAAGAGAGCTGAGTGTGTGTGTGCGCGCACACACAGCGTGTCTGCTGCAGAACAAGAATAAACATTCCTATCAGCTCCGTTTCAAGTGCAAACCTTGACCCGCTGGCCACTGGAAGGGAAATGGCTACAGAATGCGTAGGCGTCAGTGAGTGTGTCTCTCATTCCATCCCTGACCCGCTTAAAACTTCATTATCCCAGATTTATTTATTTATTTATTTATTTATTTATTTACCACTCCATCTACCTACACGGCTACTCTGGGCAGTTTACAAAACTGAACAGAAATCAAACCCATAAACAATACAATACAATGTAATAGATAAGCACAAATAAGTAAAAACATATTAACTAGTAAACAATATACAGTGGGCCCTCGTATAACAAACAGTTTGTATAACATAAAATCTGTACAACATAAAAAATTCCAGAGATAGGGGAAATTTGCTTAACAGAATTGTCTATGGGGTGAATCCGTACAACATAAAAATGGTCATTATTAGGGATTACTCTGTTTTCGATGCATTCCTATGGAAAAATTGTACAAAGGAAAATTTGCTTAACATAATTTCATTTGGAACGAATTAATTCCTTTATACAAGGTAGCACTGTATATCAATATATTTTGGAAGACACTTTTTAGCATGAGGGGATCTAGCAACCACTTATTAAGCCCTTAGGACCCACCAAGTAGTAGTAGTAGTAGTAGTAGTAGTAGTAGTAGTAGTAGTAGCAACTGGAGTGACGCACCCTCTGTTTTAAAATATACTTCTAGAAAGTTGTACATATTCGTCATATAAAGTTCTTGCAGCTCTACAGTGTTGCCACGGCACCTTGCATTGCATATGTTGAACTGTACACGATATTTACTATTTTTGTGTGTGTTAAATGGCACTTCAGAAGGGAAGAGACAAGAAAACCTAGAGTTTTGCATCAGTTTAATGCATAACTCTACCATTCCTGAAAGTCTCAAACTGCACAAACCATGAAACAGTTCATTTTGTTGGAAAATTCATAGCTCATTGTTTCTTGGCCTTTTGGCTAAGGTCAATTGTGTGTGTGTGTGTGTGTGTGTGTGTGTGTGTGTGTGTGTGTACGCGTGTGCATGCGTGCATGCATGGGAAATGAGTAGTCACAAATACAGATGGGCACGAAATGAACTTTTGGTTAGTTTCGTTATTCGGTGATTGAGAAGAAAAAATAAATTAATCAAAATGAACCAATGAAACAAATATTTCAAAAAAAGTTCATTAGAAATGAAATAAAATGAACTGAACTTTAAAACGAACCGAACCAAAACAAATTGCAATTTTTTCGGTTCGTGCCCATCTCTAGTCACAAACCATTGCAAGCTATGAACGGCTGTTTCCCCATTTCCTCCCCATCTCTACATATGCATTTGGTGGAGACTCTGGAACTCACTCCCACAAGAGGCTAGACTGGCACCTTTTTTGCTGTCCTTCCACAAGTAGGCAAAGATGTTTCTCTTCAGGCAGGCTGTCCTTTAAATAACTGGTTAACCAAGCATTTTTTTTTTGATAGGTACCATTTCATTCTGTGTTTTATTTCTGGTTCTAATATTGTTTTTATTATGAGTTTTAATGCAATATCGGCTTAATGCTTTTTTCACATGATAATTTGTTATTTGATTTTTAACTTTGTTTCTTTAAATACTGCAAGCCACCTTGGATCCTTTAGGAGAATGATGGCATATAGGCCCCAAAGTTAGTCTATAAAACTGCTCCAGTACCTCATTAATTTCATGGTTCTTGGAAATAACCCATGATATTATTATTCTGTTTTTAGGGTTTTTTTGGGGGGGGTTACAAACAATAGCCTGTGGTACAAAAATCAATCTCATGTACCTTACCAGCACCTCAAAACTCAAAGCAGAGTATAAAGCCCAGTAGGAGCTAGTATTTAAACAGTGTAAAGTAATGCATATTGAGGTAAAAAATCAAAACTTTATCTACCAACTCATGGGCTCTGAGCTACCCATGACAGATCAGGAACGAGATCTTGGTGTGCTGGTGGAGAGCTCAATGAAGATGTCTACCCAGTGTGTGGCAGTGGTGAAGAAGGCCAATTCCATGCTAGGGATTATCAAGAAGGGGATTGAAAATAAAACAGCAAACATTATAATGCAGTGTTACAAGACGGTAGTAAGGCTGCGCCTGGTGTATTGTGTACAATTCTGGTCACTGCATCTCAAAAAAGACATAGTGGAACTGGAAAAGGTGCAGAAGAGAGCGACTAAAAAGATTACTGGGCTGGGGCACCTCCCTTATGAGGAAAGGGTTCATTTGGGGTTCTTTAGTCTGGAAAGAAGGGGGGATATGATTGAGACGTACAAAATAATGCAAGGATAGAGGGATGCTCTTCTCCCTCTCACAAAATACCAGAACTAGGGGACATCCACTCAAATTGAGGGTTGGGAAAGTGAAGACAAAAGAATTTTTTTTTTTTACCCAGTGTGTTGTTAGTCTGTGGAATTCCCTGCCACAGGATGTGGTGATGGCATTTGGCCTGGATGCGTTCAAAAGGGAATTGGACAGATTCCTGGAGGAAACGTCCATCACAGGTTACAAACCGTCATGGAGACGTGTCATCTCCAGGCTTAACACCAGGGTACTTCAAGGGCCAGATGCAGGGGAGTGGTATCAGGAGACAGAGATCTAGTCTTGTGCGCTCCCAGAGGCATTTTGTGGAGCTACTGTGATATACCGGAAGCTGGACTAGATGAGCCTTTGGCCTGATCCAGCATGGCTCTTCTTATGTTCTTATGTTCTTATATTCTTATGTTAGTGTTCCTGCCAAAATGTTTCACAATTCCTACTTTACAGGCACTATCAGAGCTACATTGCAGTTTTCCTTTCTTAAATTACAATTCTAGTGCATGTTGCTGGTCATTAACCGTAATAAAGTTTTGATTTGATTTGAATTCTAATGCACTGTTTTGTCACTGGGGAGGGGAAAGAAAATTATTACAAGTTGTACTACCCATTTTTCTAACCAATTATGTCCGGGTCCTGATTCAAGGCAGGACTGTAGCCTTGGGTCTTTTAGGGGTGGGGTGGGGGTGGTTTTTTTGTTTTTTATTTTGGAAGTATTCACTCTTCCTCCTGAATAGGCTGGACTCCCCTCCTAACTTTGTATTTACTGCAGTGGATGGGAAGAGGATGTTACCTTTCTGTTCTGGTGCATCAGAGCCGCCCGTACCAAAGCTGTGAACGGAGAAAGAGCCAGTGTTTTAATTTTCTGTTATCCTTCCAAAACCAAACAGGATTAAATGCTCTCAAGGTCTTTGAGCTATCACTTTACCCAAAACACCCATCCTGAAATGTTCGGCTGAGGCAGAAAGACGCTGCATAGCTATTTACTTTAAATGCCTGATTAAAATTTCATGAAGACAGGAAGTGCGGGGAGTAAGAAATAGAACACAGGAATAACAAAATCCGGGTCTTTGTAATTTTCAGTCCAACATCACAGAACAACAAAAGCCTTCAGAAAGAAATTGGGGAGGGGGGGGAAGTGTCAGAAGAAAATGTTTACAATTACATGGAGGCTATGAGGGAAAATGAGCTTCATTAATGCCTCAGCTTTATACCACTTTCTCTTGGAGTAAGTCCCCTGGGACTACATGGCCCAAATCCCATGGCTTAGTGTAGTACATAGCACTAGACAACGTTCTATTATGGTTTATCAACTCCAGCTCCTGCCAACCTAGCAGTTTGAAAGCATGTAAATGCAAGTAGATAAATAGGTACCATTGTAAAAAGCTGGAAGGTAAAACAGTGGCCATGGACTTTCACAACACTGGCTCTTCGGCTTGAATACAGAGATGAGCACCACCCATAGAGTCGGACATGACTTGCATGCATGTGCGGGGGGGGGGCATTTACCTTTACGTTAACGACATGCCAGCGACTCAACCTATACTCAAACTTGAGAGGGTTGGGGGCAGACATAGACTCAACTCATGACTCTGAACTAGAGATGGGCACAAAATGAACAATTTTTCGTTTCCGTTTTATTTTTTCATTTCGTTATGTAACAAAATGACAAATGAATTTTGTCCCTAAAATGAAACAAAACGAACAGAAACACCGGAAATGTTGTTGTGCGTTTCGTTTCCGTTACTGCAATATGAGTGAATTGCTTAAAATCCTAAAAAAAAATCACAAAAAATGAAATAAATGGTAACGAAATGGTAACGAAATGAACGAAAACAAAAATGATTTTTTTGCAAAAAATTCATGAAAAACGGAAACGAACCGAAACGGACCCTCCAAACAACAAACGACAAATGAAATGCCATTTTTTTTTATTCGTGCCCATCTCTACTCTGAACCAAGTCACACATTGAGTTTTTAAGGGATGGGCCGGCCTGCCACCATTGGCACAGCCACCGCCATCATCCCAAGGAGGTGGCAAGCCTGTCCTCCCTTCCAGAAGCCATGCTACTGCCCACACATGCGTCACCCAGTTGATAGGCCAACACATGTGCAGAGGCAGGGTCTGGCTTTGGGAAGGGAAGTCTCTGGGCATGCACTGACCCTCAACTCAGTGGCACATGCGCAGTTTGTTTCTGTGAGTCCAAGTCCTGAAATATGCCTGCATTTAACAGAAATGTGTTCCTACACAGTGTGATTTTATGAGTTAGGAACAAAGTCAGTTTTATTTATTTATTTATTTATTTATTTATTTATTTATTTATTTATTTATTTATTTATTTATACAACTTATATGCCACCCACTACCCAAAGGTCTCTGGGCGACTTGCAATTAAAATGAACAGTTAAAACAGTAAAAAAAAACATTTAAAAAGGCAATGGACAATTAAAAGCAATAGAAACATTTAACAGAAAACACTAAAATTGCCACCAGGACCCACAATCAAAGTTTTAAATGTCTCAACCCCCCCTGTTTTGTCTTTTGTGACCACGTTCATTGGTTGCACATTCTTAGATGTAATATTTCGGGGCAATGGTTTCAAACTACAGGAAAAGAGATTCCATTTGAACATTAGGAAGAACTTCATGACGGTTAGAGCTGTTCGGCAGTGGAATATGCTGCGACAAAGGAGGGTGGTGGAGTCTCCTTCTTTGGAGGTTTTTAAGCAGAGGCTGGATGGCCATCTGTTGGATATAATGTGATTGGGGTTCCTGTGTGGCAGGGGTTTGGACTGGATGGCCCTTGAGGTCTCTTCCAACTCGATGATTCTATGATTCTGTGATTCTGCCCTTGAAGAATTACAGGCAAATTACTGACTTTAAAAAGGAGGTGGAGGGAGGGAGCCCTTCCTGTCTCTAGAAGAAACTGATTGCCATGAGACTTTGCAAGGCAAATGCCTTTTCATTTAGTCTTCACGCACATGTGACAGGGGTTTTGACTGCATCCATGACCAGCTTGTCATAGGTGTGCACCACAAGGGAGGGCATTGCAAATTTAATTGTGAGGCAGGTGGTGATAACTAGGTTTCCATAATACATGCCTCCCAAGGTGCATTTGTACATCTGTTAAGGTTTATGCAGGAGGATTTCATTCCTTCCTTTCTTCCTTTTTTAAAAAGAAAGGTCTGTAAAAAGCAATCCTAGTAGCTAGGCTGTTTTCTTCCTTTAAGGTGTCACTGAGGTGGCAGGAGGAAGTTAACAAGAGGCCAAAGGAACTGTGGGTGACATGACAGGAAGGGGAGGGGGAGTGAAGCTGGAAATCTCTTCTAGGTTTAAACAGAGCTGTAGTGATGTACTGTTTACGGATAGACTCAGACTGCAGGCTGGGATCTGGCTGGCTGTTTTGAATCCGCATGTGAAATTCAGTCATCCTTCTGTGTCAACAGTGGCACAACAAAACCCCTTCTGTGTCTCGCTGTTCCTCAGCTTTTTGTCATAAACAGTTCCAGCTTCCATGCACCCCATTTTTTCTTTTTTGGGAGGGGAGGAATTCACAGGTGCCATTTATAGCACCCTTTGCACCATTTTGTCCACTCCAGGCACACATCCAATGTGTGATGTGGTTTTCAATTATATGGGTTTATCCCTGGTTAGTACTTGGATGGGAGACCACCAGGCAATACCAGGTGCTGTAGGTGCCTGGAGTAGGGACTGGCAAACCACTCCAGTATTCCTGCCAAGAAAACTCCATGGACATGGGGTCATGAAGAGTCGGTCATGACTGTAATCACACACACACACACACACACACACACACACACACACACACACACACACACACACACACCCCATGACAGAGGTCTGTTCTGTGGCCTTCTGAAGGGTGGGTTGTGAGCAGTCAGAAGAAAATTAATCCATCACCATGTGTCATGCTTGTGTACTTGTATTCTGTGAAGTTCTTCCCATTGAATCCATGTCTTACAGCAACTTAGTGTTAGATGGCATGATATAAATTCCAGATTATCTTTACACTTAGTGTTTTGCTGTAATATGTCTGAAGAAGTGGACGTGTCCACGAAACGTTACTTTAAAATAGTCTTTAAGGTGCCACATGTTTTGTGTCTTTTCTTTTGTTTTGTTTTTGTTTGAATTTTGCCTGCAATTCTTAGAAAGACTAACATGGCTACCTTCTCTTAAACCTCTTGTTCTAAACTCCCTTAAGTCCGAATTCCCCATGGGGAATTCTTCAGTTGAAGCAGTTTTCTGCACAGCCATTGTTCTTCATCTTCCGATATAATGTGTGTGCCAAATGCACGAGAGGTGTGAAAGTCTCTCAGTCCTCATTAAAGATGGGCACAAGTTCAATCATGAACCAGAAAAGCAGATGAATTGGGCTATTGGGCTGTTTTGTGGTTCAGTTCACAACTCAGTTCAAGGATCCTTGTTTTTCAAAGCAAAATGAAGCACCAAAGTCCCCCCCCCAGCACTTCATTTGCTTCAGCAAACATATGCCTGTCCACCTACGTACCTGGTTCTGCCTCTTCCACCACCACTTCCACCACTGCCACAGATCACAGGTTGACTTCCCTTGAAAAAACTAGGTCTGCTCCTGTGTGCATGAACATATACTACCCAGCTGATCAGGACAGTCAGCTGAAGAGCGTTGTGAGTTTTTTTGGACTGTTTGGCCGTGTTCTGGAAGTTTTTCTTCTTGACATTTCACCAGTCTCTGTGGACAGCATCTTCAGAGAGCATGGAGCTCAGGAAACTAGGAGTCTCTCTAGCCCGAAAGACAGCCTGAAAAACTCACAACATCTATCAGATCCTGGCTGTGAAAGCCTTTGAGAATACAAATCATCTGAAAGTCAGGCACATGGAGACAGGTAATGCCCAGGCTCCTGTTAAAAGTATGTTGGTTAGGGATGGGCATGAAACACCAAAATGGCATTTCATTTCGTAATTCATTCCCCCACCCCATTTCACTTTGTTAATTACAAAATGAATTTTTATTTAAAAATTCATTTCATAATTCATTTTAGTTTGGGTTCTTTTTTTTAACCCCTGGGCACTGGTAGGAATTTATTATTATTATTATTATTATTATTATTATTATTATTATTATTATTATTATTATTATTATTATTATTATTATTATTATTATCCTGCCAGCCCGCAGGTCTGTTCGGCAGCCTGCGGGCTGGATCGGGGTTTTTTAATTTTAATTTTTATTTATTTTTTTATTTTATTTTATTTTATTGTGCCGACCACGTGGCCCGCCTACCAGCTGTAGAGTGGCCTGTCAGCTTTTTAATTTTAATTTTCTGGAGCCCAGCAAGGATGACTGGACCACTCAGGTAGGAGACACCGGTGGTATGAAAAACAAATGGAAACGAAACAGAAATTTCTGTTTTGTTTCATTTTTCTTAGAGGGGCAGTTCATTATTCATTTCGTTAGGTGATGAAACAAATAACAAATAACAAAATAAACCAAAAGTTCATTTCATGTCCATCTCTAATGTTGGTACATGTTACTATTTACAGCATTTTTCTGTGTATAAGACTATATTGTTATCTAAAATTGTTAGGCTAAAAGATGAGAGTTGTCTTACACACGGAAGTAAGCCAAGGAGGGAACCACGAAGTTGCAAAACTGTCATTTTGGGTTGGAAAAGTAGTGGGCACCTTATACAGTGGGGGATGTCTTATAGATGGGGAAAATATGTTGCTTACCTTCTACATTTTCTAAAAAGATGTTTAAAACACAAAGATGCCCCGAAAATGATACTACAAAGAAATGGTGTGTGTCTAATGAGGAAAGCCTGGGTTTTTTACACTGCCAGCTGCCAGCTTATCCTCTCTGTGTGGGGCTGCCCTTGAGGCTAATGCAGAAGTTGCAGCTAGTGGAGAAGACAATGGTCAGACTTCTAATGGGGGGAGTGAGACACTCTGATCATAGCACCCCTACTCTAGCCGTACTTCACTGGCTGCCAATTAGGTTTTGTACTGACTACACAATTCTAATTTTAACATGCAAAAGCCCTAAATGCTTTAGGACCTCAATACTTCCCAGAGTGGCTCCTCCCACAAAGAACAGTTACTCATTCCTCCCAGGCAGGGCAATTGAGGGTGCCAACTCAGAGAGAGGCTTGAAGAACCAGTACAAGGTGTTGTGCCTTCTCGGTGGTAGCCCCCTCAACACAGAACCAATTGCCCCCCTGAAATTATCCTAACTCCCTTGAGTGAAGGTTTTTAGCATGTAGCTTTGTTACATGCTATATTTGCATTAATTCTCACCTCTGACTTGACTGCACTTATTAATGCCTATTTGTACTGATAATTAACTTTCTAATTTTGGATTTTGTAGATTTGTGTTATGTTTTCTTATTTATATTGTTATTGGATATTGTTTATTGCTTTGCTCGTTGGTTTGTACATTGCCCAGAGCAAAGAATTTGCTAGATGGTGCGGTATAGAAAATGAACGAATGAACAAAGAAATGAACAAATGATATATTATTACACCCTCATTACCACCTTTCAAAATAATGGCTGGAATCCTGTCCCTAGATGTTACTCTGCATAAGGCTGATGATGTCTGATTCCCCTCGAAAGGTACTTAGGCTCCTTTGAGTTCCCATCGGTACTGGGAGGCCACAGAATGGGGGAGACTCTAATTTCTGAAAACTGCCACCACGAGGATCAAAAAGAGCAGAGGGTATTGAATGTTTTAATTTCTGCAAAACTACTGTGATCAACTTTGCACAACCTTAGGGACACAATAGGATTCCAGCCAATGTCTTGCCTCTAATGTGTTAATCTTCAAATTCTCTTCTGAGAAGCACAGGCCATAACTCCAAAGAAATAAAACTGAAACATTTCTAAGGACTTCACAATACTCAAAGTCGGGTTGAGTGAATGATTAAGTCTACCTTAATTCGGTCACTCGTTTAATCACTCACTCAATATGGAAATTTTAAAATATTGTCAGAAGTTGGCAGGAGCGGTTTTTGGGGCAAAGATCAGAAGAGGTCCATTTTAAAATGCTTTAATGTAGGAACCAAAAGGCCCTAAGATGTTGGCTGGAATCTACAGTGACCTCCTTGCACTTATGTTTTAAGAACCACGGTGCTGAGTGAGCAGTGCACAGTTTAAAATGTGCATATAGCTAAACGAACAATTGTGTGTTGCGGGGGGATGGACTAGCTTTAATTCCCGTCTCTGGATGGAGAAAAATAAGTTCTATCACAGCTGAGGAAAGCAGGCTTCTAAACAAGAAAGCCAAAGGACGGATGTGAATGGGTTTAAGTGTTTAGCATTGTAGCTTTCTTTCATGAGGGTTTTCCTGTTACAGTCTGGAGGTTACATACAATTAGTGTTAACGCGAATGGTGAACATTAATTAAAATTTTAATCTGTTACCATTACATGAAAAAATAAAGAATATTATTTATTATGTTAATAAATAATACGTGAGAGTTTAAGATTATCATTTAATGGACTGGTGAGAAAGGAACTTCTCAGGGGCTTCTCCTGGCCAAGAAATATTGGGCTGGCTCCTTTTGACCCATCAGCAGAGATTTTTTTCTTCAATCAGACATTTAACAGTTGACTGGCTACTAAGGAAAAGACTTGGAACAGATTGCTGCCATGCTTCCCCCCCCCCCCCAATATATGCTAACGAATGGATGTTTAAGTCAATTGGGTTTTAGTACTTTAAGTGGTTTTATTGTATCATTTGGGTTTTGTCAGACTTTCTATGTACAGTGGACCCTTGTATAACAAACGGTTTGTATAACATAAAATCTGTACAACATAAGAAATTCTGGAGATAGGGGAAATTTGCTTAGCAGAATCGTGTATGGGGCGAATTCGTACAACATAAAAATGGGATTACTCCGCTTTCAATGCATTCCTATGGGAAGTTTGTATAAAGGAAAATTTGATTAACATAATTTCATTTGGAACAAATTAATTCCTTTATACAAGGTACCACTGTAGTTGTTTATATTGATTTCTGTCTGTGACTTCTTTTAATTTCTTTCATGAACTGCCTTGGTCCATGTTCTGGAAGCAAGGTAGATCAAGTAAATGAATGTAGTATTGGTCCATCTGACATGGTAATCTTAGGGCGCTTTTACACGACCCCTAAGATCCGCTGGCCCCTTAAATTCGGACCAGAGATCTTAGGGGTTTGTCACTCTTTGTGCATCTCCACCCCTCCGTACTTCCTGGCTGCTGGCTGTGTGAGGGGAGGGAGGAAAAAAAGGGACAAAAGAATAAAGCCTTACCTCCCGGTGCTGGTGGAAGTTGCCGGGGAGCCCCGGTCACTTCCTGGTTCCTCTTAAAGGGGCGGGAGGCAAAAAACAAAAACAAAAAGAAGCAAGGAGAGCCCAGCACATCCGCATCAAATATTTTTCGCCTCCCAAGAGCAGGTACAAGAAAAGTGCACTGGGTCGCGCTTAGGTGGGCGGGGTCGCACTTAATTGTCTGCAAACTCCGGAGCTGGTGGGGAAACATTTTTAAGCTCCGGAGCTTGTAGCCATTTGCGGCAGAGTTTAGGGGTCGTGTATAAACGCCCTCAGTCTCCTTACATTTGTTGCTGGTTGGTTCATTTCTTACTGTTTGTCATAGGGAGTCCTTTTGCTTCTAGGCATCTTCTGATGAAGTAGGCAAGGGTGCTAGGTCTCATTGTGTAAGTTGGCAAAGAAAGGCTAGATAAAGATTTATTGTGTAGCCTTGGCTTATTCTGTCCTGTATGCTTGGAAAATATTTTGGCCAGAATCTCATTTGCTGCTACACACATCTAAGGTCAGCTGTGCAAATGCTTCCCACCCTCTTGAGTGGGGCTCTCTTTTGTACATCCCATCATACACTGGCTGCAAAATCAGGCACATGACCAGCTGGATGGATTGTCTGAATGAGAGCCCCCTGGAGGAGAAAAGCCACTCTGCAATCCCCTTTATGAATATGTGATTGGAATGAATGGTTTTTACACTTGTGTCCTGGCTTTTATTTTGTAATTTCGACAGAATGTGCACTATACATCACATTATAGACAAAAGTTAACTCCATTAACAGATCACAGCATTAGTAACACATATGAATAGATCAAGTAGGGTATATCAAATAGTAATCCTTTCCCCACTCTCTGGACAGTCTTTGTTATATCATGTCCTTTCAAACCGCAGTGGTTTGTAGTGATCCGTGAACTGTGAATCAGCCACTCATGAACCTGGGAAAACAAACTGGCTTGTGGTTTTATTTTTTATTTTCTGTTTTTTTGCTTGGGGAGGGAACCTTCTCTACTACCCATCCATTTCCTTCCCGCTGTCGCCTTTGCCTACCTAACTTGACTTACAGTTGTGTACTTCCAACTAAGACTATGAGAAACCAAGAGCAGGTAACTATGTACTTGCAGTTAATTGCTTGCAACTCTGACTATAGGGTAACAATTCAGAGACAGATGACTCTAACTGCCTTTTTCTTAATCTTTCCTTATAGCATAGCATTTAAAAAAAATTCAAGTTCAATGAGCCAGAATGTCAGAATGCTTATTCTACACTCCCAGCAAACGGCACATCTGTGTGCCAAGATATCAAAGAAGAGAAATCCTGATACAACCAATTTCCTTGAGATCTCCTGAATAAAAGAACTAGATAACTTTGCAAGAATGGAAGAGAAAATTCCTATGGGCAAAGCAGTAACGGACAACCTATCTGGTGCTTGGCAGTGCATTAAAATAATTTGTAAAAGTACCTTTTATGGGGCAGAGTAAATAAGGCACATCATACATCATTTGGAAGACATGCAGAAAGGAGGCACAGAAAAATTGCCACTGGATGTTTTATATCAGGCTGTTTTCATGAGTCAGCTTCTTTTTGAGGTTTGCGGGCACTCCAGCTGTACACTTTGCCTTATCTTTGGCTTGTAGCATAGTATGTGCCAGAATTAGCTTATAATTGGCTGTGCTTTCCCCTTTCTACCAGGTCATAATAATAAACTTTTGCTCAAGAATGAAAGGAGCTTAAAAATTGGGTTTTTATTAAAGCTCCAGAGCAGCTACAACACACTTGTAAGGTTGGGTGTGAGTTGATATTTGCTTTTTGTACAAAATGGACCAAGATTGCAGCCGGGACTCAATCAGGATATTTCATTGCCTGTGGCAAAAAGCTGACTTACACACACACCCATACCACCACCACTGGTGACATCCCTTATATAGAAGCACATTGAAATAGTCATTACATCTTGCTTCAACCTTGCACTTTCAAACATTTGTTTGTTTGTTTGTTTGTTTTTACACTGCCTAAAAGGACCTATGGTGGCTTACAGATGTTAAACGGCAATATTTAAAAGCTTAAAAACCCTAAGTAGACAAATATTTCAAAGGGAATTAAATAAGTGTATTAAAAACATTAAATAAAATCTCACTAAAACATATTTTTAATTTCCACAACTTTAACAAATTATTTTAATATTTATATCTGTTTAATTTTTAATCAAATAATTTATAGTGGTTTATTTGGTCTAATCTTTTAATAATATTTGAGCCACTTTGGGTCTCATCATTGGGGAAAAGGCAGCATATGGAGGAGGGCAAATGTTGTCCCCATCTTTGAAAGGGGGGGGGAGAGGACCCAAATAATCACTGCCCTGTCAGCTTGACATCTATTCCTGAAAAGATCCTAGAGCAAATTATTAAACAGGCAGTCTGTAATTATTTAACAAGCAATGCTGTCATTATGAGAAGTCAACATGGGTTTCCTAAAAACACGTCATGCCAGATTAATTTGACTTCTTTCTTTCATAGAGTTACAGGCCTCGTGGATGAGGGGAACGCTGTGGATGCTGCTTATCTTGATTTCAGTAAGGCCTTTGATAAGGTTCCCCATGATATATTTGCAAAGAAGTTAGTAGAATGTTTAGTTAGTAGATAGATAGTGTTACTGTTAGGTGGAATTGTAATTGGTTGACTGATCGTACCCAAATGGTGATCATAAATGGCCTTTCAGCATGGAGAAAGGTGACTAGTGGGTGCCCCAGGGCTCTCTTCTGGGTCTGGTGCTATTCAATATCTTTATTAATGACTTTGATGATGGAATATAGAGTAAATTGATGAAATTTGCAGACAATACCATTTTTGGGGGGGTTGCTAATTCTCTAGGTAAAAACGTAAAGGTTCCCCACACACATGCATGCTAGTCATGTCTGACTCAAGAGGCAATTCTCATCTTTGTATTCAAGCCAAAGAGCTAGTGTTATGCAAGTCCATGGCCATATGGCCGACATGGCTGCAAGGAGACAATGTTTTACCTTCCCACTTTTTATGGTGATACCTATTTATCTACTTGTATTTACATGCTTTCAAACTGCCTATTTGGCTGGAGCTGTGGTTAACAGTGGGAGCTCACACTGCTGCGTGGCACCCGGGATTTGTACCACTGAGTTGCCAACTTTGTAGCCAACAGTTTTCAGTGCTCTAGCCATTTAATTCCCTAGAGGACAGGATAAAAATCCAAAATGACCTTGACAAATTAGAGTGCTGGACCAAAGCTAATGGAATGAGTTTCAATAGAGAAAAATGTAGGGTCTTGAATCTAGGCAGAAAAAATGTTTGCACAATATTTGCACTGATATAGGATGGGAGACACCTGGCTAAAAATAGTACTTGTGAAATGGATCTGGGAGTCTGGGTGGACCACAAATTTAACATGAATCAGCAGTGTGATGCTATGGCCAAGAAAGCCAATGCAATTCTTGGTTGCATCAACAGAAGTAAAATTTCTAGAGCAAGAGAGGTGATAGTACCACTCTATTCTGCTCTGGTCAGATCGCACCTGGAGTACTATGTTTTGAAAAACATTTTCCCTTCCCGAAACCTGCACGAGCAGCTTACATACAGAACAAAATGGTTAGTTTCAACAACAAAAACCCACACCTCAGTTTCATTTGATCTGTAACGATATGCTGCTTCCTCATTTTGTTTTATTTTGCTTTGTTTTGTTATGTAACAAAACAGCATTTGTTTTTCTTGTGCAGCTTACAGACCGAACAAAATGGTTCAGTTAAAAAAAACACACCACCATTTTGTTTGGTCTGTAACAAAATGCTGCTTCCTCATTTTGTCTTGTTTCATTTCATTTTGTTATGCAACCCAACAGCATTTCATTTTTCGCTTTGAGCCCATCCCTAGAAGCTGGGGGAAACCTGGAAAGCTCTGAGCCTTAGCAAGGTCTAGGTCTGCCTCAGCTTCCCACTGCTGCCTTAGTGATAAGGAGGGGCTTTTTAAGTGCCATTAATGAGACAGGGGTGGGCTACTTGAGGACCTTGTCGCTGTTGTCCTCTGTGGGTCTCTATACTTCTGCTGCCTAGTAAAAAGAGTGTTCCACTAGAAATTTAAAACAGCCAGATGAAAATCTCCAACTTAACTTTGGGCGCTTTTACACGACCCCTAAAATCCGAGGCAAAGGGCTCCCAGATGCGGAGCTTAAAATTGTTTTCCCACCAGCTCTGGACTATATAAAAAAATTAAGTACGACCATGCCCACCTAAGCGCAGCCCAGCGCACTTTAGAAGTACCTGGTCTCCGAAGGTGACACGTTTCTGATGCAGATTGTAAAGCAGTGAGTGCCGGGCTCTCCTTGCCTTGTTGGTTTTTTTTTTTTTTGCCCCCCGCCCCTTTAAGAGACTGGAATGCTTCCTGGAGCAGCTCCCGAAAGCTGAGCTGAGGTGAGCCTGCATTCTTTTCTCCCTTTTTTTCTCCCTCCCCTCACGCAGACAGGAGCAAGGGAGTGTGGAGGGGTGGGAACACAGCAAGAGGAGCAAGCCCCAAAGATCTCTGGTCCGAATTTAAGTTGCCAGCGGATCTTAGGGGTCGTGTAAAAGCGCCCTTTGTTTTGACTTGCTGATCTCCACATGGGAGACAAGCTTTAGAATAACAAACAGGAATTGCATTTTGTCATTTTGCAAGGAGAAACAACGCCTTTGGTTTTCCTTCACTCTTTAGTTCAGTCCTCATTCCATCTCCATATTAGTTCCAACTGTCCCTGTTCTCCATCAAGAGTCCCCCTCCTCCCACATGAGAACTCCTTGTCATCTTTGTTGTCCCCACGCCAAGCATTTCAGGGCCAGCTTCTTTGATTTTGCTGTGCGAATGATCCCAACACATATCAGGGTAGATGAAGTTCCCCATGGCTATGGGTTCACAGCCTTGCAACGCTAGCTGTGCTTTATATTGCAACACTGCCATTTAGCTCAGTATTGGAAAAGGCTTCATTTCACAAAGAGGAAACTAAAGTTGCCTTGAGGTTAAGAGCACAGCCAGTAATAATACAGCAAAGTCTTCTT
Organism: Phrynocephalus versicolor; assembly: GCA_023846285.1. NCBI lineage: Eukaryota > Metazoa > Chordata > Lepidosauria > Squamata > Agamidae > Phrynocephalus > Phrynocephalus versicolor. The sequence goes on from JAHTLZ010000065.1 coordinate 7,365,301, forward strand.
TCTGAAGATCCAGGATTCATTATATCCTGTCTCACTCTCCTTCTCTTACTGGGTGGATAATTTGTTCTTGGTCAGAGCAGGCCTTTGCTTGCTGTTTGTATCTACTGCCTTAACCAAATCCAACACAGAAGCATAAAAGTTAAGACTGTCTTTTAAGAGCTCCTATCAAAAATAGGCAGAGTTTGGAAATAAACCAGTTAACAAATGGCTGGTTCATTGTAAATCCCATTTCTGCCAGAGCCTGGAAAAAAGCAAATTATGATATTCCTTGTGCCATGCTTTTTAAAATAACCATGCTGCTTTGAAAATAATGCAGTGTTTGTTCACATTGTTAGTTTTTTAGAGTAGCAAATAAGATTTAGTGGCTACTTCGCAGTGTTATTTTGAGAGATCAATATGTTGGAGCGGGGAAGCATTGAAAATATTTTTAAAAACAATTTTAAATATCATAAGTAACAAGTGGTTCATGTATAAGGAGTGATGAATGTATTTGGTTTTTAAAAAAAACTGACAGAAATCTGTTATCTTTTACAATTCAAGGCTCTGCTTTTGGCAATAAGAAATAATGCAGTTATATTATAATTTCAATATACAATAATAAAGGGTGACTTCATTGCTTTTGAAATGTCTTCATAACTGTAATTACCTTCACAGTTATACAAGGTGGTGTTCAGTCATTATATGGTATTTAGGAAAATTAGGGTTCATAGCGTTCAAGGTTGTTTGTAAAGTAACTATTTAATAAAAAGTATATAGCTACTTTTGAATAATAAGAAACCAAAGAATGATAGCTATAATGTTTAATTAAATTATGAGGGAACTTGCACCTTTAAGGAATTCATGCTTTTTGCAGCAAAATTTCTATTGTCAGAATATCATCTGAAAAGGGATAATGTGCATTAACGAATATAGAAAACAAATCTACATACTTTTGATTCTTTAATTTAATGCTTAATGCAAACAAAACCAACAAAAATATTGACCTTTGGACAAATGCAACTCTGCAACAGTAGGTGTGTGGAGATAATGTAAAGGTAAAGGTTTTCCCCGGACATGCACACTAGTTGTGACCAAATCTAGGGGCAGTGCTCATCTCTGTTTCTAAGCCAAAGAGCCAGTGTTGTGCAAGTCTGTGGCCATGTGGCCGGCATAGCCAAATGCAATTCTGCGCGTGGAACACTGTTTACCTTCCCCACTTTTTATGGCATCACCTACTTATCTCCTTGCATTTACAGTAAATGCTTTCAAACTGCTAGCTTGGCAGGAGCTGGGGTTAACAACGGGGGCTCACTCTGCTGCGTGGCCCCTGGGATTCAAACTGCTAAGCTGCCGACTTTGCAGCCAACAGTTTCAGTGCTCTAGTTGACTGAGCAATCCCCCTCCCCTCCCCTTTCCCAGTTTGGATGTGTGCAAATTCCTTGCTTTTAATTTTTTTTAGAGGCCCCAAACAGCATCAGATAAAAACATTCATTCTGTTTCCGGACACCTAATTTCTTCTAAATTTTGTACAAATTACAGCGCTACCATGGGAGGGCCTCGAGTAATGGGGAGAACACTAGCAGAAGTGTCTGAGAACTTTGTATGGATGGGGGGGGATCATACAGAGAGAAATTAATCCTGCCTCCTCCCCAACACCTTGCCCTGCTCCTTGTCTTTCACACCTGTAGGCATTTCCTCCTTCAAGAAACGAGGAGCTGAACTCACTGAGTGCAAATTTTATTTGATTCATTTTGTAATTTAAAATAAAAATCAAAGCTTTCTTTGTAAATTTGACAGAGAGAAGTTAAAGTTTAAAAATAACAAAAACCAAGGCAAAAAATGAAACTGATCATTTAAATAACCATCATAATCCTGGAACTGCAGGGCTGGAAAGTGTCCTATGACGCATCATAATCCTGGAACTGCAGGGCTGGAAAGTGTCCTATGGCGCATTGCATTCAGTCCCCTATATAGGAGGCACAATGGAGACTCTGAGCATCTGACATCTAAGCCACTAAACTATCCAGCAGTTATATAATTCCTAATCATTTCCACCCACTTTGAAATAAGTTTCTATTACTATCACTAAGGGCGTTTATACACAACCCCTAAACTCCGGGGCAAATGGCTTTAAAAATGTTTCCCCACCAGCTCCGGAGTTTACAGGAAATTAAGTGCGACCACGCCCACTTTAGCACGTCCCAGCGCACCTTTCAGGTACCTGCTCTCAGCAGGTGAAAATTCCTTGATGCGGTGTAACGATAGTGAGAGTGGGGCTCTCCTCGCTTCTGTTTGTTGTTTTTTTGGCTCCCGCCCCTTTAAGAGCTACTTTACAGAGACTGGAACGTTGCTGCGGCAAGAGCGAGAGGCAGAACGGAGGTGAGCCACATTCTTTTCTTCCTTTTTTTTTTCTTCCTCCCCTCACGCAGACAGGAGCAAGGAAGTGTGGAGGGGTGGGGACACAGGAAGAGCGACAAGCCCCTAAGATCTCTGGTCTGAATTTAAGTGGCCAGCGGATCTTAGGGGTCGTGTGAAAAGGCTCTAAGAACTCTGATAAAATGATTTGTGATTATGCCTTGATGAACAAGGGAAGGAATACTGATTCTTTCATTATAATTATGTTGAGTGATAATGAAACATACAGTACCCCCCCACCTATCGTAGGGGTTAGGGACCCACCTGACCCGCGATGACTGAAAAGCTGTGATATGCAGATGCAGGTCGGGTGGGGTATGGGGCGGGGGGCTTCTTGGAGCAGTGCGAGCCAGTGGTGTTGAGGGATCTGACCCCCACTGCCACTCACCCGTGCTGCCCCGAGACTTCTGGGAGCAACCTGGGTGAGCGGCGTTGGGGGATCTGATCCACCACCGAACTGGAGCCCAGGGCTTGGGGAAGGGAGAAAAAGGTTTTAAAAGCAGGGCTTTTAAACCTTTTTTTCCCCTTCCCCACACCCCGGGCTCCAGCTCATTGGCGCTGGGGTGGGGAAATAAAGGGTTTTCTCCCTCACGCCAGTGTGAATCAGCTGGAGCCCGGGCAGGTACTGCTATCCTGCGATATAGTGGGACAGCAGTATCTGAACTGCAAAATGGCAGGGGGTTACTGTGCTTCTTTCTTATCTGTCCCTCTGTTCTCCTAGATGGCCCAGAGAGTCTCAAGATTTCAAATAACATTTACCACAAACAAAACAATTCAGAAATAAACAAACAAAGGTTTTTTTCCCTTATTATAAATAGACTGGAAAGGGGAGTTATTTTTTAATCTAAGGAGGCATGCTAAATGTAGATATAGAGAGGCCGTGTTTCTGCTGCATACTTTTAAAGGAAGCAGTAGAGTCCTAGGTGTCTGTGAAGATTCTCAGTCATCCAGGTGAGTTTATCTGGAAGTTGAGTCATGGCAACTGGACTTCTTTTTCTTGAGAGATTGAAACATTTCGCTGCTCATCCAAAGCGCTTCATCAGTCTGAAGAAAGCTAGTTGTGAGTCCTCCATTTTACAGTTCACTTTGACCTCTTGTCACCTTGGTCTGAAATTGGCTCATAAGATGAACAATGGCCTGAATAGGCTCGTTAGGTAGACAACAGTATCAATAGCCTTACGTTGAACAATGGCCTAAAGTGCTGAAACCCATAAAGTATGGGTCGTTAGCTATGGTCTTGGTGGTGAAGGTGTGAAGTATTTTTTATTTGTCTCGGTATTGTTGAAATCACAGCCGGATAAGTGGCAGATAGGCCGTGCCTGAGGCTGCCACCTCTGTTGAGAGAGGGGTTTTCAATGCTCACATGAATGGCTCCCCTGACCACTCTCTCAAACCACCTATCTTCTCTGTTTAATATGTGTACATTCTCATCTTTGAATGAGTGCCCTTTGTCCTTCAAATGGAAGTGTACTGCTGATTCTGGTCCTGAGCTGTTACACCTTGTATGTTGGGCCATCCTTCTGTTTAATGGCTGTTTAGTTTCTCCAATGTAAAGGTCTGTGCACTCCTCACTGCATTGGACCGCATATACTATATTGCTCCTTTTGTGTTTTGGTATTGGGTCCTCTGGGTGGCTGAGTCTCTGCCTTAGTGTGTTTATGGGTTTGAAATAAACAGGGATGTGGTGTTTGCCAAAAAAACAACAACAACAAAAACTTTTTAAGCTTCTCAGACACTCCAGCCAAATACTCACAAGCATGCACTTTCATTGTCTTTGTGATGCAAGTTGAAATTGTAAAAAACCAAAACAGTAAAGTATTTCATTGATTATGCCAGGTATTCTCAAGTGCTGGCATACATACTAAGGGTGGGAAACAGAATCAGTTGAGGTGGCATGTGGAGTTTTTAAAACATTTAGTAAGAAATGAATTTCCTTTAGTCTCCATAAAAAGATAAAAAGTAAAGGTTCCCCCCGCACATGCGTGCTAGTCATGTGTGACTCTGGGGTGGTGCTCATCTCCGTATTCAAGCCGAAGACCCAGTGTTGTGTAAGTCCATGGCCATGTAGCCAGCATGGCTGCAAGGAAACATTGTTTTATCTTCCCACTTTTTACAGCGGCACCTATTTGTCTACTTGAATGTACATGCTTTCGAACTGCTAGGCTGGAAGGAGCTGGGGTTATCAGCGGGAGCTCACTCCGCTGCGTAGCACCCGGGATTTCAACTGCCGAGCTGCTGACTTTGCAGCCAACAGTTTTTCAGAGCCTTAGTCCACTGAGCCACCAAACCCCTAGTCTCCATGTCCTCCTTCAAATATGAAGTCCACCTTCTGCTAACCCTGACTGCTACAGATTATCATTTTGACATGGTAGGAATAAATATGGGGAAGCATGGTGCAACCATAGTGCAAGGAAAATACGCTTTGATCTGCTGTAATCCACAGTTTTTCATATGGAGACCTGGGTGGCCTCCAGAGCTAAGATTGGTGTAGCTGTCCAGATAATAAATAATTCTTGTGTTGCAAAAGTCAGCAGGGAGAAACAAAGGGATCTTATGTTTGTACGCAGCTCCAAACAGAAGAAGCTGACTTGGATCTCACGAGGTGCTGATTGGCAATTTTCACCTCTTTTTTACACTCACTTTTCCAAAGTGATTTAGCGATAAATCTGTTGCAGCACTCACTTTGGAGAGACTTTTTTAAAAGAGAAAAGAGAAAGAAAGAAAGAGAAACACTGCTTGGATACAACAGGCACTCAGTTGAGGACAATTGACTCTCCTGTGAGAACGCCTTTGCATCAGATGAGGTGACCACACACAGCAGAAGCAACGGCGGCAAAATGAAGCCACTATTACCAGACAAAGAAAAATATGTAATTCCCCACTGAAAAGAGACAATGCCTCATTAGACTTCCAGGCATTGTGGTATTGACTGTTTTTAATTCATTTTTTCCTATACCTAATCTGATGTAATCTGGGAGGTTAATGGTCACTGTAGTTGCCTTTACAGTGTTTCTGTTTACTTGCCAGTTGCCTTGCTGTCAATTTACCATAAATGAGAAATATATTAGAAGAATGTCTACAAGCATGTAAATGTCCTTCTCCCCCCCCCCCCCACACACACAAAAAGCCCTTTGAGCTTTTTGTTTCTATTGGAGCAGGGCAGTGACAGAATGAGTGGTCAGATATAATGGTTGAAAGTGTGAGATGCACTGAAATAGGGCTGGAGGTCTGAGAAGCAATTTCAGAGGACCGCAAGAGGGGAGCAATGCAGAACAACCTCAGATAGGATTGAAATGTACAAAAGAATGCAGGGCATGGGTAAAGTGGATACAGGGACGCTCTTCTCTCACATACAAAATACCAGAACTAGGGGATATCCAGTCAAACTGAGGGTTAGAAAAGTGAGAACAGACAAAGGATTTTTTTTTAACCCAGCGTGTTGTTAATCTGTGGAACTCCCTGTCACAGGATATGGTGATGGCATCTGGCCTGGATGCCTTCAAAAGGGGATTGGACAGATTCCTGGAGAAGAAGTCCATCAAAGGTTACAAACCATGATGGAGATGTGTAATCTCCAGGCTTAAAACCAGGGTACTCCGAGGGCCAGTTGCAGGGGAGTGGTTGCAGGAGACTGAAATCTAGTCTCATGCACTCCCATAGGCATTTGGTGGGGCCACTGTGAGATACAGGAAGCTGGACTAGATGGGCCTTTGGCTTGATCCAGCATGGCTCTTCTTACGTTCTTATGTTCTTATGTTCATAGTAAGACTTTAAGAATTTTGCCGCTTATCAGAGTAAAAATAGCAGTGGGTTAATCAGAACTGGTGCACAATCGCTCCCTATGGATGTCCACACGAATTGTCTCAAACGAGACAAAAATCTGTGCAAATGTTCTCTCTTTGCATGATGCAGTGATACAGTAGAATTCAGCTTCTCTTGGTGAGGAATTTGGAACCGTCTCCCCTCGGGTGTTGAGTGTCATTTTTTGAAAAGCACAAAATCCATTAATCCCTGGCAATGGTTTGTTTTTTTTTTGGGGGGGGGAGCCTGGTTAAGCTTGGCGCAAAGCCCTGTTGCAGGTTTAACGGCTCCTGGGAAGAGAACATTGGCCGTCAAATATATCCCCACCAGAATAGAGACACTTGGCTCAGCACGACTCAGTGCTTGTATGCACTCTGGGGGAAAAATGCATGCCATTCCCCTGAGTTAGGAGCATGGTTACAAATGAAAGGGAGAAGACAGAGATGACACTCCCATGCTAATTATAACCCATCTCCATTCACATAGCTCATGTTATGTCACCCTGCCCACGATAAACCACCCTGCTTTTCAAGGCTTTTTCTTTTGGCTGTCAACCACATTGTCGCAGATTGGAAGTTGGCAAAGAGGATCTGAGGTACAGAAGCAATTTTCTGTGTGGTGATTTATGAGGCAACATGGAGCGGGCAGCCAGCAACTCCTCTGCCTGAGCCTGGATCATGAAGTGGCATTTAGAAACTTCTCTGGCAGCCTATGTGGTGGCTTTTTTGCCCTCCTGCTCCCTTCCTTCTCCATTTTCTTCCTCCCCTCTCCTGTTGCTTTTTAAAAAATCTAAATAGCAAAGGCGAACTTTGCCAAGGTGGAATGGCCTTTCAAGGTGTGAAGATTTGCTGCGTCTGGCCAGCAATTTCCTCTCAAATTACTTAAGTGTCCTACTTTCTAACCTGAGCTGCTCTGGTCAGTTTTTAAAATAATATTTGATCAATTTACTGGCCTTTTATTTAGCCCTAAAGGACCAGGAGAAGCCTGGGTAGCTCAGTCGGTAGAGCCTCAGACTTTTAATCTGAGGGTCCAGGGTTCACGTCCCTGCTTTGGCAATTGCATTTTGGGGCATGGTGGCTCAGTGGACTAAGCCTTCCGAAAACTGTTGGCTGCAAAGTCAGCAGCTCGGCGGTTCGAATCCCGGGTGCCACGCAGCAGAGTGAGCTCCCACTGTTAACCCCAGCTCCTGCTAACCTAGCAGTTCAAAACCATGTAAATGCAAGTAATGTAGAGAAATAGGTAACACTGTAAAAAGTGGGAAGGTAAAACAGTGTTTCCTTGCAGCCATGCCGGCCACATGGCCATGGACTTGCACAACACTGACTCTTCGGCTTGAATGTGGAGATGAGCACCGCCCCTGGAGTTGGATATAACTAGCATGCATGTGCAGGGGTGGGATCTTTACCTTTGCTTTAAAGGACCAGGGTGCAAAGAGTCCTCAATTTAATCAATTGTGCAAAATTTTGGAAGGCTTACTGAACACTGGAAGTGCAGTGGATGCTGCTTTGAAGTGCCCATCCTGATCAGGAGTGGCTTGACAGGACTGTGCGGTGTGGGTCTTGATTTTGATGTTGCTTCAAAAATGGCTCAAGGGTAGATATGGCATTTATCTGTGGTTCGGGGAAGCTCCATCTGGAGTTTTCTATGTGCTTCCATGTTCAGTGAACTCGTGAGTAGAGATGGGCACGAAACGAGCGATTTTTCGTTTTGTTTTCATTTTTTCATTTCGTTTTGTTACGCAACGAAAACGAAATGAAAAAAATTTCAAAACAAAATGAAAACGAAAACGAAAACGACCATTTTTGCCGTGTTTTTCATTTTTGTTGCAGCAAATGCATTGAACTGAAAAGAATGCTAACAAAACAGCAATTTTTCATTTTTGTTTTTGTTTTTTCATTTCGTTACGTAACAAAAACGAAAAAGAAAAATTTGCAAAAACCCACCGAAAAATGAAAACAAACCAAAACGGACCCCTAAACGACCAAACGACAAACGAAACACCATTTTTTGGAGTCGTGCCCATCTCTACTCGTGAGCCATGCCCTCTGGTGGCTGTGCTGCAGGGAGATTTTGAAGAAAGAGTAAATTTTGACTACAGAATCTGGGGGTTTATAGTGAAAAAGTTCCTTCTCCAAACTTTGACTGCATGGAAGAGCAATAGCGTACGAGCTCTGGAAGGCAAAGCTAGTAGTGATGTCTGTACTGGAGGCATAGACAACAAGCATATTCAATCTTACTTTCACACCACCTCTTGAGTATGAAAAGGGGTCACATCACTAATGGGGGTTGAAGCACCATTCACTTTGTGCATTTGTTTCCTTGCACCCATCATGGCACTATTGCATCCCAGTATCTGCACAACACAGGGCTGCAACTGTTTTCAATAGAGTCAAGAAGCCTTGCTTTCTGGGTGGAGCCTCGTGGCACAGTGGTTAAATGCCTGTACTGGTGGTAAAACTGTGCTCTCGACCTGGGCTTCAATCCCAGGTAGCCGGCTCATGGTTGACTCAGCCTTCCATCCTTCCGAGGTCAGCAAATTGAGTACCCAGCTTGCTGGGGGAGGGAATGTGTAGCCTACACAATGTAATTAAATTGTAAACTGCCCAGAGACTACTTGAAATGGTATGGGGCGGTACCCATAGCAAAGCAGAACACTTTGCTTTGCTTTGCTTTGGAATGTTTACACCACCACTACATGTTGGTCTAACTGCACTGACTTGCTGCAGTAAGGATCTGCTCAGGTGTACCCTGGTGCTGCCTTGTTTTGTGCTGATCCATGCATTTTGTAGGCATATGCTCTTGAAAAACTTTCCCTTATATGTGTTTTGTTGGTGGTCCCCTCTAATTCTCCCTGTGCCCCATGAACCAGCAAGGGAAGAGAGGGTGAAGGAGACCAGGAGAGATGGAGAAGATAGGCAAAAGGGAAAGGCAATCTGTGCTAGGAATAAGGAGGAGCAATTTCAGAGATGTGTGTACACACAGTTCAGGGATGGCACAGTGCATTCATCTCTATATGGGTACACAAATATGGATGATCTATACAAATCTAGCAGCAACACCACAGTGTGGGTGAGCCCTCAGATCAAAACCTTTAAAATTTCTATTTTTTTTTAAACCCCAACACAACAACTGGAAATTTTAGTGTGTGTTTCCAAAAATGGAGAATTTATATAAAAAAACTCATCTTCACACAGTTCAAGTAACCAGTTTTTTTGGGCCCTATGAACCAAAACAACAACCAATTACTTGTTCAAAGTAACTTTCCACATTACCATCTATAGCGTCTATTGACCTCCTGATCTTGTTCAGGTCATATTCCATCTGTTCTGATGTCTATTAAGGACAATTAGCAGAGAACACGCCGTCCTGTTCCTATTTCAAGCAGTCTGTTCACAGCTTATTAATAAGTGGCCTTCGACTGCTCATGAAGTTGTAGATTGTGCGGGTTGTATGAAGGTGTTAAATAAAAGTATGTTTTATTTCTTGCCGAAAAAAATGTATTGACCTTAGAAAACCCAACATGATAAATTTCTCTGCAGTAGATAGATATTCTGTATATGTGTGCTTATATCCTATAAATTTTTGATACAATAATATATGTATTGGGATATATACAGTTTATGGTATAGTATAATATACTGTATATGAGCATTTATATGAAATGCTATTAATTTGGCTATATGATGTGCCCATCCAAGGCTTCATCAAGGCTTTGTGTGAATTGTGTTCAGCCATGCTACCAACCTCTGATTTCGTTTTGCAATAATGGGTTGGATTTCCTTGGGATAGTGACGATCCCTCCTCTTCTCACCACTTTTCTGCAGCTTACCCTCCATAACCTGGTTTTGCAAAGGAAGGGCAAACCACAGTTCTCTTGTTTATGGCAGTGAGAAGCTAGGCTTTGGGTCAAACCAGAACAGGAGGCCTGCAGTTCCCAATTCTGGGGAATGTTGAGTGGTGAATCATTTAGTGGGAGAAGCTTGTTTCCATTTTAAAAGTCCTGCTTCCATCCTGCAGGAAAATTCTCTTGGGCCCATTTCCTGCCAGAGACCTTCCTAGGGAGAGAAGATTTAATAGATTGGTCTTAAGCAGACTTTGAATTACCGTTCTATGGATTCCTTGCCCACCTACTCTAATTTCTGAGGAGCTGTGATCTAGGTTTTTGAGTGTCTAGTTCTAAGGCTTTCCACCTGTAACCCAGATGTTCTTGGGCTGCAACTCCCAAAAACTATCCTAGCACAGTTAGTGGTGAAGGCTTCTGAGGGTTTCAGTCCAAGATCACTTGGTTACCCAAGGTTAGGTACAACTGACTTAGAAGATGAAGATTTAGAACTCAACCTCCACCAGCCAGATGACCACCTCAATCGGATTTCATGTCTACTTTGGCAGCCACAATGATGAAAGTGAAAAACTAGAGAAGAATACAAGTAAGGAGCTGAAGCTCACAGCTTCTTGCTGTCAGTGTGTAACTGAAAAAAATAATTATCTATTCTCATTGGAAGATTTCTCTGCATCAGATGTTTTCCCCTTGAGAAATCTCACAAGATATCATGGATGTTTCATACTCACATTTACTTCCAGAAATAATGTATCATCAGGTCACAGAATCACAGAGTTGGAAGAGACCTCAAGGGCCATCCAGCCCAACCCCCTGCCATGCAGGAACCCCCATCATAGTACTCCTGACAGATGGCCATCCAGCCTCTGCTTAAAAACCTACAAAGAAGGAGACTACACCAGCCTCCTTTGTTGCAGCGTATTCCACTGCCAGACAGCTTTAACCATCAGGAAGTTCTTCCTAATGTTCAAATGGAGTCTCTTTTCCTGAGGCTTAAAACCATTGCTCTGAATCCTAGTCTCTGAAGCCATGGAAAACAAACCTGTCCCCTCTTCGATGTGACATCCTTTCAGATATTTAAACATGGCTATCATATCCCCTTGGCCTTATGTCAACCCTTGTCAAGGTTTTTCAGGTACAGAGAACTCAGAGGTGATTTAATTTCCCCCCATCCAGCACCGGTCAGTTGGATCCCGATGACTCTAGGAGTGCCTTCAGACTGTGCAGCTTGCCCAAGGCTATGCAGGCTGGCTTTTCTGGGATGCACGACGGGGAGCTGAATGCCCAACCTGTGGCAGGCAGATATCCAAACCACTGAGCCAGCCAGGCAGAAGAAACACCAGTTTGCACACAGTTGTTCCAGTTCTTGTGCAAAATGGCATTCTATCTACACAAGAGTCTCTTCAAACAGGATGGCACTTTGCAGATTTCAGAAACTGATTGCACCAAAGAATGAGGTATTTTATTTTATTTCTAGAGATGGACACAAAAAGCTAAAGCAGGAACCCCCGTCACAGCATTTTGTTTTGTTTTGCATTTAGTTCAGCTCAGTTTGTTTTGTTTGAAATGGTTCTTTTGTTTCATTATTCTGTGTACTCGTGTGTGTGTGTGTGTGTGTGTGTGTGTGGTGCTTATGTAATTTCCCACACCCAATCAGGCATGGGAAAAGGTGGATTTGTAGACTTTTTTTCCACCCCAAGTGCCAATCAGCTGTAGCGTGGGCTTGGGGAACAAAAAAATGTTTTCAAATCTTGCCTTTCCCCCTACCCAATCGGGTGCAGAGAAACTGGGGGATTTTAAGACTTTTTTTTTTTTGCCCAAGCGCCAATGAACTGTAGCTCAGGCTTGGGGCAGCCCCAAAAAATAAAAGTTTAAAAACTGCTCATTTTCCCCACCCGATGGCCTATATACGCCTATACCCAAGTGCCGATCAGCTGTAGCGCAGCTTGGGAAAAAGCTGCGGTTTCCCGCACCTGATCAGCCCATGGGGGTGGGATCGCCAGCGTTTTCCCATAGAAATGCATTGTCTCAATGCTTTCCTGTGGGAAAACAAAAAATGAAATGGAATGGAATGGAAATTTCCATTTTGTGTCCTTTCATATTTCTTTGAGGGGGGGTTGTTCGTTATTCATTTTGTTATGCAACAAAATGAATAACAAATAACAAAACAAATAAAACATTCATTTCGTGCCCATCTCTATTTTTTTTTTTTTGAGGTCAGCTCAGGGTTGTTTGTGTTTGTACCACCAGAAGAAAAAGCATCTCTTGCTTTAGGTTTTCTGTGAGCTAGCAGGTGAATAAATATCATTTTGGTTCCATGGTGGATTTCCTTTTCCTCATGATAGTTAGCTCTGCCTCTTGCTGTTAAAGCTTGGTTTTGGGGTCCAACAGGGTGCTTCTCCATCTCTTGTAATGGATATTAGAGATGGGCAGCTTACAAAAAAAAAAAACACTTTTTGTCATTTCATAAGCTTTCAAAATGTTAACAAATGAAATGAAGGGGAAACAACATTTTGTTACGAAATGAAATGAAACACTTTTTCCCTTTGAAAATGATAAGTTTCATTATTCTTTAAAATGGCTCCCTTGTAAAAAGCTACCCACCAAATCTGGTGCCTCTAGGACCCAGGGGAGCCATTTTATAGCGTAACAAATTGTTTCATTATTGTTTCATTTCATTACACATTTTTAAAAATTCATTTGAAAATGAATCAAAACAAACTACTAGTAGAAACGAAACAAAATGAAATGAAACTCTATTTTTCTGTTTCATGCCCATCCCTAATGGATATAATTATTGGTCAAGATCCAGTGATACATCCTGGTCAACACAGTTAGGATTGGGATCCCCCCCCATAATGCTCTGCAGTAGGCTCCTAAGGTGCACAGGGGTCTATAAGAAGAAGGGGGGGGTTCACTCATTCTCCCATAACTCATGGAACGGACCAAAAGTATGCTGTGGGAACCTCACCGTTGTTTGAATGAAACCAAGGCACTTTTACATTTAAATTTAATAAATAGAGGAAACAGTACATTTTAATGTGGTAAGTTATGCATAATGAATTGTGTTTCTTTTGAAACAGTGAGGTAAGGTTGGAACCGATAAGAAAATAAATATTGCACCTATTTTGATTTTTGCTGATATTTCCATTGGCTTCACCCCCAAAAAAGTGGATTTAGAAACATGTGCACGCCTAGGAAGCCAGAAACCCTATGATTTCAGAGAACAATGTTGTTTCCCCTGAACCAAATCCGCCCCCAATGAATATTTCAGCTGGAGTATTAGGATTGGAGTCAGCAAAGATGAACACTTTTCACAGTTTCAGGAAGACAGGAGAAGGGAGCAAGTACCTGCTTTTAAAATATTGGTTTCCTTCTGCTCCAATTGAGTCCTGTTAGGGACTGGCTTTTGGCTGTAAGTATCTGGACCTCCAGCTGTGATGTCTGGGATTTTTGGGGGACAGGAAGACTCAGAGCTCCTTTTATAAAAGCAAAGGTGTTGCTGAAATCAGAAAGGACATTAAAATACAGTAATACCTCAGATAAAGAATGCCTGGGATAAGAAATGTTTCGGATAACAAATGGAAATTTCCAGGTATAGGGTTGCCTCAGATAACAAATGTTTCATAATGCCTTGCGAAAACTGTGTGCGCTGCATGCATTGCAGGATGCATAGTTTGTGGAGGGGTGGGAGGAGCATTTTTTTTCATGGTGTTTTGAAGCCATTCTGGACATGTTTTGCTGAGGGATTTGGACCTTTCAAACTTGGTAAGATAGGGAGCTAGCTTTTATTAACCTTTGCACTGCTTTTCTTTGCATTTTTGACTGGAAGAGGCTGGGGTAGTCTTGCTGGTTTGATTTCTCCATGTTTCCAGTCTTTTTTCATTGGTCTGCAGGCAAAAATGGGCTGGATTTTTCTTCCTCCTTATGTTTGTTTGCATTTTTCCCCTATTGCACTTTTGGTGTGAACAGGCTGGGGTAGTCTTGCTGGTTTCTCTTGTCTATGTTTGCATTGCACTGCAGGGGGATGTTCTGGAGGGTGTTCCAGCACTGCAAGCCTTTAAAGTGCATTTTATAAAGAGGTCTGGAAACCCACTCCCCAGCTTTTTTGCCTTTTTTCGGACCTCCGGAATGGATTAATTGGTTTTCCATTCATTTCAATGGGAAACCACATTTCAGATAACAAATTTTTCGGATAACAAATTGCCCCTGAGAACGAATTAAATTAGTTATCAGAGGTACCACTGTATGGCTCATGTAGGTTCATGAAGTAAAAGGTCTGATGTTAGGTCTCTCTGTAGAACATTCAAAGCAAGAATAAGATAAGCCGTCGAATTCTATGTGAGCATGGTTGGCATTACTCAGAGCACACACACCCAAATAGGGAATTATCCAGTTCAGCAACATGACGGAAGCTGGAGAAAGAAGCAATCTAAAAGAAAGTTGATTCATCAGAATTTTCTCATAAGAATTAAGGCTAGAGTTTTGAGTCCTGGGTACTGTATCTTAAAATTACACCTTTATCACCAAAGGGTCAACATGTGATCTTTGAGTATATACAGTATCGAGAAAATATTTCCAATTCGTAATTTTGTGCAACTTGTGTTCCTTGCTCAGGTGTGAAATCCGAGTATTAAAGTAACTGTATAAATAAAGATAGGGATGCTGTTTTGACAGCCATTTTGGGTGCCCTTCTGACTTGCCGAACCTGTGCGATTGTTCTGCCTTGGTCTCTTCCCTGGAAGACACATGGGTGTTTGAGATATTCACATCACTAATCATTCAAAATTAGAGATGGGCACGACTCAAAAAATGGTGTTTTGTTTGTCGTTTGTCGTTTAGGGGGTCCGTTTTGGTTCATTTTCGTTTTTCATGAATTTTTGCAAAAAAAATCATTTTTGTTTCATTACGTAACGAAACGAAAAAACAAAAATAAAAACAAAAAATTGCTCGTTTTGTTAGCATTCATTACAGTTCAATGTATTTGCCGCAACGAAAACGAAACACACAACAAAATTTCTGGTGTTTCGGTTTGTTTCGTTTCATTTTGGAGACAAAATTCGTTTTTCGTTTTGTTACGTAACGAAACAAAAAATGAAAACGAAAACAAAAAATTGCTCATTTCGTGCCCATCTCTATTCACAATCAGCCTTTAACTCCACCAAAGTCATTCAAAGATGCAAGGAAGTCCAGATATTACAAAAAAAACTCAAATCTCTGCTGTAGGCATGATGTGAATACTTTGGGAGATGATTTCAATTCTTGATGGGGGTGGGGAAGCAGAAGATGTGCTATGCTTTGTCCCAGACGTCTGCTGCAATCTTTTTCTCAGGAAAATAATCAGATTTTTATTCATTGTGGACAGTGAATTTGTGCTGCTGTTACAGGCCATCACATCACCTGTGACTTGTGGCAACTCTATGAATGAGCAATCTCTAAAATGTTCTGCCCGCATCAGCCCCGCTGAGTTCTTATAGACTCAGGCCTATGTATGCAGTATTCCTTCTGGTTTTTCAGCTTTCATTTCCCTCCTCTCCACTGTTATGCTCCTGTGTGCCACACACACATCCTTCTGCCACAAGTCCATGGTATGGCAGTGCTGACAATGAGAGAGGTGCCACAGTCCACATGGATAAACCAACATAAAGGAAAGTGGCCATCGAGGCACATACACACTATGCTTAAGCCTTCTGGCCTGACCCTGGCTCAACTCTTTGCTGTCCCCATGACCTATTTTATCCACTCACTTGTATCACGAGTCTTGCAGTTTGGACACCTTTGCAGTTTTTACCCGGGGTGGGGGATGTTAAGGGAATGGAACAGCACCCTCTGTGTGCTGCTTCCTTGCCTTTTGACTGTTTCATGTCAGGCCTTGCAATGAGTTAGCAACTTCATCTTGTTATCTTTCAGGATCATTTTCAGTTTTGCTTTAGGGTCATTAAATGTGTGTTGGATCAGTTTTATTCCAGAGGCTTTCTCTTAGACAACCTTGCAACCCTCAGCCTTTAATGCTACTGGTATGTGTTTATTTACTTATTTATTTATTTACATTTCAAAACAATGTACATCAAGACTACAGAGGATATTGTTTACAATACACAGTAACAATACAGTAAACACAATACATATGTTGACATGCGGTATCTGCGTGGTCCTTGAGATAGTTGATAAACTGGATTATATGGGGAAGATTTGCATGAATTATATGGCTTTTTGACATGCTGCTAAGATTAAACATGGTAAGTATGGATTTGTGAAGAGAGGACACTTCACACAATGGCTGCCACAGGGCTAAATATTCTGCTCCAGATTGTTGAAGAACAGATCTGAGGGACATATAGAATCACTAGGACGGTATCTCCAGATGCTCTCAAATAAGGAGGAAATTAGTCTCTTAGCTAGCTAAATCCTAAATTTCTGAGAATATCATAAACTACAAAATCACCAATGTCATCTTAAAAACAAGGCAGTGTAAAATAGGGTCAGGCCTGGCTAGTACTTGAATTGGCAACTACCAGGGAATATCAGGTACTGTGGGTGCCTGGCGTAGGAACTGGCAAGCGACTCCAGTATTCCTGCCAAGAAAACTCCATGAGCATGGGGTCACAAAGAGTCAGTCACAATTGTAATGACACAACAACAACAACAACAACAACAACAACAACAACAACAACAACAAC
>JAHTLZ010000065.1:7382023-7396951 GCA_023846285.1 Phrynocephalus versicolor
ACAACAACAACAACAACAACAACAACAACAACAACAACAACAACAACCCTGGCTGTTCCCATGCAACCTGGGATGTGGATAAAGGCATTTAAAGGGAGTCAAATGCATGAGTTGTATGAGCTGGATTGTGACAGAGGAGAGATCCTTGAGATCTAGTCCACTGCAGAAGTTAAATTAATGACTCTTGTTTCTATTTTAAATGTATGAATTATACCATCAGTTCTCACAACCCTCAAAGCCTCCAATACCAAAGAGCAGATAAAGCTCTTAATCTTTGTTTTTGATTCTATAATCTTCATCCCTTGCATTTTGCCTATTAAATCTCATCTTCCCTTCTCTTAGCAGTCTATACTGTGTGAGCTTTGGGAGTCTAGGATAAACTGACTGCTATGTGCTGCCTGAGGTTACTAAAGATTCCCCAGCGAGAGTAGCTTGTTGGTGCAGAAGGAGAAAAATAAGCCACCCTGGTAATGTGCTAAGACGCTATAGGCTTGGGAGAAACAAGCCTAGCTCAGAACTATCCCATCATTTCAAAGTTTCTAAATTTCCAAGCTGTTTGTTCCTTTTAAATAGAGGCTTAAAAGAAATAGATGTGTAAAAGATCAGTCCACTGTGACTTTAAGTGTAAAATCCATTTTAGTAGCAGGAAGCTGTTATACGGTTAGAGCAGTTATTTTTATTGTCTGTCTGGGCATAGTTTTTAACTGCAGGCACAGAATAAATCAATAGTGCCATAAAGCAACTCTCACCCGGTGCCCTTTTCTAAAGGGACATTGTTCTGCTCATGGTTTCAGGGGGGCTGCCAGCTTGTTGTGCTGAATTACACATCCCGCAAGGGAGACTGTGTGAGAGAGAGGGGGGAGGGGGGAGGGAGAGAAGAATGAACCACCTCTTCCCAGTGGTCCTTGTCTGCCAGCACCAATAAGCTTTGATAAAAAGGGAGATATTTATTTATTTATTTATTTATTTATTTTAGAGTATTGTTTTACCCTGCCTTTCTCCTTGGAAAAGGACCCAAGGCGGCTTCCAGTAATGAGGGCTAATATACAGTCCAGTACAATTAAGGCATGTTCAAGTACTGAGAACAGGGAATTGAGGGACATCCTACAGCATTAATAGACAACATTACATTAAAGCTACAAGAGAACGTGAGCAGTCAAAAGGAGAATAAAGGTCCACGTAAAGTTATGAGTGATGGAAACGAACATTGAAAACATAGTGTCCAGGTAATCACACAAGGTTATAAGTACAGTAGTTATAAACACAAAGTCTCTGTGACCCTATATAGATACATGTAAAAGACACATAATAGATAGTCCATCATTCTGGGAATGCAGAAATGGCTTTTTAAAAGGCTGGGTAGCATTTTCTTTCTTTTGTCAGCAAACATAACACAGCTGGGGCACACATGGAGGTTTTTTTTTAAAAAAACATACTCAAGTCCAAATGAAACGATCAAATTTGTTTACCTCTCACCTTCTGGCCACATGATATTCAAGATGGCTTAGGACAGTGGTGGCGAACCTTTGGCACTCTAGATATTTTGGACCACAACTCCCAGAATTCCCAGCCTGTATTGCCAGTGACGAAGGACTGTGGGGACTGTGGTCCAAAACATGTGGAGTGCCAAAGGTTCGCCAACACTGGCTTAGGAGGCTTTTGTAAAAAAATAAAAATGGGTACAGTAATAGAAGCCCGGCAAAGCAGCCCTTCATTCTCTATTTCCATGCACTTTGTCATCGTCATCTTTGACCTGCAGGGCTGGCCGAGACTCTCTGGATCATCAAGTCCAGCTACTGTCAAGGAGACCCAATGGGGAATCGAACTCTCAACCTTTGGTTCCTCAGCCAGAGACCTAAAAATCCCCTGATGTATCCAGCACTTCCTCTCTACCGGACTCATGGCTTTTCCCTCTGCCTTTATTGATTTGCATACAGGGTTGTTGTTCTTTTTTTAGTTTTCCAGCAGAAGCCAGTTGTCAGCTGTCTCAATAAAAATCAGGTGCTGTCGAGTCCCTTCCCAACTTTGGGCAACTGGCTTTTACCTCCATATTGTCAGATTTCTATCTGAAGGTTGGGGACATTGCTCCCCAGCCTGTGTCATGGTCAGATCATTATCTGCTAACATTTTCCCTGTCAATCGCTGCCCCGCCCCGCAGGGAGCATCGGCCCCTTGTTTGGGCCCGCCCCTGAAAGCTCCTTGACCCAGTTCGGTTCATGGAGGCCTTTGGGGAGCTTCCTTTTATTCCTTCTTCTGCCCTTTGATGCCTCTTGCTGAGGGTTTCTCCCTCTTTTCTTGTTTTGTACCGTTGATTTTAACTTTGTTGTAAACTGCCCCGAGTTCGTGCTGGAAGATGGGCAGTATAGAAATAAAACAAACAAACAAATAATAAATAAATAACTCTTCTCAGGCTTTCCTAGTACCTGGAAGTTGCCAGCTCTGCCTTCTGGTGATGCTCTGGGAGGCAATGGCTGGTTCCTCACCAGTGGGGAATCAATTCCGTGTCCCAAGCTCTGCAGCTGTCTTCCAAAAGCCTGTAGCATTCCCAGAGGTCGCGGTCTGCCCACTGTTGCAAGTAGGATACTGGGGTTGGCGAATGCTTGGTCGGATCCAACAGGGCACTTAATATTCTTCCAGTGTTTGTTGCGAAAGCTTCACCCACCCTCACCCACAAAGAGGAATCACAGCAGGAAGGATGCAAAATACTTGATATAAGGGGAAGAACCCTATCTAATTCTTTGCAACACACTCAGAGACATTCGTGCATTCCTGGAATTAGATTTAGAGCTTGGGTAACTACTTCTGCACTCTGGCAACAGGCACTTGAGTGCAGAGAATAACATGGTAAGTGAGAAGCATGGGCGTTTTACCCATGGTGAGCAATTCACATTGACAAGTTCAGGCCATTGCCTTGCACGAATGAACACCAACCTTGAGAATCACATGGTGCAAAATTATTTGGAAGTTGAGTCATGGCCACTGGACTTCTTTTTTGTGTGAGATCAATATGTTTCACTGGACATCCAAGTAGCTTTATCAGTCTAAGGAAAATTGGTGCAAGGCCTCAAGTATATAGTTCCATTGCATTCATGCCACCCTAGTCTGAATAGGCTCGTTAGGTGGATGATGGCTCGAAGAGGCTCATTAGATTACAATGGCCTGGGGTGTGTGGATGTCCCACATATTCAGCTCTTCCCAACACCCATTAAGTGTGGGTCAGCCATGCCCTTCCTGTTGGAGGTGTGAAGTGCTTCTGATTTGCAAGGGGAACTGATGAAAGGGAAGCATCATAAGTGGCAAACAAATTCTCCCCAAGACCCCAATCTCTGTTGAGAAAGGGATTTTCAATGCACACATGAATGGCTTCCAACTTTTTTTTAGACAGATGAAGCTACTTGGATGAGTAGTAAAATGTATCGAACTCACAAGCAAAGAAGTCCAGTTGCTATGACTCAACTTCCAGATAGCATGCAGATGACTGAGAGTCTTCATACAGCCCTACCGCACTTAGGTTTTTAATCGCCTTTTGCTTAAAGTCAAATCGCCTTAAAAATCACCTAGCACATTTCCAATCGCTTTTTCTGTGGAGCACCCTTGGCCACGCCCCTTTTTGGCCGCTGTGTCGGTTTTTCTTGTGACGGCCACCAGGGGTGGTGTTTTTCAAAACCGATTTCTATACTGCTTTTTGAAGCGATTTGGCTGTAACTGCAGACACCGTGCACTGTTTTTTTCCAGGTTTCCCCCTCTGTATGCCTTATCCTGCCGTCAGAAAAGTGGAAAATTAGCTACATTACTTAGAATGGAAGAACAACAGCATGACGTTACCCTAAAAAATAATAAAATTCTGAAATAGAAGCAGATGAGGGGGAAATGACGGAAAAAATCAGAACAAAAAGTGGTTTAGCAAAGTGCGGATGGGGAAACCAGTTCATGAGAAAACGCCATGTGCAGAATGCTGTATCGCTTCAGTGACCGTGTGACTGGGGGGTGGGGCAGAAGGCGAATCAAAACAAAAAGCAATTGATGTTTGAAGTGCGGTAGCGGCCATAGTGCAAAACTGAACCTCTGCCTGTCACTGAGTGGTAAAAGCATGCCTGCACTGTTTCTGTAGTTTCGACAGTAACATCAGTTCTGTTTCCCCGGCTGGCTATCTCTGCTGCCAGCTACTGTAAGACACGCAGCACTGTCTGGTGCAGTCGGGCTCGATTTCATTTTCCAGAAGACCCACCCACAGGGGAGGACTTGATTTAATGAAAGGGACTTCCCTGCCCTCCCCCGTGACATGCTGCTTTCTTCAGAGGCCAAATGTGCAGCCGCGCTGGTTAATCAAAGAGTGTTAAAACATTAACGCTCTTGCTTAGAAGTTGCTTTTTGCTGGTCGACACTCGAATAACAACATGTTGAACCGAGCCATTGCCCTAGGAGCAGACGGGTTCATCCGAGATCAACTGTAAATAATACATGGGGAGAGTCGTTCTCAAAGTAGTTAAAGAAGCTTTTGAAGCCATGTGTGACAAACCGATGCCCCTTAAACTTCCTAGTGCAATTCTGAACTGCCAAACATGCATGCATCCAAGCATGCACACACATATACACAATCAAGCCATGAGAAATGTTTAAAAAACATCAGGGAATAAATTAAACGCAAGAGCACGCTATGAATCTCCAGTGTCTCTCGCCGGCTTCCCCTCAAAGATTTATATGGGATGCAGCGAGGCCTGCTTAGTGACACATTTTAATTTAATTAAATTTCCTGTTGGATTGATGTTTGATCAAATCAATAATGTTAATGTTTTTGCAATTTAGAGATTAAAGCACGGATGAGCATATAGAGGCATGCACTCTTCGGTTTTGCCGAACACTTTCTGAAATACATCCTCTTCCATACATCTTGCCTTGAAGGCATATTTTGAGAAGACAGTCAGGGCAGGGGGATTCCACCTTTCATGCCAATGGGTGAGCTTGACCTGTTGTGAAAGAACTACAGGAATATAAAAGAGAAGAAGAGAACACACAGGTAACCTTCTTTCTTTCACAAAAGAGCCCGAGGACCTGCCCCCAGAAGTCACATCATCCAAGGAGAAGACACACAGCAGCAAGAATGGAACATCATTTACATGAAATTGTTTATGCCGATGTATATGCACAAATGCAAAAATAGAAATAACTTTTATCATTCCAACAAAGCTTCCTCAGCATCGTGATGACTACTCAGGGGAGCTGTGAGAGTCCTACCTCTGCAGGCTCATTCCTAACTAGAGATGCACAACCTCAAAGACCGTGCTCACTCTTATGGTTCGTTATCATTAAACCAGTTTCCACATTGCTTCACCATTCTCTGGACTGTCATAGAAGACTTGTAGGCAACCTAGACAGGAGCTGCTGGAAGCAAGATAAGCAAATGGATGTACTTAAACAACTTTTGGAAGATACCTTTTAGCACGAGGGGATCTAGCAACCACTTATTAAGCCCTTAGGACCCACCAAGTAGTAGTAGTAGTAGTAGTAGGAGGAGGAGGAGGAGGAGGAGGAGGAGGAGGAGGAGGAGGAGAAGGAGAAGAAGAAGAAGAAGAAGAATCCCTCCTTTCCCCCAACCCCTTTGGGTGGAGGAAAGGACCTCTTTTTTGCTGAGCAAGCTTGGGGCTCGGTGGGGGGGGAATCGCTGATGGGGTGAGGGGAAAGGAGAGATTTGGGGGGGCTGAGCCCCAGCTGATCGGCGCTTGGGGTCATTAAAAAATTGCTTCTTTCCTCCACCAGATGGGGTGGGGGGAAAGGAGGGATGGACACTGGGATGGGAAAAAAGGTTCCCCCCCACCCCAGCACCAATCAGCTGGTAGGTGGGGCTTGTGGGAGGGAAAATGGTTGCTTTAAAAGGCCCCAGACTTTTTTAAAAAACTTTTTCCCTCCCCCATGCAGCTTACAGATGGAACAAAATGGTTTGCTTCAACAAAAAACACAATTTCATTTCGTCTGTAACGAAACACTGCTTCCTTGGGTTGTTTCATTTCATTTCATTACATAATGACATGACAAAACAGCATTTTATTTTTCGATTTGTGCCCATCTCTAGTTCTCGCAAATTCAAGTTCTCTTCACAGATTATCAAGTAAATGATGAGAGTAATAGTCACTCCTCTTTCTATTTTATTCTCCCGACTTGAGCCAGATTCCTCTCTATATGGCCTCTTTCTTCCTCCTATTCTCTTCCCCTCTTCAGTGGGGAATGCTTCATGCACCCTCTTCAGGTCTTAGGAGCATAATATGCTGAATTATCATTTTTAGCGTTCCTGGTAACATAAGGAAATAGGTTTTCTCTCACTTCCTCCTTTGCTAAACACTGGAGTCACAGGGGACTTCTTGTCTTGGGTGCATCTCCCTGTGGCTCTTAACTGACCAAATAAGACTGAGCTGACCCAAGTTGTAACAGGGAGTTGAAGTTGTACCTCTGCTGCCTGTAACTAAGAACCTCATCACACAGACATGCATATTGAGGGCTAGACTGCTGTCCAGTGCACTCACATCCCCAATATAAACATCTGTACTTAATCGAGTTTTGGAACTGTAGGAAATTGTAAGAGTTTTTTTTTCCAAAATGTCTTTAAATTGCTTAGGAAAGTAAATTTCTCCTCCTTAAAATTCTGGGGAAAATTACTGGGCTGGGGGAACCTCCCTTATGAGGAAAGGCTAAAACATTTGGCGCTCTTTAATCTGGAAAACAGGCCACTGGGGGGGTATGATTGAGACGTACAAAATAATGCAGGGCATGAATAAAGTGGATAGAGGGAAGCTCTTCTCCCTCTCACAAAATACCAGAACTATAGGACATCCACTCAAATTGAGGGTTGGGAGAGTGAGAACAGACAAAAGAAAATATTTTTTTTTACCCAGCATGTTGTTAGTCTGTGGAACTCCCTGCCACAGGATGTGGTGATGGCACCTGGCCTGGATGCCTTCAAAAGGGGATGGGACAGATTCCTGGAGGAAAAGTTCTTCACAGGTTACAAACCATGAGGGAGATGTGTAATCTCCAGATTTAAAACTGGGATATTTCAAGGGCCAGATGCAGGGGAGTAGTATCAGGAGACAGATATCTAGTCTCGTGCTCTCCCGGACGCATCTGGTGGGGCCACTGTGAGATACAGGAAGCTGGACTAGATGGGCCATTGGCCTGATCCAGCATGGCTCTTCTTATGTTCTTATGGGTTTATTTGTGATGCCAATGAATAGTCTGTCCTGGACAACAGTGCTCCATCTGCTTTTGGGAACGGGGTCTTTTGACATTTGCTCAGGATGGCATCACATTCTTTTGCACCAGCCAATTTGTTTTCAGGGCAGAATGCTCACATGGGCATTGCCAATGGCCCTCCCCTTGACCCTTCCCTGTTAGTGATAATTGCCATCTTTCACACAGCTCAAAGGTTGGGCAGTGCCTTAGTCTTAGTGAGCTAAAAGTGGTTAATTCTTGGTCCCCTCTAAAGGGGTGTGTGGAGGAGACTGGAAGTGCATGTATGTGTGTGTGTGCTTTTTTTGGGGGGCGGGTTGCTAATGTCATTCAGAGTACACCTTCCAAAACAGGGACCAGGAACCCTCTACCCACCCACCCACCCACCCACCCCATTTGTCTGGGCAACAGCCACCGACTCCAGCACAGACCCAAAGCTAACTTCACCCCCAAGTTTAATTGCAGAGAGGAATTTCGTGCGATTAATGCTGGGAAGGGAGAACTCCACAGCCAGATGCAAGGTCAGCCTGGATTTATCTGAATTGCTGGAGCTTCTTGCTACTTTAAACATGATAATGCAAAGTCACGGTGCCAGACATCCCAGCAGGGCGGCGTACAGGTCGGGAGAGATAATTTTCAAGGAATTGCAGATTGCAGGGCGGTATTTTGTAACAAGGGGATTAAAACTGGATCCCTATCTCAGCAGTTAGAACAAGCATAGTCAGAGTGGCAGTGTTCCCTTCCCCCTTTCTCTCCCCCACCCCCGAAACACTCAGTACTTTTGTACCTCTGGTTGCAACATGGGTCACACTGACCCATGCTTCTGTTTTGTTTTGGTGTCAGGCTGTTCCTTTTGAATATCCTCTTCTCTTCCCAAGCTCCTGGCTTCACTAACAGTTGTGTCCCCATGTGGAGTGTGTTCACTCTTAGCTGGAAGGGGCCTTAGCCAGGAATTACCTGTCAGGGCAGTATTCAGAACTAGAGCCATTCCCGCTATCACTGGAATCAAAACTCTCAAGGCAGGATCATTGATCAACCTGAACCTGCTGCAGTTAGGGAGGAAAGTGTATGGCTTATATACTACCCAATAGTGCCTAAACCACTCTCTGGGGGGTTCATAATTGAATTATAGAGGATACAAATTGCACACACACACACACACACACACACACACACAAGCAAGCAAGCTTGGAATTTAATTTGCTGACTTCAGAAGGATGGACGTCAAACTTACGCCAGATACCTGATCCCGTTGGGATTGAACCCAGGTTGTTAGCAGAGTCTTGGCTGTGCTGTTGCCAAGTTTCACCACTGCACCAAGAGGCTCCTGGTAACCAGTGTTGCCTCGACTGTCTTGTGCTGCTGGAGGGGCTTGCAGAGTGTTTCCCAATCACTTTAGTACCCAGACTTGCAAGAAAAGGCCTGGATTTTCTTGTTTGAAAGAGTAACCCTTTGAGGGACCTATGAATCTGAGGCTCCCCAGCCAGCACGGTCCCCCTAAAGCAGGCCTGCCCAAATCCCGCCTGGGGGCCAAATCTGGCCTGTCAGGCCATTCTGAGTGGCCCGCGGCTGGCTGGCCCACCCTCCCTCCCCCTTCTTTGACCCATTTTTTAAAAATCTTCTGCCAACATTGACACCGCTGGGAAGCTTGTGCGGATGGGCGGTCTGCAGCCACCGGCACCGCAGGGGAAAGTGTGGGGGTGGGCAGGCCAGCGGGCCTCTGCCACCGCCAAGGAGCTTTGGGGTAGGCTGGCGGCCGAGCCGTCGCCACCGCTGGGGAGCTGGGGGGGTGCAAGGTCACACAGATCGCCTCTTCCAAGGGGCGACCTGTGGCCACGGCTCCGTGTGCTTCCTTTGGTCCCCACCTTCCTTCCTCCCTTCCTTGGTCCCCACCTTCCTTCCTTCCTCTCTTGGTTTCCACCTTCCTCCCTCCCTCCTTTGGTCCCCGCCTTCCTTCCTGCGGGTGGGGTTGTAAGAGGTCAGTGGGTGGGGCTTGCAGTGCCAGGGTCAGGGAGCAACCGGCCCCTGACACATTCTCAGCCACCAAATCTGGCCCTCCTTACAAAAAGTTTGGGCACCCCTGCCCTAAAGTAACCCCTGGTGTTGGTGGACTGCAATTCCCACAAATCCTTTGCAGCACAGACGGTGGTGGAGACTTCTGGGAATTGTGGTCCAAGAATGTCTTAGTTACCCACAGTTGGGAATCACTGTCCTTGGCAAAGGAGTGTAGCGATAGCTTCAAAGGTTTAAGGTGATTGAACCATACTCATCACGTGCACATGGTCACTGTTATTGGGAGTGAGGTTTTTCTCCTTCCCCAGTCCGTGAACTGCCTCTCTTCTTTAACTGCAAATTCATCTGCCAGGCATTGCACAAGAGCAAAAACAGAGGCAACCCATTGAATAACATTATTTTACATGAACTTTTCATCTAATGGACTTGTCACCGGATATACAATATATTGGAAGAGGTGGATCCCTGAGAAATCTACTTGTGATTTCCACCCACCCCATCTCTGTGGTTTTCATACTATTTGCTCTTAAGCACAAGTGTGTTATGGATTGTTAAGTCACCTCTGATTTACAGCTACTTTAATTGAGTGTTCAGTACATGTGAGATGTTTAAGATTTTACCAGTGGGATCATCACCACCATCCTATGGGTTTCCATGGTTGAGTGATGGTCTCAACCCAGATCTTCTGAGTCCTACTCAAATACAGTAGTCCCCCAGCACAAGGCAGTTCATATATTACAGTCTCAGTATATTGTGGTTTTCTTCCTTGAGAGAAGCAGGCTTCCAAAGAGAGGTTTTTAACCCCCTCCTAGCACCTCAGCAAACAGAACTGGGGCTGCTCCTGCCGGCTGCACTTACAAAGAGAGTTTTTTAAACCAACCCCTAACACCTCATCAAACTAACCTTGGGCTGCTCAGCTGCTGTTTCCAAAGAGAAGTTTTTAACCCCCTCCTGACATCTCAGCAAACAGACCTTGAGCTCCTGGCAGCAAGGTTTCCTGAGATGTCAGGAGGGGGTTAAAAACCTCTCTTTGGAAACGCAGTGGCAAGAGCAGCCCAAGGTCAGTTTACTAAGGCATCTGCATTTTGTGGATTTTCCTTTATCACTGGTGGCTCAGGCACGAAACTCCCGCAATAAGTGGGGGAGTACTGTACTTTACGTACTAGATCACACGAGTTCTTAAAATCTTAACCTGAATCGGCCTCCAGGCTTTTTGCTCCCTAAATTTCTTTGGTCAGAGGAGGTAGACAAAGGAGTGAACTCCTGAAGTGGTTTGTCACATGCCTGGAGTGGCCTTTTATCTTCACAAAAGTTTTCCTATTCCTGGTTTTCCCATCAGGAATGATGTTTTGCTGCCCCAAGGGGATAACATGTGGCATTCCATCCTTCAGTCAGGGTGCATAGTATCCTGAATCAACTAAACTCACAGCTCAGAAATGCCATGTTCTGGACTACAACTCCCAGAACCTCTCAGCCAGCATGGGCATTGTAGTCCAGAAAATAATCATAACTTTTCACAATGTGGGCTGACATTGTTCGGAACACGAAGTCTCATAGGCACACCGCCCTATAGTTTGCAGTACTAATACCTTAACCACAAAGAGAACAGCTAACCATTTCCTGTCCTGTTGGGTCGTCCCAAGTTTGCTGACCCACTCTGCCCAGCAGGAGGGCTCTCCTTGCTTCCCACAAGCATGAGGTGGCTTCCCGGCATTGTGGGGAAATAAAAGTGAACAGAAAGCATTTCAAGGCACACCAGGCTAACTCATGGCATTTAACATGTACAAATTGATTCTGGATAGCTCAGTGGTTTTTTTACTCTGGCCGCAGACTCAGAGGTTGGGAGTTTGATTCTCCCTTGTACCTCCTTGACAGGAGATGGACTTAATGATGCATAGGTTTCCTTCTGGCTCTGCCATTCTAAAATTGTTGTTGTTAATGCTCCTACTGATGCTGCTAATGCTGCTGTTATTATCATCATCTCATTATAAGTGTAGAAAGAAGCAAGGCTGTACTAATGCTACATGTGAACTCAATTTGGTTTCTGTGTGCAGAACTCTCTTGTCTGGTCTTATGGTTCCCTTCATCTTCTGTAGTTGGATATCTTTGCCCAGCTAGGCATTTTGGATTCCACTAGTTCCTCTTGCTCTCACATAAAACATCTCCCCTCCCTCCTTTGTTTCCTCTCCCACCCAGCCACTTCCCAGTTTGGCCTGACCACTAATTTCCCCTTTTGCTCAACCCTGCTCTGATGGCAGCCACCACAACCACAGCCCAGCAGAGCAGGGAAGCAACAGTAGATATTCAAGTTCTGGAGTTACCAGTCAACAACCCATGAGTGTGTGAAGCATGGGAAGTGCCATTCCTTCCACAGTCTCTCTGTGGGAAATGAGGCAGCTGGCAACACAGACCACAAAATGCATTGCCTTCAGAAGACCTCCATATGAGTCCTTGGGATCTCCAAGAAGACCTAAGGAACACCCCAGAAGGTACTTGCCAGCTGATGTGTATCAGGATAGGCATCCTGGTGTCCTCTACTGGTTTTGGTCTACATCTTCCATAAACACCTGCATGGCCACACTACGGGGACTTGGTAGTAGTTGCAGTCTAAAACACCTTGAGGCATCACGCTGCCTACCCATAGTGTAATCAGTCCAGGGCCAGATAGAACAATGCCTTGATGGCAGAAGTCATATTTTTAAAAAGGCCTGCAGCTCAGCTGTAGAGACCCCAGCATATTGTATTCAAGAACTCCTAGAAGAAACACCAACCTCTTCCATCTGATACCTGAAGAATCAACAGCATTAAACCACTTGATTGATTTCAGCACCCAGGAAAGTTCCTGCAAAATACAGATTGAAACCTGATGCTGATGCACAGTACCTCCAAAACTGGAGTTACCATGAGCCACTACTGGTTGGAAGAACTTAGAGGAAAGGTGCTGCTTATATACCACCCCATATCACTTAATGCATTGCATGGGTGGTTTATAATTTAATTCTTCAGGCTACACATCCCACCCCACCCCAGTGAGCTGGGGGCTCAATTTACCAACCTCAGAAAGATGAAGCACATGAACTTAAAGCAAAGTGTTCTGCTTATATACCACCCCATACCACTTCAAGTAGTCTCTGGGTGGTTTACAGTTTAATTACAGCATGCAGGCTACACATTGCCCCCCCACCAGCAAGCTGGGTACACATTACCCAGGGAACATAATACTCTTGTGGGGAATGCACATAAAATACTGACCAGGTATAAATTACTCTATTCAAGGAGATGTGACTAGTTTGAATTTTTAGGGGAGAACATTACAGATTTTCTGTCCAAGCCAGGGCCAATTCACCATTTGAATTAGTTCAATCTATGATTGCCCCATATAGTTGAAATGCAAGTTACACACTGCAGTTATTTTAAAGACATCCACAAAGATACTTTAAGTCCATTTCAAATATGTGAAGGGTGAATAATCCAGTGGAGATAAGCTTGTTTTAACAGTTAGGCATCAGCACTATGGTTCCCTATCACATGTTCTTCCAAAGATAACCGAAGTCTAGTACTAAGTGGTGTGTGAAAAACCCTGAAATAGGGTTGTTTTGTAAAACAAACAAACAAAAAAAAACCTTTGAACTTCAGATGACCGTATGAATCATTGAATCCAGTCCCAACTCTTTTCTTTCATCTTGTCTGTGAAGATTCTCAGTCATCCAGGTGAGTTTATCTGGAAGTTGCGTCATGGCAACTGGACTTCTTTTTCTTGAGAGATTGAAACGTTTTGCTGCTCATCCAAACAGCTTCGTCAGATGAAGGATGAGCAGTGAAATGTTTCAATCTCTTAAGAAAAAGAAGTCCAGTTGCCATGACTCAACTTCCAGATTTCTTTCATCTTGTACATAAATATTCCTCCATGAGAAATATGTAGTTAATTCCATCTTGATGCGGAAGAAGCTTATATATGTTTGAACCTTGTGTATACAACTGAGTGGGAAAGTGTGAAGTATTGTTTTCTGTGATGTGTTTGAAAGATGCCTATAATTAATCAGGAATTTGCAGGAATCTGTATTGTCCATACACCAAATATCACACAACCTGATGATTTTTCACCTCACCAAGACTTGAGCACTGAGGACCCAGAACTTGACTTATACTGGGCCTCTGCATTTGGTCCCCAATCCCCGGACCTTAGTCTTTCTTTTCTTTCCCCCCCCCTTTTTTTTTTGCAAGGTTCTGGTTGTGTAATGTTCTTTCGGATAGGGGAAGTAACTCAATTCACGCGTCTCAGCATAATGTAGGGCCGTGGACAGCTGGGGATGAACAGATATAGAGGTCAATTGAAAAGAGTGCACGGCTTGACTTTTGCCCCGTGGAAGACAAACTATCAAGGAAGAGAAACTTCCACCCAAACATGTGGCTGTTGTGCTGACACTTTTGCCTTTGTTGTTGCTGCTGCTGCTGCTTGTGGTGCTGTTTTAAAGGACAACAACCTTTCCGAAGAGAATGGCTGTATCAGGCAGGTGAGCAGGGACTTAAGCCTAGTCACGTGTCTCTACTACCTGGCTACAGGAAGGATTTATTTTGTCTGAGTGCATGAGGGATGCTTCCATCTTCTTCTTCTTTTTCATATCCAGTAAACCACTGCCTGGATGCAGTTGTGGAATGGACCAGGAGTAACAGGCTCAGACTCAACCCCAGGAAGACTGAGGTTCTGTTCCTTGGGGGATCCCCAGATGGGTACATTGGCCCCCTCTTCAGTTTGGGGGGGATTGACCCTCCAGCTGGTGGAGAGAGTGAGGAGTCTGGGCGTTGTCCTGGATCCAGTTTTGTCCCTGGAAGCAGCTGTTTCCAGGATGGCCTTTTACCAACTTAGGCTTATTGCCCAGACTCGCCCCTAACTAGGCATGGATTCCCTTAGGACAGTAGTGCAGGCACTGGTGATCTCAAGGATAGATTACTGTAATGCGCTCTACATGGGGTTACCCTTGACCCTTGTTCAGCGATTGCCATGGGTGCAGAATGCTACGGCCAGGCTGGTGGTAGGCTTGGGCAGCTTTGACCACATCACCCGCATCCTGGCTCACTTGCATTGGCTACCCATTGCCTCCCGGATAAGGTTCAAGGTATTGGTTTTGGTTTACAAAACCCTCCATAGCTTGGAACCTGACTATCTGGCGGAACATATATCCCAGAGGTCAGCTTCGTCCTGTCCTACCAGAGTTTGCTTGCCTTTTCAGTCTGGGTGGCCACACCAAGGGAGGCCCGAAAGGTTTCTACCTGTAACTGGGCCTTCTCTATGGTTGGCCTGACACTCTGGAACAAACTGCCCATGGAGATTAGGCTGGCGCAGTCCCTGCTGGCTTTTAGGAAAGCATTAACGACCTGGCTTTTCAGGGAAAGTTTTGGAGATCACTGATTGTATGATTGTGTTGTCGTTGTTTGGTTGTGTTGTTTGCCCCGATTGGGTTTTTTTCTCTTTCCTTGCTGGATTCTGTGTTGTTTTTGTTTTGTTTTGTTGTTGTTTCTGTTTTTAAACCTTATAGGGGTTGTGCATGCTGGGCAAGTTGTTCTCTGTAATCTGTTGTACACCGCCCCAAGTTCCCAAGGGAAAATTGGGTAGTTAATAAATAAATAAATAAATAAATAAATAAATAAAGAAAGAAAGAAAGAAAGAAAGAAAGAAAGAAAGAAAGAAAGAAA
>JAHTLZ010000065.1:7411806-7454842 GCA_023846285.1 Phrynocephalus versicolor
AAATAAATAAATAAATAAATAAATAAATAAATAAATAAATAAATAAATAAATAAATAAATAAATAAAGGAGAAAAACATGGAACGATTCTAGTCTTTTCAAAAAATTGCATTCCATCATAACAATATGTATATCTTTGATCATTAACTACTTCAATTACACATAAAGTAAACACAGAACTTAGTTTGACTTATAATATTGATCTAGAAATTTGTAGAAATCATGCTGTCTTTCATCGAAATCTTTGTAATGTCCATTTGGTTTCAGTAATGCTGAGATCTTGTTGTCAGCATTAATCTTGTCCATTTTTGCACAGTTCAGCAGCATCATAATTAACTGGTCTTTGTCAGGAATCTTGTTTGTCTTTGATAGTTGTGCAATGTGCATACAGCATTCCAGCTGCCGTGATAATATGGATTATTACAATTTTTTGCCATCACCAATATTTTGTTGTGTCATAGACAGTAAAACAAATTCTGGTTTTAGCTCAAGATTAAGATAGTTTGCAAAATATTTTTGTACCATAGACCAGTATTTTTTAGTCCTCTTACATGTCAACCACATATGGAGAAAAGATCCTCACCTTTTGTTACATTTCCAACAGACATTGGATATTTTATACATTTTAGCCAGCTTATCAGGCATTAAGTACCACCTATAGAACATTCAAATCAAATCAAATCAAAATTGGTCATATGACCCATATATACAAATATATAGTAAAAGTAAGGAGAAAAGCAATGAAAACTACTAGTAAATAGGAGTGTCAGGGCAATGGATAGTCGAAATGATCTCTGCCCTCTTGCAAATGACAGCTAGAAGGAATTTTGCTACCTGTGCTGTAACATATGAGTTCTTATCTACTAGACAGCATTGAACTAGCCACCTAGAAGGGTGGCCCTGGAGCTTATTCAGCAGTGCACAAATTAGGTTACTCCTAATTTGTTCATAAAATGGACAAAATAGAAGCACAGGCTGAAGAAACTCAAGGGACTCATTTCCACATGGACAAAGTCTCTCTTGGCATGGAATTCCCTTGAACCTACCCTGGAGAAATGCTGAAGGCAGCACATTCATCCTGACCAGCATAAAGGCTCTGCAGGCCTGTGGTGAGCAGAGTGAGGTTAGGTATCCTGCAGAGGTCTTGTATGATGGCAAAACACCTTGTGACAAAGGAGAGCTGGTTCTGTGTGCCTGCGAAAGATAGCCTCTGGGTGAGAATTCTTAGGGCCTGTTTCTGCCCCAGCATGAGGATATGTTCAAGAGGGATACCTATGGACCTATTTTTTTTGTTTAATTTAATGAAGAATTGCCACTGGCTTTAGTAAGAATCAAGCAGCGTGTTATACACATACCCCAGTTGATCTGCACAGAAATGTAATCTAAGCCAGAACTTTAAGGTCTGAGTCCAGGCATTAGTTTCCAGGTGACCTACTCCTACTTCAACCAGGGGCATATCTAGGGAGGGCAGAAAGGTACATCTGCCCCGGGTGCAGCAATCTGGGGGTGCCTGGCCCATCCACCCACTGCCACAGTCCCGCCACTGGCAGGAAAGGACAACCACGCTTCCTCCTGCTGCTGCTGCTGCTCCTCCTCTTGGTGGGGATTTCTACCCACCACTGCCACACACACCCCCACACGCGCGCACCCCCACACACACCATGCTAGCAGATAAGTGCAATGTTGTTGCCCTAAATGGGAGAAAAGTCCTCTGCCTGCAGATGAGCAGATCCGGCCGGCTGCCTAGAGACTGAGGACACCCGGACCAGGCGCGTGGCCGCATGGTTCTGGCAAAGTGGAGAGGAGCCGCACAGGGGTGGCACACTGCTTGTCCACCAGACAGGTCTGCATCACGAGAGCCACAGCCGTGTCTTCTTGTCTGTCCAGAGACTGGGGGGTGGGGAGCCAGAGGGGAGGGGGAGAGAGAGAGAAATTGTGAGAAGAGACACGGACCTCAAGGGACGGTCTGCCCAAGGCTGGGCTGGGCTCCGCCCACCTGTCCTCCTGGCTTCTCTCTCTCTCTCTCTCTCTCTCTCTCTCTCTCTCTCTCTCTCACTTGCCTGCTGGTGCTCTTGTTCGCTACCCACCCAGCTGCAGGGCGCTGTTGCGAGGAGTGGCCTGGGCCGGGCCGCTGTTTGTCCCCAGGTGCTGAAAACCCTAGCTATAACTCTGACTTCAAGGCACAGGACTGCATAGGCTACACAGTTAGGGATCCCTAAGATTCGACGCAAAAACATAGACTGAATTTTTTTCAACTTCGGGGTTATATGCATTGATCCAGACAGGGAGGCCATATAATAATTGGGCCCTTGTTTTTGCTGGAAAGACTTGTATGGCTGAAGGAACATTGCATCCTCCACTTCTATAGAAAAACTGGGTCACTGCTAGTGAGCTACATTTTGCAAGATGAAGGGCATAATTATGATGGGCTACCCTACTCATGTTATATCTGAAGGAAATTCCCAGGTACTTGTATTAAGAACATAAGAACATAAGAAGAGCCCTGCTGGATCAGGCCAACGGCCCATCTAGTCCAGCTTCCTGTATCTCACAGTGCCCCCACCAGATGCATTTGGGAGCACATGAGACTAGATATCTGTCTCCTTATAGCACTCTCCTGCATCTGGCCCTTGAAGCACCCTGGTTTTAAGCCTGGAGATTATGCATCTCCCTCATGGTTTGTAACCTGCGATGGACTTTTCCTCCAGGAATCTGTCCAATCCCCTTTTGAAGGCATCCAGGCCAGATGCCATCACCACATCCTGTGGCAGGGAGTTCCACAGACTAACAACACACTAGGTGAAAAAAAATTCTTTAACCCACTCCAAAATGTCATTTTGGAGGGACAACCCTGCAAGACAAAGCTCATCATCATCAACCTGGGCTATGTTCATTAGTGCTGAGTAATGGGTTTTTAAAGTAACAGGAGACAGAGTGAGTTGATCTCCCATCGGCTTGTTAGTTGTAAAGAGTCTATCTTCATTTTCTTCACCACTTTTGGATGGGAGTGCCCTGAGTTGGATCTATGCCTCTTGTTTCCCATTTCTTTTAGCCAGCTGAAGAAAAAAAGAAAAGGGGGATGACTGCAATTTTATTTTAGAAGCTCCCAGCCAGTAGATGTTTTGCATACAGATATCAGTTGCTCCCCTTTGCTGGTTTCACAAAGCAGTCCTCGATTCAAGTAAATCCTTATTTCTCCCTAAATTAGAGAGCCATTTGGGAGGACTTGGAACTATGGAGTTTTTAGAGATAAAGAAAGATATTCAGCTCAATCAAGTTTTGGCTTCTCTTCTCTTCTCCTCCCTAACCTTAAGAATTTGGCCCTGGTCTGAGTTGAAATAAATAACAACTGCTTCTCCAATAGCAAAGCATTAACGATAATACAGTGGCATGTTAAATGAAATGTTGACTCATTAACAATATTATTTACAAAATTTATTTTATTTACAAAACTTTTTAGCCACACCACTACAAAGAGGTCTCTGGGCGGCATACAACAATGTATTAAACACTATGAAACAATAAAATTATTAAAACTATAAACTACAAAACAGTTAAAACAACATACAATACAAATTATAAATTATAAAACCCTGCTGCTCATGTGTCCATCCAAAAAAAATCTAATTAAAATGCTGACCGAACAGGAAGGTCTTTGCCTGGCGCAAAAAAGCCAAAAGTGTTGGCGCCAGGCAGATCTCCGTAGGGAAGAGCATTCCAGAGTTGGGAGTGCAACCACCGAGAAGGCCCTGGTTCAACATGCCACCACCCCTTACCTCTTTGAGGGATGGCACCTTTAGCAGGGCCTCCCTGCTTGATCTTAGAGTACGGTCAGGCTCATATGGAAGAAGGAGGTCCTTTAGGTCCTTTAGAATAAGATCTTTAAATGTTGTTGACTTGGCAATTTTAATATTAACTTTCCATATATTTTTCCCATTCAACCAACTGATTTTCTAACTTAAGATCCTGTGCCCATCTTATCATACATTCTTTTATTATCTCATCGTCTCCCTGACTAGTTAATAAACAACTCTAAATTAATTTACATTAATCATTTTCAATGCATTTCTATGGGAAACTGGGTCTCGTAAGACAACATTTTCTTAAAACAAATTGACCCATAGAATGAATTACATTTGTTTTAAGAGGTACCACTGTACTTTTGTGGCAAGTGTGTAGGTTTATGTCAAAGCATCTCAGAAAACCAGTGTGGTTTTCTTCACCAGAATATCAGGTACAGACCTTGGGGGAGAAAATGTTGCCCTCCCTGTCCCACAACCTTAATAAATGATGTTGCATTGCACAAGTTACTGTATGACGAAATTACTGTGCACCAAACAGTGGACTTGCATATTCACAGTGTTGTTCATTTTTTAAATTCAAGCAGGTTTCTTTCCCGTATATCCACAGAAGCATGACTGTGATTTCACCACATTTTGTGCAAAATGGACAAGCTGGACCCAGTTGTCCTCCTAACCTGAGTAGACCCATGGGAATAAGTGGGGTTTTCTCATCCACACCAAGTCCCATCTTGTTCCATGGGCCGGCTCTAGCTAAGACTTTAAAAGCAAAGCAAGTCTGTGTCGTATATTTCCCCACCCTGATAAGTTCTCTCAGTTGGGTACACGTGTAATCAACTGCAACATTTTAATAGTAAACATAAGAACATAAGACTCTGGGCAGTTTACAGTTTTAATTACAGTATGCATGCTACACATTGTCCCCTCCCCCAGCAAGCTGGGTACTCATTTTACTGACCTCGGAAGGATGGAAGGCTGAGTCAACCATGAGCCTGCTACCTGGGATTGAACCCCAGGTTGTGAGTACAGTTTTCACTGCAGTACAGGCATTTAACCACTGTGCCGTGGGGCTCCTAAATGGATTTAGTTTTCAGAACGACAGTTCAACAGTTCAAGCCTGTGTCAAATCTTCCTTGTTCTTCTTGTATGAAGTGTTAAAAGTGAGGTCAAAATATAGAAAACCCAAATGTTGCAAATCGTATTGGTAAAACTGGAAAGCATCGCTCAAGTTTTGAGGCTTAGTACCAACCATCAGTCACAGAGGAACAGTAAAGTATGGATAAAGCAGCAGGTAAAGTTAAGGCAACATAGAAGATCAGCATAACCAGAAAAGAGTTATTGATATTCAGATGACAAATGCTAGCTGGTTCCATTGAAAGCATTTGATATTACAAATTTTCTTCATAAATAAATAAAGGGCATGAAAGACATCAGAATTAGAAATGTTACAAGTATCTTGAAAAAAAACAAATCTAAATTTGTCTAAAATGAGAAACCCCGTTTATTCAGTGGCTTAGCTGAAATGATTTAGGCAGGCATGCTGAATCCCAGGAAAAGCCAGGTTC
Source organism: Phrynocephalus versicolor (assembly GCA_023846285.1). NCBI lineage: Eukaryota > Metazoa > Chordata > Lepidosauria > Squamata > Agamidae > Phrynocephalus > Phrynocephalus versicolor. The sequence goes on from JAHTLZ010000065.1 coordinate 7,417,171, forward strand.
TAAAACTTTGTGTCTGACACTTTCTCCTCTTCTGCCTTGCAAAATTAGCCCCCCCCCCTTCTGCTTATTCTTCACTCTCCTTTTAAGATAGGTGTCACACCCCTAATGGCATTGTGCCACCAATGCTTAAAACAAAAGTATATTTAGCTGTCCTGAGAGCTATGATCCACACCTAGAAGCGGAGTATCTGAATGATCAATATTATTGATTCCCCCCCTGAAATGCCTTCAGTCAGAGTGATCACAACATGCTACGCTGTCTCAGAAACCTGCCAAGTGCATTATTGGACACATTTATTCCTTTCACTATTTCTGCCTTTCCCTTGCCTTCTCAAATAGTAACAAGCAGAGAGACAGATATAAAGAGCACACCGCTCGCCAGGAAGATGAACCTCTTGCAATTGTAATGATAACCTGAATTTAAAAAAAATTAAGCAAACCTGTTTGTGTGTATAACTGGCTGGGTACCTCCATGGTTTAAGTAACTGGCAACAGAGCTAGAGGTTGAGAGTTTGATTCCCCACTGTGTCTCCTACAAGTAGACTGCATTGCACCACATCACGTTGGGATCCGCTTGACTCCAGTACCCATCATTAACCCCACTCTAACTCCCTGTTGTCAGGGAGGATGGGAGTTATAGTCCAGCAACATCTTAAAAGACTCCACTTCTCTGTCACTTCTGTGGCAGCTTTTGATGCAATGGGGAGCATCTTGAATTAAAAGGGAGTCTTCAGTTTGAGCCACACAGCTCCTGACAGCCAGACAAACTGAATTATCATAGCTTAGGTCTCCATGAACTAGGCCCACAAAATCTTGTGTTTTTGTCATGGGTTTGCAACTTTGCATTAGCTATGGATTCTGTGCCCTCTTTTTTGAGATAAAAGAGGATTCTTAGCCAGCAATTTGGTTTCTTTGGAGTTTTCTCCCCTCTCTTGTCTTTTTTCCACTTTTTTCCTCTGCCTCTTGTAGATCAGCCCCATAAATCTTACAAAGAATCAGTCATAAAAACCCTATGTCCTTACATATGGTTGTAGCCCAGGGACAACTCTGCCATATGTGAACCACAGCCCTGGAGAGAGGTGTCTGCATGCTGGGGAGATGTTTTTCTAATTGAAAATTTTCCTCTCATTGTTTACAGCGCCTCAAGTTGACATTGGGCTTTGTGTCTTCTCTCTCCCTTCTGTTGTGTTGTTGTCTTCTCTTAAGTATGAGAATTCCCAACATGTTAATTATAAAACATTGCCATTTTTATTTGCTTTTCCTGCTACATGTGAGTTTTACAAGGAGACTTGGTTCAACTGGGGAATGGGAGGGAAAAAAAACACATTTCCATTTCTGTCTTCCTTTTCTGCTTGAGGTAATGCATAACTTTAGTGCCTGTTGTGGTGGTGTTGTCGAGTTTCTTTTTTGTTTGTTTGTTTTAATGTGTCATGGTGTGTTTGTTTTTCTTCTGAGGCTATATATGAATAGTCTGTGGAGGCTTCTCTGAAACTTTTCTGGACCCAAGAGATGATGCCTCAGCTTCTATCTCTCTTTCCTCACAAAATCTGCCTGTGAAGGTTATTTGTTCGACTTTGGTTCCCATCATCCTCCAAATCACAGACTGCCATGGCTGGAAAAGTGGGCCAGCTGTCATCCAAAAAGATTTCTTTTTCTCCTTTCCTCTACGAGTTGCTGGCAGCCAGGAGCAGGCTGAGTTTATGGCATTGGCCATAAACTCCCATGAGGAGACAAGGAATGTGTGCAGCTTGGATAACCCTGGCCTTCTCTGAGCAGAATCTTGGATGATTACTTCACGTTCTTCCTCATTCCGAGATAATGTTCGTTTTGTTAAAAAGTTGTTTGCGGTCATGTGGTCTTAACCCAGTTCTGTTCCTGTTTCCATTTACCCACTGACTTGATTGATGGTATTGTGACAACTGTTACTTCACATCCTTGTTTCGTGACAATTACTGAATTTTCCTGGCTTTGTTTACCCCCCCCCCTGTTTTTTTTGGCCCGGGCTTCCATTTTTCAATATTTTGAATCTCCACAACTTTGCCTTTCATGCGTTAAGCGGCAAAACTCCCGGTTTCATGCCTTCTTCCCTCTCTGCGATGCATTGTTTATGCCATTGGGATTGTACTGGAGAATGCAACTTCACACTCCTGCCACTAGATGGAGAATGCATGAGTTGCATGACAAGTGTTACTTCACAGGCACTTGTCTTGAAACAAGAACCGAGACAATTCCCAAGGCCAGGGAGAGGTATGTCTCATCACGCTCTGTTCCCAGTTCAAGGGGCGTGGTTGGGACAAACTCCCGCCATCACACAATGGATGTGGATTAACCTTTTTTTGTTCCGGTCCCAAGTGAAACAGCGAACTGCAATGAGAGGGATGTGAAGTAACTGTTTTGGAAGGGGTTACGATGCCCTCTCACTGCCCTCATACTCAGCAACCACAATGCATGGCCAGTCTTCCTGCTTGAACCGAATGCTAAGACAAGTCTGAAATTCCACAGAGGAGGACCAACTAGACCCACAGCTCATTTGTACTAAGACACTGGTGAGGCAGTAACATCTTCCACAACATTTGGGGCAGCAGGCTGATTGAGGGAGGCCGGGAGGTCCTGCCGCACAACAAAAGGGGTTGCCCACAACCACAGAAGCCACAGTTGGAAGCTGCAGGAGCCAGGATTGGTCTCTGTAGACACTAGCATCATATGCTTCATGGGAGGGCTGGCCATGATCTTACATCTCATCAGTGCTGGAACTGTCTCATAGTTGTTACAACAAGCCGTAAAGAGTGATTCTGGGTGTGAGACTTACTTTTCCTTACCATTGGCCTCCCCAAAGCTAGTTTCTCTCTGTCTGGGACTACGCAGGAGAAAAAAATGTGACTGGACCCACTATGAAATCACACCTACGAGGCTGGGTTTCTCTGGGTTAATTTGCTTTAGCCAACTGTACAGGAGTCAGCGGAGAGAGGGGAGAAATCAGAACTTAACAAGTGGAAAACAAGTCTTCTAAGGTAGCTCTGCTCTGCCCATCCAGATTTGTAGCCATTAGAGCAGATGTACCTTAACAAGCTGAAAACAAGATGGATTCATTTCTTGCTCTCTCTCTCTCCCTCCCAATACCTCTATTTCTTCCATAGGTTGCCTAGCTGCCCTAGCATTAGATTAGCAAGCTTTTAAAGAAAAACAAAGGGCAGGAAGATCCAGGCACCAATAGCATCAAATAGGAGCTGATCTCCTCACTGCCCTCCCTCTCTCACTGCTGCTTTTTAGCCAGGTGGAATGGCTTTAGATGCAACAATTACAAACATTTCCACATTGCTACCTTCAGGCACACCACCCAAACCTATAGGAAGGCATCTGAGTCCAAAAAAGTCGAAGCCACACTGGGAGAGCAGCCAAGCTTTGATCTGATTCACATTGACTTTTAATGCAGTGAACAGAAAATCATGTGAATCAGACCATCCCGACCCTGAAGCCTTTCCCACAATATTTGTCAATGTAGTCACACCCGGTGAGGACAGAGAACAGATTCCATTTGAAAGATTAAACCTTAATTAAGCACCAGATGGCAGAGGACTGTTTTCACCTTGTTTTAACTGTTTGCATGATCCTCACACCTTTTTGTGTTGCCCTTTTATTGCTATCCTCTCCCCGTTGCGGCTCTTCTGTAATAAATTAATGTAAATAGCGGGAGCTTTAACTTTTATTCTCGACGGGCTTACGAGTTAAGCGAGAAGCTCTGATTTACCATTTCAAAGTGTTAAACATTTCTAGCCTGAAACATCAATGCTTTATCACAGATACAAATGTTCTCCTTCTGTGTCAGCAAAGCACTTTGTCTACGCCTCTTTGGGGGAAAGTGACAAACAGGAGGAAGCATCTGCTTTCTTGTGCTGCTTTTAGTCAGTCTGGAGCAAACTGTGTGGCCATCAGCTTTTGGTCTGAAGGAGAGAGAAGACGGTTGGCAAATCAGCTCCAAAAGGAAGGAGAGTGGTTAGCTCCAGTATTAGAAGATGAGGCACAGATAATGCATGAATAGCATTGGTCTAGAATCTATCACTTTCTGGGATGCTATGAATACTCTTATTTTTTATTTTCCAACTGTATCAACACATCAAGAACAAAATAAGGAGCAGGACCCCTCACATTCTTTTTTGGATGCAATTTAATTTATTGAAAAGGCCTCTGCGAATACTATTAGCAAGCATAGGGCCTTTTCAGCAACTGCCCCCACCCAGATTATGGAATGCCCTCCTGAGTGAGACCCACCTGGCACCAACGTTGATGACATTTCGGCACAAGGTAAAACCCTTCCTATTCCAGAAGTTTTTAAACTGATAATTGTGGGTCCTGATGGCAATTTCAGCGTTGTGTTCTAGATACAATACAATGAATTGTATTTCTTGTATTTATATGTTTTTATTGTTTTAATTTTATTGTAATTTTGATTTTTTAATTATTTATTTTGATTGTGAGCCGCTCAGAGACCTCTAGGTAGTGGGCGGAATACAAGCTAAATAAATAAATAAATAAATAAATAAATAAATAAATAAATAAATAAATAAATAAATATTACAAATAACAAAATGCATGCAGCAAATATATAATACTGTATATCATGACTATATGATAGCTGCAAACTACCCATCCCATGCTTGCATTCTTTAAAAGCCCCTGTAGCAAGACAGATGCTGTAACAATTTTGTGCAGTTCTCACACAAACATCCGTGGCAATGTGAGAAATCTTATTAGCAGTGCCAAAAATACTTTGGTGTCTTGGGCAATATAAGAGAATGGCTACAAAAACAGTCAAATGTCGGAGGTACCAAAAAAAACAAACACACCCACACCCACCAATCCTCAGCCTCCCATCCTATGAATTAACTGGCAAATGATTCTGACTAAAATAAATGTTTCATCAAATTATCCAAATATGATACTTGAGCATATGAGATGAACATTGCATTGATTGTGGATATTACCTCTTCGTTCATTTTTTTTCCTAACGTGGAGAAATGAGCAATACCTGTTTCTGGTTTTAAATGAACCATGTTTCTAATGCTTTTTAAATTCAGAGAACTATAGCTTCTTTCAACTATGATTAGTCAGAACAAGCCAGGATATGAAAGCACGGTTCGATCCAGGCTTTTTCTAATCCATTCTAGATTAAACCATAGTTTCTTAGGGTTGGACAGCACACAGACACATTGATTAGCTTCACGTGTGATGTTGCCTGATCTTGGAAGCTAAGTAGGGTCAGGCCTGGTTAGTACTTGGATGGGCGACCACGTGGAGTAGGAACTGGCAAGCCACTCCAGTATTCCGGCCAAGAAAACTCCTTGGACATGGGGTCATGAAGAGTTGGTCATGACTGTATGACATGACAACAACAACGGCAGCAGCAAATCAGATTTCTTCTCCTGTGAAGAGGAAGGGAAGGAGGCAAACCAGAGATTTACCGTGGTTAATTCTTTTAACCAAGCAAATGCTGCCAAGTTGGAAATGTCTTGTTACTACTGGTTCGCAACTCCCATGATCCTTCAGCATTGTCTGTGCCGGCTGGGGGTGATGGGAACTGAAGTTAAACAAGTGGCCCACCTTTGTGGCAGCAGGAAATGCTTAATGTCTGATGGAGACATGGGGTTGGTCCTTCCCATAATTCCAGCAGAGGCTGAGAAGGACAGCTCATGGCATGAGCAAATTAGTCACTCATCTCCTTTCAAACTGATCCTCAAATAGCTGTGAGTGGGAAAGAAATTGGAGCGAGAAGCAACAGGCTCAGATTAAAAATGCATCAGCTCACGTATGGATGACAGGGCGATGTTTACGAAGGCAAGCAATTATCACCCGAGTATTTTTTGTCACCAGGCGAGATGGAAATTCTGTTCAAATTAACGTTCTGCCACAGCAGACAAGCAGCAACACCCAGCCCCTCCATGTTCAGCCACACTAATGAAGTTGTAAGTCTGATTAAAACAAATGCTTTTGATACATGGAGTGTAGGGAGAGGGGAGGGATGCACAGCATGGTTTGCTTTGAAGTTCCCTAGTGGGAGTTCGCAACATGAGCTGAACAGTGGTTAATACGACGCATCAGAGGTGCAGTGGAAAGCAGAAGTAAAACCAAGTCCCAGTGGTAAGAGTGGGTTGTGGATGGGGTGGTCTAAAGTCTACATCCCTTGATCTCTCTGTAGATGTGTATCTATGCAGGCCTTCTTCACCCTACAGTGAAATTAAAGTGTAAACTTTTCCTGATTCCAACCGCTGTAGGTCTGTTTTCACATGTTAGTTTAACTGAAGATCTACCAACTAGCATGTCAGAAAAAAACAACATAAAAAGAAAGGTGACAAAACATGGCACTTTCAGTACTTACTGCTATGTTTTAATGTGAACTTTTGTGGACATTCTAAGGAAATAGACTTGTCTGTGAAAGCATGCATTAAAATACTGTATAGTAGTTAACCTTTAAGATATCACAGCATTTTAATCTTCTTTATAATTATTTTATTTTTTATTTTTGCCTGAGATAAGAAATAGTGTCTGTCCATAGGAATCATTTAATTTTCCACTTTAGTCTGAATTTTCAAGTGAGCTCTCCATGGTGCTGAAGCTAAAATTCTTGCCCCCCCCCCCAAAAAAAAAAAAACTGGATCAGGTTTCTTGCCACCATGGAATTGTCACATTCTATACTGTAGAATGTTAACTTGTTCTTGTAACATTTTATCAGAAGTTTTCAACTCTCATCCAGGTTCCTCCTCCACCACGTAATTTTGTTGAGTGTTCCTACCCTTGTAGTTATTAAGGGCCAGTACTAGCCCAGGGGAACAACTTGATGGTTGAGAGCACATGTTTTTGATTCAGAAGATCTTTCAAGATCAATCCTGCTCTCTCCTGTCAGAAGAGCACTGGGAAAGATTTGGCCTTTCAGTTATTTTGAACTACATCTCCCATAATCCCTTCCCCTTATTGGCCATGCTGGCAGGGGCTTCTGGATTTTAAAAACCAAAATTTCTGAAGTCCCAAGCCCTCTTGGTGAGTTGCAAAAAACAACAACAACCTTGAAGTAGAAGGATCAGATAAAAGGAATATTTCTGGGGTGGAGATTCCAAAAGACTCATTTAACTTTCCTGTGTTCCTCGTTCTAATTCTCATTCTATACTTCACAATTCAGTGTTGGTTTCCAGAATCCTGTTGAGTTTTAAATTGTGGGGAAAAAATGATTGTGCAACAGGTGCCACCTCTCTGTCCTGTGCCTGCCTGTGCTCTGCATGCACAATAAATTGTGGGACCAGTTGCCCAATTGGACTGACTTATGGACAGCCAGGAGATCATGAACACCTGGCTTCTGTGGTTCTTCTACTTCTGCACATAGTAAAACAGAACAGGAATCTGGCTTCTGTGTGTACATGCACATAGATGGCAGCTTGACTTCCCCTTGTGTAGAAAGGCTGTTCTCCTCCAAAGCCCATTGTTCTACTCTCTGTTGCTGTTGAATTACTGGCACTAAAACCAAGACTCTAGAAGACTCTAGACAGCTAGGCCTTGAGTGTTTGAATATGGGATCGGGGAGTCTCTGGGATTCCCCCTTTGGATACAGTGCAGAACAGTAATGCCAAGGCCATGGCCTTGATCAGAATATTTGGAAAATTTAGTTCTTTTTTTAAAAAAATTACATTTGAAACAGATTTTGAATGAAGTTTACAAGAAAGTGTCAGGTTGGCTCATTCAGACCTAGAGCTTTGCATTATTTGACCTTAAAAGTCCGGCTTTTTCTTCTGTGTATTCAGTTATATTAGTGCTGGATCAGGGTTGCTGTTTCATTTTGTTGTAGGTTTTTTTATTAATTTGATTTGATTTGATTCAATTTGATTTGATTCCATCTTGAAATGCTCTTCATTTTCAACAGCTACGAGGAAAGCAGGTCTAACATGATCTTTTCCTTGGTAGGAGCATTTATACTGTGCAGTACTTATTTAATTTGTCCACTAAGAATCGGGGCAATTTTGTTTGGTTCACTGTCAATCAGGACTTTGCAATGACGCCTGTTATTTCTGCTGAAAATCATTCTTAGCTGCTGAGTAACTTTTGGAAGGGGGCAGAAAAGCAAGTTATAAGTATAATAAATATATTTCTTCATCAACACACCCACACACTAATTCATAATGTAAACTCTTAATGTGGTTTCTATATAAAATCTCAAAATTTAGCAACATTTGCCATTTCGCTTCTTAAACAGGAGGTAAGCAGTAGCACCAGGAGACCAGGTAGCAGACAATGAAACCAGCAGCTTTTTCCATTCATTTTTAAAAAAAATAAAAATCAAATTATATTTTAAAAATTACATTAAAATTACACTTTTAAATGTAACTAAAAATAACCAAATAAAAAGAGAACCTCTCAAAAGAATATTACAGACAAATGATGTAAAATGAAAAGAAAATTAAATAACTAAGAAATTTAACATAAATCTGTTTAAACAACAGAGTAAAAAGCTGTGTGTTTTCCCATGCCAGGGCTATTTCGAGATATGATCAATTTTTATTCCCTCTATGTCACTCCCCTACCCCTTCCAGAATGGCATTGATTCTTGTGAAAGTCCCTTTCCTCCTGTACTAATAGTCAAGAACTTCTGCCCAAATATCTATAAAAATATTATTATTACTTTTTTTCTAAACTTAAGATTACTTATTAGCTTATCATGAATGGCTGCATTCCAAATTTCTTTATGCCATTCATTTAATTGAAATTCACATTTTACTTTTGAATCCCTTGGTATTATTAATCTTGCTGCTCTTAATAAATTTGATAATAATACTTTTGTAGTCCCTTTTCACAGCTTATTATCAAATATGGATAAGAGTGTTATAATAGGGTATGGTTCTATTTTTTAACTTGATTATTTCATTTATTTCATTAAAAACTAATTGCTAAAATTTCACTATGTTTTTGACACACACCACATATTTGAAAATAAGTCCTAACTTTCCAACAACCTCTTCAACACATCTCAGAAAAATTACTATTTGGTTTAATTTAATCAGCATTAAATAATAAATAGCATTGCCAAATTAATTTATAAAAAGTTCCTTTCTCCATATAGACATAGAATGCAATATTGTTCTATCCCATATTTTTCCACACCTTGATACTTATTTTCTCTCCCAAATCATGGTCTACATTAAGTTAAGAAAAGCTAATTGATCCTCATCTTCTAATAATATTTTATGCATTTTACTTGTTGTTAGGGATGGGCAATTTGTTTAGATACCAGTAGGTTCTAAAATGACCCGCATGAGCCCAGGTGGTGTTCCAAAGCCTCAGAAACACACATACAGCCAGTGTCTTGCCTTTCTCTGTGTCTGCACGGAGCTGAGCTTAATGAGGAATCAGGCTGTGATGTCATCTTTGCTCCTCTATGGTGCTGGCCAATCAGACAGGGAGGCAGGATGATGACTGTCCCTTCACAGTTCCTGATTGGCCAGCACCACGGAGGCACAAAGATGACATCACAGTCGGATTCCTGGTTGGAGTTTAACCCCGCGTGAGCCCAGAGAAAAGTTAGACAATTGGCTCTGTGTGTCTCAGAGGCTTTGGAACACCACCTGGGCTTGTGCAGGTGGTTCCAAATTGAATTGCCCATTCCTACTTGTTACCCTTTTCATTGAGACCCGGCTGGCCAACCCTTTGCTTTCCTGTCAGCAGGCAAAGATCCTTCTCTTCAGACAAGCTTTCCTTTAATTCCTGGCTGCCTCTGTGGGATTTTAGATGGACGGTTGTGCCTTACTGCTTTGAATATGTTTATGGTGTTGCTTTTGTTTCCCATATTTTAGTGTGGTATTTCTTTGATCCTTTTTAGTATTTGTACCATTACTGTTTTTAGGTTTAATATTCTCTTTTAATTATGTAAGCCAACTTGGGTCCATTATAAAGAGAAAAGCAGGGTAAAAATATTTAACTAAATAAATGAAAAGAAACCAATCCATCACCTTCCTTCTGCAATAGCATTTCTTCAGATTTTTAAAGTTCCTTCTGTTTACCTTTTAGCCCAATATTTAAAGCACTGCTCTAATTAAATAAATGTAGCTTCTTCCATTCCTAGATGAGTGGGGCATTTGACACAAATTACACCCATGTTTGACACTTGATTGCACCCTTAAAACACATTAGGTGCCCATTTAGATTAAGTGATGGTGGTATGGAAAGTGACACCCATGATGGGTCCAGGGCAGTGTTGGCTCCTAAGACAACTGGCACATTTTAATTAATGCTTAGTTCTGTGAATTACAAGGCGATCTCTAAATAATGGGTGAGAGATCTGGTTGGGCTTTGTGCTTTGCTTTAGAAACAACATTGATGTTTTCACACATAAAACAAGGGTAATTAATCTGCCCTCCCCCGCAACACATCCCTTATCTTATCTCAGAGATCTAACACGCTATTTCCAAAGAGGGGCTCCCACTTCCATTTCCTGTCCTCCAGCGCTGCTACACAGCTACACTTCAAAAATCTATAATTCAAAACTTCCTAACACCAAATACGCTTTCCACGCAGGTCTTTTCATAATTGGTTTTTCCGACCAGTCCGTCCTGTGATGTGTAATTGTTAGCAGTTGTAAAAAAGATAACTCAGTTTTTAAAAGCCTAACGTTTGCTCTGAGCAGATAAAAACTGTGACAAATTATGGTCCAAAAAAATCATAAAAGTGGAAAGACATGTTAATAACCAAAGGTGAAGTTTCATTTGGGGGTCAGCAAGAGCTATTAAAGTGGTCAGTAATTCCAGGGTTTGCTACTAGTGATTTTGACCATATCACTTATCTACTCTGGTCCATGCTTAAAAATCTCCCTTGGTGGAAAAAATATATATAATCCACTGAAAGTAATGCAGGAGGTCAGGGATGACTGTGGAGAAAAGCAATCTAGTCAAAATAAACCAGGCTTTCAAGTGCAGACATTCAAATTTCCATTCCATTAAAATGTTTCAACTCTTGGCCATTTCGCCATAATGTTCAGATACTTTATGTTAAAAAAATACTTCAAGTATCTTGGGAGAACACTTAACTGCCATATGTAATAAGGAATAATTAGACAGGTCTGCACCCTTTCTAAGACTAGATGACAGTATGAGGGTGGAAGGAAAGAATCCAGAAGTTTAAATTTACGAAGAAATTTGATAATACTGAGAACAAGTATAGGCTTAGGAGCTGCTTCAGGGTACATATTATGATTTTAGGGAAACTGTTCAGCTAATTTCATCTAAGTGCAAGAGATCCTCTGGATCATGCCAGATGTGGGAAGTTACTTTTAAGAATTAGTTACCCTTTTTGAACATTTTTGCTATCCTATCTTGAACAGTCACCAAAGTCATCCCTTTAAAAGATATTTTTGAAAAGAATACCCAAATGCTTCAAAACCCAGCTACATCATTTTCACCACAATTATCTCCAACATTAAATGAAGCAGCAATGTGAGTTGTGATTCATTCATTCATTCATTCATTCATTCATTTTGACTCTGTATGTATGTGTGCATACACACACTCCAACTTCCAGAATTATCTAGGAATCCCCACATAGTCCACCCCACAATTCCAGACCTCCAGACACCTACAGTGGTACCCCGACTTAAGAGCAGCTCGACTTAAGAGCAATTCAACTTAAGAGCGGAAAACTGTTGGAGTTTTAATTGCCTCCTTACAAATTTTAGATATGGTCTGCTAGACTTACATTTTTTTCCATATTTTTCCATTTTAACTTATTTTTTCAATTTTTAGATAGGTACCTCAACTTAGGAGTAGTTCGACTTAAGAGCATGCATTTGGAACGGATTAAATTCGTAAGTCGAGGTACCACTGTATATTTCACTCGCATGGAACAAGGCTTAGCCTACTGAGACTGCACAGCATTCAAGGCCTTAATTTCATAGAATCATAGAATCATAGAGTTGGAAGAGACCTCAAGGGCCATCCAGTCCAACCCCCCGTCATGCAGGAACCCTCATCGCAGGACTCCCGACAGATGGCCATCCAGCATAATGCTTTCTGTATCTCATAGTTCTTCAGGAGGCACCCTCCATAGAGCCTTAGGTCAAATGAGTCTAGCACTGTCAGAATGTTACTGAAGCAGCTCCCTCCCAGAAAACATTTAGATAGATAGATAGATAGATAGATAGATAGATAGATAGATAGATAGATAGATAGATAGATAGATAGATAGATAGATAGATAGATAGATAGATAGATAGATAGATAGATAGATAGATAGATAGATAGATTTGGAGGATTAGGCTGTGTTGTGAGAGCATGGAATACAGGTGTCTGAAGGCCAGGTGCTCCCAGAATTCTTGGATTTGGAAGCCAGGAAAACCCAAGGCTGAACAACACATCCTATGAGCTAGTTACTGAATCAATGTTACTCTACCACGATAAGAATGAAGTGCCTCATCACCTTACCATTGTAATATGACTTGGTTATACCTCTGGTATTGGGGAAATATTGATTACAACTCAGTTGTTATTTGTAAATACAAAAGTGGAACCGGTGATACCTTTAGGCTACTAGAAAATTAACAAAAATGTTGATGATATTTCCAGGGCGTAACCCCCTTCCTCAGAGCAGTACCAATAGGTTATAAAATGGCAAAAGATTGATTTGCCAGGAGTTATTACTTAGAGATAAGGTTCTTGGCAAGATGGAAAAACAAGACAGACAGTTTCTTAGTTGAGCTTGGATGTTCTTAGGCTGCATTGAAAATGAAGGGAGGGAGGTGTTTGTATTGTCCTAGTTCTTCCAAAGACATGTCACAGCTCATGTACACACATTTACACCTCTCCTCAGTGTGCCAGCGAAGGGGTAGGGGCGATGGTGCCGAAGGCCCATGCATTTCATTTGGGGACTGGGATAAGATTTGGAAAAGTCCACTGGATGTAGCCAATTGGATCAAATAAAAAGGAGAGATTACCCAGTGTTGCACTCTTGTCGTGTCTCCATTGATGGTCCATTTGCTTCTTCCTTGGTACAAGGAAGGGGGTTTCACCCCTGAAATATTAGCAATGTTTTTGTTAATTTTCTAGTAGCCTAACGGTATCACCTGTTCCGCTTTTGTATTTGCTTTTTGTGATGGCTACATGGCTCCTCAACTTGCATTTGTAAATAGTTACCCTCTTATTCTTGCCCTGACCAAAATTATATCCAGTGCTACATCCTACATGTAGGCCATTTAACTGAAGGAGTGAAAGGGAGAGACAAAAAGGGGGGAGCAATATTCAAAAAGAGAATAAAATAACATAAAGATTCACAAAAGATGTACAGCTGCAAGCAGCTGATAAAATTTAAATCAGAGCTGGGGACCTTATGTCCCTAAAGATGTTGTTGAAATCTATTTCTCATTGTCCTTAGCTATTTGAAGCAATGGAAGGGCATAATAATGCAAAGCAAACTCACTCTACTCAGACTGGGCAGTACTGACCCACTTAGGTTTTTCCCCTGCCATATGCACAAATAGTATAGATATATCCTACAAGTATGTGCTGCCGACAGGTATGCTGTTACAGTTGTCCCCCACCCTTTCGCGGTTCATACACTGCGGTCCCGGTATATTGCGGGTCCACAGTATATGAAAAAAGGCACCCTGGGGTAAGGAGGAAAGGCCTTCCCAGGCCCGTTGGAGGCCCCAAAAGTGCTTACCCGCAAACCGGAAGTGACTTCCATTAAACCAGAAGTGATCTCCAGAAAGCACTTTTGGGTCCTATGGAGGACTGGAAAGCCCCTTGCAGGCCCATTTGGGCCACCACCAGGCCTGTGGTAAGTACAAGAGCCCCCAGAGAGCCTGCCCAGTCCCGACCTGACCCAGCATCTGCATATTGTGGATTTTCAATTATTGTGGGTCGGGTCGGGTCCCTAATCCCTGCAATAAGTGGGGTTTTATTGTACCTGTCATTCTTGTTTTGGAGGTGGTGTGGCTAGTCTAGCTCCAGTACCCCCTTTCCCGTCCCAGTCACCTTTCCTCTTGTGTCATGTCTCCTGCATTCCAAGGCCATGGGCAGGGAGTGTTTCATTTCAGGTGGACAGGCCGGTGGTATGTTTGTGTAAAAATGTAGTCGTTAATCATGACGATCATCAAGGTGATGATCATCGGCATTCAGGCCTGGTTGTCAGAAATCAAGAAAGTTATTTGCCATTAGAGAAACCAGCAAACAGAAAAGGTCAGCCCCATGTGAAATGATGGTGCCCTTGACACAGCAAGTCAGAAAATGTCTATTTGAAAATGACAGAAAGCCTTCTCTTCAGGTAAGCTTTCCCTGAATGATGGACTACCTATTAGGTGTCTTTTAAATGAATCCACCATAGATGATTACATAGACTTTGGGTTTATAACCACTTATAACTTGTGTTTAGAGATGGGTGTTTCATTTTGGAAGAGGTCTGGTTCTGAAACGAAACACGGCAGCACAGCTGCCATTCGGAACCGGGACACAGCCTCTGGAACGAAATCAGCCACAGTTTTACCTTTCTTTGGGTCTCATGAGGTGAAACTCCAATCAGGAACCTGCCTCCGATGCATCATCTTTCCTTTGCCCTGGTGCTGGCCAATCAGACAAAGAGGCAGGATGATACATATCCTTGCACACCTCCTGATTGGCCAGCACCAAGGAGAAGGATAGATGATGCGTGGGAAGCTGCTTCCTGATTGGAGTTTCATTCCGCGTGACCCAAAGGAAGGTAAGTCAGTGGCTGATTTCATTCTGGAGGCTGGGTCCCAGTTCTGAATGGCAGCTGTGCTGCCGTGTTTCATTTTCAGAACCAGACTCCTTCTGAAACGAAACACCCATCTCTACTTGTGTTTACACCTCCCCTTGTGTGATTGCATTGACATTATGTTTTCAATTTTAGTTTCTGTCCCTAAAACATTTGAATGGCCTGCTGGACATGATTACATGAAATTAATCATTACATGGCATACTTTGTCTGTAACTGCTTGCATTCTCTTGTAGCTTTAATGTTGTGTGTTAATGCTGTAAGACAGGCATGTCCAAACTTCAGCCCTCCAGATGTTTTGGACCACAACTCCCACAGTCCTTTGCCACTGGAAATACAGGCTTGGAATTCTGGTAGTTGTGGTCCAAAACATCAGGAGGGCCGGAGTTTGGACATGCCTGCTGTAACATGTCCCTCAATACCCTGTTGGCAAACTTGATTATGTCTTAATTGTACTGGTCTGTACTTTGTCACTCATTACTGTAAGCTGGCTTGGGTCATTTTCCAAGGAGAAAGGTGGGGTAAAAAATACTCAAAATAAAATAAAATAAAATAAAATAAAAAGGATAATGTAAGGAGCCTCACTGCTTGGTAAAGATTTGCAATAACACTCCCCTTTCTGACTGCCTTATATAGAAGTTCTTCCTACTAACTAAAGCCAATTGAGTGGAAGGCTCTGCTGCTTTAACACCCCTCTGCTTTCCTTCCTCCCGGGGGAGCTAATGTTCAGCAAAGAAGCCTCCATATTACTGACCACAATTGCTGTAATTTGTTAGTCTGATGGGGGGGGGGAGTACATAGCCCTTTGAAACTGGAGGTATTAAATAATATTGTGCGGCATTTTATACAAGTGGTGTTTGTGCTCAGAAGAGCGTCTGGTTGAGTGAGCTCTTCCTTTGGAGAGCCTCTGTCGGCTGGATTAACTCTTCTTTATAAAGGAGCACTTTATTAATAAATCATGTGTCTGGAGCTGTTGTGAAGAGCAGTGGGTTGATAGAAAACATTTGCATTGCAGCAAAAGATTGAATTATGTGTGGAGTAGGGTTTTCCCCCTTTCTACCTGAGAAGCATTAGTGGGGCTAAGCCAGAAATTCTGAGAATAAAACATTTTTGTGTGTGTTCAGAAAGGCCTGCCATACAGTGTGGTGCACTTATCTTCCTCTAACCATTGCCATTTTTTATTTATTTGGTCTTTCGGGGCAACCTGTTTTGATACTTCTTCCTGTGGCCGAACGCAAAAATAAGCTGAAACAGGAGCAGGTGGGCCAGACCCCAACATTTCATGGTGCGTGACCCCTTAAAATTCTGTTCCGTTCCATTTCATTTTTAGTTTGGGAAGGGAGGATTGTTTCATACAAAATGATTTTTTAAAAAATCATTTCATATTTTGTTTTGGTTTATGTGTGTGCGTGCGTGGTGCTTCTGTGACTTTTTTTTGCCAGCCCTAGCGCCGATCAGCTGGCGCACTGGGGCAGCAAAGAAAAGTTTAAAATTCCTGCCTTTTCCCCGTGCCAATCAGGTGGAGTTCACTTCTAAACTTTTTTTTTACCTCCCCCAGCCTGTGCAGCAGCAGCTGGCATGCGGGATGGGGGAGGCAAAAAAAAAGCAAAAAAAAGCAAAAAGCACCCCAGCGATTTCTCATTGGAATGCATTGAAGCAATGCATTCCAATGTGGAAAAATGCCTCCATTGAAATGCAGGAGAAAATGTGGAAGTTTTAAACTGTTTCCCCCTCCCCAGCTCATGTGCCAGCTGATTGGCCCTGGGGGAGGCCAAAAGCCCACGGTTTCCCGCGCCCCATCGGGCACGCTGGGCGGGGAAATGCACGGTTTTCCCTATAGGAGTGCATTGCCAGAGCCCGATGTGAATCCCCATTCCTATGGGGAAATGAAACAAAACAGATCAGAACAGAAATTTCTGTTCCAGAGTTGGGTTTGTTATTTGTTATGTAACATTACAAAATGAATAACGAATAACAAAACGAATGCCCATCTCTAATATATACAGTAACACCCCCCCCCAATTTATCATGGGGGCTAGGGACCCGACCCAACCCGCGACAAATGGAAATCCATATTATGTGGATGCTGGGTTGGATAGGGACTGGGGGGGGGGGGCTGTTTGGGGCCTCCTACACTTAGGTCTGGCACTGCCTTGAATGGGCATCCAACAGTCTTTCTAGGCCTGTCAGAGGCCCCAGAAGTGTTCTTGAGTGATCCAGAAGGCACTTCCAGTTTTCGGTACTCACTTCTGGTTCACTGGAAACCACTTCTGAGGCCTCCAATATGCGCAGGATGACTCTCGGAGGCCCATTCAGGGCAGCGCCAGACCTGGGATAAAAGTGCAGGAGGCCTCAGGCTCACACAGCTTGCCCTAGGAGCCCTTGCTTTCATATACTGTAGTCCCACAATACACTGGGACCACATTATGTGAACCGCAATATAGCGGGGGACAATTGTATATTTTGAAGGGCTGGCCAGACCAAGGTCACTTGAAAGATGGACGGAGTGGATGATTATCCATGAAAACTCAAGCAGAGATAGATCCATTTTTACTGTTTTGGATCACAAGTCTCTCCCTCTCTCATCCCCCAGCCAACATGGCTTCTGGGTATTGTAGTTCTCCAAAATTAGTTTTACCAGCACAGCATCACCCATTTGAAGCTTCTAGGAAAGTATATCTTCTAAGCATCTTCTACACATTTAGGTTGGGAAAGGGGACAATCACACAGGAACAGAGATGACATTAAAATAAATCAATTTTTCCCATCGTTGATCAATATTAATAACATAAAGGCCTGTTTGAAGAGAGAGCCTGTGTTTCATTATACTAGGGAATATTAGGCCTGTAGGGGATGGGCTTCCAATGGAAAAAAAAAATCCAAAAGGATGACTTCCGAACACTGAGATGCAAAGTAACACTTTGATTATGCCATTCGTAGAAGAGCTGGCAAAATTCAAAAGTGGTGCTGTTGTTTTTGTGGGGTGCAGAATTACTGCAAGGGCGCGGTTGTAAATGTGTGATGGAAAATGTCTTTATATAGCCAAAAAGAGAGGAAAAGATGCTGGTGGGAGGGCAGGGGAGTGATAGAGAGAATGAGAGAAGGGAAAGATCTACCCGGGGGTGATGATGCCTAAATGATAGATTAGACATTGTCGTACCATATTTGATGTCTTAACTGCGTAGCCAGAGCCCGATGTGAATTAAGCTGGTAAATTCCCAATCTCTTGGCAGGTTTCTAAGCTTAGTTTAGGTTCAGGTGTTTCAAAGTTCAAACGCAGCTTATCCACTTTATGTTTGAATAACAAGCAGAACAGGGAAAGATATTCCTCTCTAAGGCAGCAGGGGAGTGAGCTATCTTCTCTCTCCCCCACCCCCAGCCAGCCCACCCTCCCCCGCAGCAGGCTTTTCGGAAGAGTAGGCAAGAAATGAAGCAAAGGAGGAAATTGAGATATTTCTTGTGGGATTTTATATTAATACTTTGCAGCCAGAAAAGTCAAAGCTCTTTCATTGAAATGAGGTGTGCGGGCACAAGGCTGGCCTTCTAGGAAGTCCGCTTCCTGCCCTACAGATGGGTCTCATCTCCTCCAGCTTAAAGCAACAATGACAACAACCTTCTGTCCTTATCATAGGGATAAAGTATCGTTTTGATGCAGCTGAAGATGCATTGACCCATCTACCTTATTCAGACATTCAGGAGAGGTTTGATATGAACATCTTGCATATGAAGGATGTTTGACAACCTTGAGCGGGTCCAGAGGAAGGAGACTAGGATGGTTGAAGGTCTGGAAGAAATGACTTATGAGGAACAGCTTAGGGAGCTGGGAATGTTTAAAAGGCTGAGAGGGGATATGATAGCCATGTTTAAATATTTGAAAGGATGTCATATCAAAGAGGGAACAGGTTTGTTTTCCATGGCTTCAGAAACTAGGACTCAGGGTAATGGTTTCCAACTACATGAAAAGAGATTCCATTTGAACATTGGGAAGAACTTCATGACAGTTAGAGCTGTTCGGCAATGGAATATGCTGCCACGGAGGGTGGTGGAGTCTCCTTCTTTTGAGGTTTTTAAGCCGAGGCTGGATGGCCATTGTCGGAAATACTGTGATAGGGATTCCTGGATGACCCTTGAGGTCTCTTCCAACTCTATGATTCTATATCAGTGGTTCTCAACCTGTGGGTCCCCAGATGCTCCTGGACTGCAACTCCCAGAAGCCTCCACCACTTGCTGTGCTGGAAGAGATTTCTGGGAGTTGCAGTTCAGGAACATCTGGGGACCCACAGGTTGAGAACCACTGTTCTATATGATTCTATGTGAGGAAAAGGAGCAGCATGGCCTCACCCCCTTCTTCACTGGTCTCTTCCAATGGAAAGGAGGGTGTAACAAAAGGAGTAACATGCTTATGGCCTGAATCCAAATTGAGACATGGATAAAACATACCCACTGAAAATAACAAGGTGGATGTTTGTCATCCTTGAACATCATCATAGTGGAAAGGCGTAACTTCAATTTCATGGGCAGAGGGGAAAAATCCTGGCTTATGGTCAAACTTTTTGAGGTCATTTTGCCCCATACCATGCAGGCCGAGACATATGTGGTTCCTACTCTTCCCTTGTAGAGTGTGGCAAGGGAACAGCTCAGCCCCCACCACCCTTGGAGCTCAATTGGCAGCATCTGGCCTACCCCCATAATGGATCCAACATTAGTGTTTTGGACATTTAATAGGCACAGAGTAAAAACAACTAGACCAGTGGTTCTCAACCTGTGGGTCCCCAGGTGTTCTTGGAGTGCAACTCCCAGAGGCCTCCACCACTCGCTGTGCTGGAAGGGTTTCTGGGAGTTGCAGTCCAGAAGCCCCTTCCAGCACAATAAGTGGTGGAGGCTTCTGGGAGTTGCAGTCCAAGAACATCTGGGGACCCACAGGTTGAGAACCACTGAACTAGACCTTGCCTCCCTGCAAGATAACTTGATGGGTGCTGGGGGGAAAACACTTAAGTGTCAACATTTCTCAGCTTCCCCAAAGAAAAAGGAGGGATATGTTTTAAGAAGCCTTAGCAGCCAGAACAGTTATCCGAAGAATGTGTTTCTTGTGGCTGGTATTTACTCCATATACTGTACCTTCAGATTCATAAACACTGCTATCTCTGTGCTATATGAACCTTAAAGATTAGGAATATAGATTTGTTTTCCAGACCTACCGTCGGACTTGCTGATCTTAGGCTGTTGGATAACTCAGAAATCCATGAAGTGACACTTAGGTTTGTTTTGGTTTTAATATATTTAAAAAAAACAGTTTCAAAAAATACATCATTAGCCCAATCTCTTTGCAGGAAATAGAAGATCTACAAGGAAGGATAAATTGTTAATGGGAAATCACATGCAGAATTATGTTAGCCAGTAAATAGTGCAACTATGTATATAGCATCCCATCTATTGAAAATCATCAGTTACCAGATGGCGAAAAAGCAGCTAATACAGCAATTATATTTGATCCTTTAAGGACTTGTTTACACAGTTGGTTATCTGCTACCAGCAAGCCTTTAATTCCCTCCAGTCTTAATTTTTGTTTGCAGGTTTAGATGGTGAGTCAGGACCTTGAACAAGGGAAGCAAAAGCCTCTCAGATTTGTAGCTGCTTCCTCTCACCGTTCTACATGCCATGACGCCCAGGTCAAAGTGAAATATTCATCAACTCAAGGGATTTCATATATTTGGGCGGGGTGTGTATGTGTGTCAAACTATGCATTACAGGCGTTAGGTGTGAGAATGACATCAAGGCTGAAAAATGTCTGATGGTTTCAGCAAGAGTGTTTCCCAAATTAGGTTCCTCTGTAATCTGCAAATTAGATTGTTCTGTTTTGTGACTGGCCATTGGGGGATAAACAGGGGCTTTCTTTGCCAGTTTGATTGCTCAAGCATAGCGGTTTGGCAAAATCTCATCCTGGAACACTTCTCCGGTTTCAGCTTTTAATGGCATGCTCTCGGTAAATTATAGTTTGACCCCTAGTTCATCTGAAAGGTGCAAAGGGAGCCCAATGCCTCTGTGTCTCTTTGTCACTGGGCTTTAAAAGATGACTGATATTTTAAAATCTGGTGAGAGAGGAGAACGATGTGCCTCTGTGGCAAGGGCTACAGTAACTCAATATATCAAGTTACCTTGTCCAACCCCGTCCAACCAAGCAACTCCTGTGAGACTTCGCACTTTGCCACAAAAAGCAAAGTGAAGAGAAAAGCAAAAAAAGAAGAAGAAGAAAAAGAAAAAGATAAAGATAAACAAGGAAGAAAAACCAACTAGTGGTCTTATAATGATGGGCAATTAGTTTGAATTTTGTGATTTTTTTGTATGTTGTGAATTGTACATTTCTGCACAAAATGAATCCTTAAAGTTATTACAAAATGAGAGCCAAATTGTGAATCACAAAAAGCTATCTGAATCTTTCCCAGCAAGGCAAGCTTTTAAAAAATAATCACACAGATATGCAGAATGAAATAAGCAAGCATTTACACATCTAGTCAGTTTCTCTTCCTGTTGTATTTGAATATTTTAAGGCTCAAGCTCTTTCAACCCCATAATATGCAAAAAATTTAAATTTCTACACCATTTCAGTTCTTGAAAAAGTAGCTGAAAAGTCTCTCTCTCTCTCTCTCTCTCTCTCTCTCTCTCACACACACACACACACACACACACACACACACACACACACACACACACACACACACACACACACACACACACACACACACACACACACACCTATGCAGTGGCCAAATTCAGGTATTATAGCCAGCATTGAGAGGACTACTTTGCACACATGTGCTATGTGTGGCTTCATAAGGAGAAATCTTTTAGGGGGAAAAGTGCAGTTCACATGATTGCCTACGCACTGATTCAAATGGAGAGTTCTAAAGGTTCAACACTGGAGTACCATGAAGAGGGGCCACTCAGTAAGGGTAGCAACCTTACTGTTCCACTAATACAGCTAAGCCTGCTAGGTTTCATACAGACTTTTAAGAGGGATCTACTCAGAGCTTTGCACTGAAATGGAAGAATCTCTCTGTTTCGGTTTCTGCCACATTTATATATATGTATATTGTTTCTGCCACATTTATATATATGTATATTTAAAAAATAGTCAAGTTCTTTCCATTTCATGTATGAATAAAGTTGTGCTCTTTTCAGAATTTGCATCAAAACCAACCTAAAAAGACTATGTCTTCTGCCTCTAGATATTTCATGATAGGTTGTTTGTTACCTAAATTTAGTCAAGGAATGCCAGTGTTGCCAGACCAACATCCCATTTCCTGAGATTTGTGGCCATACCTGAGAATCTACCCAAATCCTCCTAAGGCCATGTCATGGCTAACAATTACAACATGATGTTAGGGTGTGTGTGAGAGAGCGATTGACAAATGAGTTTTAAGAATTGGATGCACTTTATCCTCAACAAACAAAATTTTGGCCCTCTTTTGCTGTATTGCGACTAGAGATGGGCACGAAATGAACATTTGGTTCATTTCATTACTCGTTATTCATTTCGTTACATAACAAAATGAATAACGAATGCCCCCCTAAGAGAAACAAAACAAAACAAAATGGGAATTTCAGTTTCGTTTCACTTAGTTTCATTTGCCGGTGTCTCCTACCTGGGTCCTGGAGTGGTCCTCTTCCTGGTCTGGTCCCCCTGGCTGCAGGTAGGGGACTCCAGGGATAAAAAAGCCGAGCGGCCATGCTAAAACTTTAAAATGAGCCAAACAAAAACAAATTGCCATTTTTTCGGTTCGTGCCCATCTCTAATTGCGACATATAGCCAGGATCCAAGGATATCCTTCTGCTGAATCCCACTTCTCTGTGTTGTGTTTTTACACTCATGACCGACTCTTCATGACCCCATGTCCATGAGGGTGCCTGTAGAGGGAAGTTCTCTATGGCACCTCAGGCAGTGGCCTGCCTGCCAAAGGGGGCTTGTGGCCTCTTCCAAGCAGGGCAAGGGGTCACCACAACATGAGGAACTGTATTAAAGGGTTGCAGCATTAGGAAGGTTGGGAATCACTGTTCTAAAGGTCATGTTATCACAAACAGTTTCAAAGTGGCCTTAGGGTATATGTGAGAGAGATAGACAAATGAGTTTTAAGACTCAGTGATGAATTTACAGTCCAACTATCAATAGCTTTATAGTATACAAGGTAACAAAGCTGAACAGGTCTGCACTTGTCCAAATGATATCTGCTGAAGCTGTGAGAATGAAGCCCCAAATTTAGGAGAGCTAGATTGGCTAAAATCCTTTCCTTATGACTTTATGCCGAAAGCACCAGACCTCATGAATGGACCCTAGAGCCTGTGTCTCGGGGCCAAAGCATGAGTGCTAACAACCCAGTCTGTGTGGCTGTACATCTTTGTTTCCAGAAGTCTGGAATAACTTGGTCCTTCACAGCAACACTGGATTGTTCTTAATCTAATCAGCAGGATCTTACCTTCCTCTGTGTTGAAAATGGTCTCTTCCATTGCCAGTGGCATTTTATCATCCTTTTATTAGTTTCTGATATTGTTAGGTTGCCCAAGAGCTGAAGTTTTCTGTGTGCTTTGTTGGCAGTTGCCTTCAGGGAAGTCATCACATTGTAGGATTCCTTTAAAACTGTGTATTTCAGGTTGCTGCGATTTTCCGTGTTGACATTTTTATGTTTTGTGCTATGAATTAATATCAGGAATGTTAGTCTAATATGATGACTTAAACTGACAGCTTGATGCTGATAAAAAGCTTGGAACCTGTTAGGCACTTAATTTCTGAATAAACCTCTGAGAATAAGTGCTGGTTTCTGCCCACCCCTTTCCAGAAGCGGCTTTGATGACACAAGCCTTTTGGATATCTATTTGATATGTCATGTTGTTCATAGTTATGACATCCCTGCTACAAATTCACATATTCATGCATATTTTGGGCTTTTGATAAAATCTGAGATGTTTACTCTAAAGTAAATGGCAAGACCCTCAACAGGACTCACTCCTCTGCCTCAGATAGCAACCAGAAAGCTTGGAATTCACTAGTTACAAATAACTAATCACCCGTAATTCATTTCTCTATCCCCGAGACATGTATAATTATGTTACATTACAAGTGCGGGGATAATTTCACTTCTTTTACAATGCAACTGTAACTTTCTGGAGTTTTTTCTGTCTATAGCAGGCATGGCCTCACTAAAAATTAGAGGAGCAATTTAATATGATGCTAAGTGATATTGAGCTGCCTAGATGCCATGAGCTCATCTGATCTCACCTGATTTCAGAAGCTAAGCAGGGTTGGCCCTGGCTAGTACTTCGATGGGCGACCACCAGGGCAAGGGAGTAAGAACTGGCAAGCCACTCCAGTATTCCTGCCAAGAAAACCCCATGGACATGGGGTCATGAAGAGTCGGTCATGAGTGTAAAAACACAACACAGAGAAGTGACAATGAGGTGCACAGGAGGGGAGTGTGTTTTGAATTCCCACTTGTGGTTTGTAGCATTCAGATGTTGATTCCTTCTTTGTTTTCTTTGAAAAAGTTCATTTCAAGGATAAATGATGCTTTCGAAAAACTTAACAATAGCCCCAAATACTTTGGGGGTCCCAGAACTTGAATTTAACTGACTACTTTTTTTAAAAAAAAAAAATAACTTTTTAAGCTCTGCTCTTTATTTTATATACAGTACATTACAGGCATTAAAAGTGGCTCCATTGCACCTTATCAAACAAATCAGTTGAAATGTGTGATGTTTTTTAAACTTTGGATTCCTTCTCTTTCTGCATTTTTTTTTGCATAGTCCTATTTCTGTTCTGCTGTTTCCTCTCTGATGTAATCTTTCACAAGGGCTGGAAGCCCTCAACAGACAGCTGTTTGAGATATCTATTAATATTTCATCATGCTTTTAAGAAAAGTTAGCCTTTTGTTGCTCAGGTCTCAGAACAGACATATATAATGGTTACTGATAGACATATATATATATATGTTTGTGTAGAAAAGCTTTTCTATAGGTATGCACTGCTGTTTGCTTTTTGTTTCTTCCACTTCAGTTTCCAAATGGAAAAAAAAAAACCCAGTGATTTGTTCGACCTCCCCCAACAATTAAAGCGTCGGTTTACAATTATGAGAAAAGACTGCAATTAAAAGATAACGCTTATAGAGATACAACAGCAGCATTAGCCCTTTCCCATGCTTAGAAAATATCTCCATGATCCCAAGTTTAGCAGGGAGAATCTGTACGTAAAAGATAAACCCATGGGGTTTCCCTGTTGCACTGCCAGCTTCTGAAAGGTGATAGGATTATTCATTAAAAGGAGAGCTATTTAACCTATTGTAATTAATTTACCCGAGGAAGGAAGGGGTTCCTTTAGGTACCTAAGGACCCTGTTCCACCAAGACTAGTTATTCATTCTTTTTCCTTTGGTTCCTCGAATCTAACATTTGAGAGAGAGAAAGAATGAGAGAGAGAGAGAAAGAGAGAGATTGCTCTTTTGCATAAATATAAAGTGATGTGTGTCTTGAAGAAGGACTTTATATAGTGAGTGTTATCTTTCTCTGCCAAGGAATAAGATTTTATAGTCATACAAAAGAGAGCTTTCAGTGTATTAATAGGAATCTATAAATTAATCTCTGTACAGCACCTGGCGAACACTTTGATTTTTATAGAGCGTCGAGCTGAAGGCTTTACCAGCTAGCCCTCGTTTATTGTGTTCATTAAGAGAATATGGCAAATGAGGAGCAAATATCAGCCCGTCTAATAAAGCACTAGAGAGAATTAAATGGGTAGTTGGTGCAGTATTGTTTTCTCTAATCAGAAATATAGCTTTATGGAATTTGATTAATCTTCCGTCCTCATCCTGATAAACCAATGAACTGACTGTTAATAATACTCACAGCAATGAATTTTAAGCCACTTATGGGATTAACTGAATTAACGTTTTAATTATTTGAAGCTTTTTTTAAAAAAAAATGGTATCAGGACCATCATAGTACACTGTACGTATCCCGCCTTGGGGGAAATGAAAGCATCTTCCCCATTTATCACATTGGCTGCATGAGAAAGAGGAGAAGGAGATAAGTTATGGATACCTCTAATCCACTTAGCAAATGTTTTAAGGACTGCTGACAGGGGGTGTAAATTTCAGGAAATTCCCCCGGATTATGATGTGGAATCCATGTTTCAGGCCAGGTTCTTTGTTAATTGATATGTCAGCTTTTGGGTCCTCTGCCCATTTTTCATGGGCAAACTCCCAGCAGTTACAGTACTGGCTGTGAGTTGATGGGTTCATTGCTGTTAGGATCTATGGACCCTGGAGGGATACCATAGAAAGCACCCCATAAATGTGGCTGAGTATATCAGCTACAAGTCTGGGGCGTGACAGCTCAGCGGACTAAGGTACCGAAACTGTTGGCTGCAAAGTCAGCAGCTTGGCAGTTCGAATCCCGGGTGCTCCCGCTGATAACCCCAGCTCCTGCCAAACTAGCAGTTCGAAAGCATGTAAAATGCAAGTAGATAAATAAGTACCACTGTAAAAAGTGGGAAGGTAAAACAGTGTTTCCTTGCAGCCATGCAGACCACATTGTCATGGACTGGCACAACTGTGGCTCTTCAGCTTGAATATAGAGATGAGCACCACCCCTAGAGTCGGACATGACTAGCACATGTGTGGGAGGAGCCTTTTTATATCAGCTACAAATGTCCCTTTCAAACATTCTATGAACATGGTGTGGGTGGGTGTGGGTGTGTGGGTGTGGGTGTGTTTATGTGAGTCTAACGTTTGTGCAAGGTTAAAAAGTGATCCTTAGGAGAAATTTTCAAAAATCCTTGCCTGCCAATGCAAAATTTTCTTTCTTTTTACACTCAGACCTTTACATGTCAAGCTTGACCCATCAACTGGAGGTACGTTGAGAATTTTGCCTAATCTTGGGGTGGGGGACAGGGAAGAGCAGATTGTATCATAGTCCCTGGTTATCAAAACGTCACTGTGTTTGAAGCCTTTGAGTCTTGGCTTGATTATAACATGTAGTAAGACAGAGCCAACACAATAGTCAAACTTTTGTATTTGATCTCAACTGACTTTGGAAGCTAAGCAGGGTCGGTCGTTGTGAGTACTTGGATGGGTGACCACCAGGGAATGCCAGGTGCTGTAGGCGCCTGGAGTAGGAACTGGCAAACCCCGCCAGTATTCCTGCCAAGAAAACTCCATGGACATGGAGTCACAAAGAGTCGGTCACGACTGTAACAAGGCAGCACACATTGTCCTAGATAGATCTCAGCCCATTCTTTGTGCAAATCCAGCATTATAAACTCACCAGGTTTTTGTTCCTCTTCTTCATTTGTACAGTGTTCTAATTCATACTATTTTGGGAACACTGGTGCACACAGAGAGAAAAGAGGACAATTCTTACTCTCCCCAAGTCTGGCATTAATGAACAACACAAACCTTATGAGTCATCATTTTCTTTGGTTGCTCTTGCCATCCCTTGCTCTTGTGTGATTTGTCTCTTATTTTGGGCATAGAAAACCTGCTTCCATTGAGCATTAGTGCTTTTATCACCCAGCTCAGAGACCCAGATTCAAATCTCAGCTTAATTTTAAGCTCATTCTCAGCCCAGCCTACCTTGTAGGGTTGTTTTAAATAGTACAGTGGTACCTCAATT
The DNA here is from genome assembly GCA_023846285.1 of Phrynocephalus versicolor. Lineage (NCBI taxonomy): Eukaryota > Metazoa > Chordata > Lepidosauria > Squamata > Agamidae > Phrynocephalus > Phrynocephalus versicolor. The sequence goes on from JAHTLZ010000065.1 coordinate 7,444,580, forward strand.
TACAAATTTAATCTGTTCTGAATGCATGCCCTTAAGTCAAACTACTCTTAAGTTGGGGTACTTATCTAAAAAAAATGAAAAAATAAATAAATTAAAAAATATTTTTTAAAAAAAATACAGTATTTATAAATCGAGCAGACTATATCCAAAATTTGTAAGGTCGCAGTTAAAAAAACACCAACAGTTTTCTGCTCTTAAGTCAAATTGCTCTTAAGTTGAGCTGCTCTTAAGTCGGGGTGCCACTGTGTATAAAAGTAGTTGGAGGGCTCAATAACTTGAGTCAAGGGGTTGAGAAATTGGTGTCTCACATGCCTTCTCAGAGAAGAGCCAGGCTGTGCCTTTTTGGGGCAAGCTGCACAGTCCCAGGCAGCCCCTCAGAAGAAAGGAATGAGAAACCACTTCTGAGTATTCTGTATCTGCAAAACCCTGAGAAGAATCAACTTCTCAGAGCTGACTCGATGGCACATAATTATTGTTAAACTAGGGATACAAACATTTGCTTTATTTCATTGCCACATATAAAAATAAAAATGTTCACATTCAACCAAAATCTGGTTTCCTGTAACTTGAGTCCATTGTTGTGCTTCCTGCATCAGGGATAATCTAGAACAGATCCTGGTCCTCCTCTTGATGAATGCCTTACAAGTGCTTGAAAGGTGTTACAGTATTGCATCTCCCCTCAATATTCTTTTCTCAAGGGTAACCTGCTCAGTTTTTCATTTTTCGTCACAGGGCTTGGTTTCCAGTTCCCTGGTCATCCTTCTTGTTGCCCTTCTCTGGACTTCTTCAGCATCCTTACTAAGGGTATTTGTACATGACCCCTAAACTCCGCCGCAAATGGCTGCCAGCTCCGGAGCTTACAATTGTTTCCCCACCAGCTCCAGAGTTTGCAGGAAATTAAGTGCAACCACGCCCACCTAAGCGCATCCCAGCGCACTTTTCAGGTACCTGCTCTTGGAGGGTGAAAATCCCCAGGTCCGGATGTAATCTGGTGAGTGCCAGGCTCTCCTCGCTTCTGTGGGTTTTTTTTTTCCTCCCGCCCCTTTAAGAGAAGGAATCAGGACAACGACGGGGCTTCGACCGGCAGACGGAGGTGAGCCTGCATTTTTTCCTCTCTTTTTTTCTCCCTCCCCTCATGCAGACAAGAGCAAGGAAGTGCGGAGGGGTGGGGGTGCAGGAAGAGCAACGAACCCCCAAGATCTCTGGTCCGAATTTAATTGGCCAGCGGATCTTAGGGGTCGTGTGAAAAGGCCCTAAGTGTGATTTCTAAAATGATTCCAAGATATTCTGGTAACTCACCCATTTCCCACGATTTCAAGAAAATAATAGACAGTGATGCTGAGTCTTCTTCCAATTCTTTCAGTACTCATGGATATTTTTCCTTCCTTCCTTCCTTCCTTCCTTCCTTCCTTCCTTCCCAAAAATAACTAAATAAGATCTCTGGATGTGTTTCTTGCAGGAAAAATGGTGAATTTTGCCTACAAATGGGAAATTTGTGCAGAAATTTGTACAAAATTTAATAATTTTTATGAAAACTCATTTCTGCAAATGGTGCTGGTGTCAAAAAGTATTGTTCATCTCTCCCATTCTGAGTGAAACATTCATTGGAAGGGTCTTTCCAATTCTCAAGACATCCCGAGACAATTATTATTAGGGATGGGAATCTGACTTTAGGGGAGAGGGCTAGAATTTACTAAATGGGGTATTTGGGGAGCTGTTATCCAAAAAGTAAGGTTCCCCATCCCTTGTTATAACTTCTCTTAAACACACACACCACTAGGAATATTGTTCATAAGTGGAAAACACTAGATGAGGACTTCTCTGAATTTCTTGGAAATGTATCAAAAAATAGTAATTTATCTTAGTTTTATTGTGATTTGTGTTTTCACTTATATCATTAACTGATATAATTTGAAATCTGTTTATTGATGTTGATATGATTTATTACAAATTGCCCTTGAAGAGTGTGTGTCCTGAAATGTGGTATTAGAGACTCCCCCCCCTCATCTGCATTTTGTAAGTTTTAATAACTCCTAATCAAAATCAACCTGTTACAAAATCTTTGCCCGAATCTGGTTGAGATAAAAATAAGAAATAGCCTGTATAATTACAGCTAATCTGTTATCTGGCTTTCCGTCCCATTTCATGCATTAATTAGCTGATTCTCTTCCTGTACCTATTTAAAAGTTCAAAGATCAAGATCTGGAAGAAAAATGCATGTTTTTGTCTTAAGGATAAGATTTTCACAGCTTGGGAAGGTGGGTGGGGACAAGGAAAAGAGAGAACAGAAATGAACTACCCTAAAGGAAGCAAGTTCCACTCAATGAAATTTGTGGGACAAGGAATGCATTTGGGCTGTCCCTGTGGATCGTGGCATAGTGAAGCACAGGCAAAAGCAAAAACAAAATAAGGGAAATAATTAATCTAAACATATAATCAGGCCTTAGCGGAAGAAAGCACTAGCACTTTCCCTTAGCAATTATCTTCATGCTGTCTCTGTCTCTCTCTTTCCTTCACTCTCTCTCTCCTTCCCCCACTGCTTGTACTGTAATTCCCTTGCCTCTCTGAGTTTAGATGCAATCTCCCACAGTACTTGTGCAGTGGCACAATGTGTGTCCATCAGCAACCATGTAGTCACAGCTACCCGTGTTAGGACAGAAGGCATTTAGGGTGCTGGCTTGGTTTTAAATCAGTAACTAGGACTCCTTAACTTAACTTTTTTTTAAAGTAAATTTTATTATAAAACAAATCACCAACACCCCAGACAAAAACAGTGACCCCCAGGCATCTGATACATTGGATATACATTGATAATAAAACAAATTCAAATTAACAATATGTACAACTCTGTATAAATTAACAATTAACAATCCGCAAGGTTTACTTAGCTTTTAACATTTTAATTACCCAAAATTGGTCAAACATACTCATATAATTCAGTAACTTCTCAAACCATTCCTCCTCTTTCTCATTGACCTTAAACCCTTTCATTCTGCATATCTTCATAGTTAGATATTCTAAAATTATAATATTATTTAATTTCTTCCTCCATTGATTCACCCCTAGCTCTTCTGCATTTTTCCAATTACTCGCTATGACCTGTCTAGCTGCAATTACCATCAGGTTTACCCATTTACATTCCTCTTTTGTTTTTAACTCTGTGCTACCCAGGCTAATGAGAACCATTAATTTAGATATTTCCACTTTCCTTCCCACAATTTTCGATATTTCTCTACCAATCTGTCTCCAAAAATTATTAACTAGAGGACAATCCCACCACATATGACTGTAGGTTCCCATTACTCCACACTTCCTCCAGCAATTTTTGCTTCCTAACTTTGTAATATGATACAACCTTACTGGTGTGTAATACCATTTTTGTATCAGCTTCAACCCCTGCTCCTGGATTATCCTAGAGGTCGTAACAAAGGGCGGTTGTTGAAAAATTCTATCCCAATCTTCATCTAAAATTGGTTCCTGAATATCTAGCTCCCAATATTCTTTTAAACTTTCCTTTAGTGATTTCCCCATATTTAATAAAACCTTATACAGTTTTGAAACTATTTTGGTCCTATCTATCCTGTATCCTTTCACTAATTCCTCGAAGGGGGTAATATTTCTTTTACCACAATTTTTAACTTCTTTCTCCTTCAACAAGGAGGAGATTTGTTGTTGTTTTTTTGTAACCAATTAATCTTATTCCAAATTCCACTTTCCTGTTCCATCGTTTTTTTCTGTTTCCCAGGTTTTTTCCATATTCTGGATTGAAATCTTCTTTAATTTATCCCTTACATCTTTTGGGATGAGCTTCCTTAATGGGTCAAATTTATCATAATACCATATTTTTGTAAGTGGAGAGAGGTCAGGGAAAAGCTTTCCCCCCCACTTCTCCCATACCAAAAGAGGCCCCGTAAATGTTGATATTTTTTCTTCTTTTCTTTTCTTTATCCTCCTTTCGAAGATTCTTATTTTCCCTCCTACTACTTCCAAATTCTCCCGCTCTCTACATCCCAAATCTTCCCCCTGTTCTCCCTCCAACCAAATCATAAGATGTCTCAGCTGATAAGCTTCATCATAATATAAAATCAAATTGGGAATCCCCCATCCTCCATCTTGGATCCTATGGTACCTATATCTACCAGCTGTCCTTGGTTTCTTGGATGCAAAAACAAATCTGTCTATTGACCTTTGCCACCCCTTCAGAATCCATTCCGGTATGTGCCAAGGCAACACATAAAAAAGGTAAATTAATCTGGGTAGCAAAAACATTTTAACTAAAGCAATTCTTGTGCTGATTGAGTCCTTCCTTTTATCCCATGTTCTCAGCTTTGATTGAATACTACTCCAAATTTTTTTATAATTATGTTCAAATATTTTCTTCACACTTTTAGTTATCATTACCCCTAAATACTTTACCTTCTTATTTGCTATAGGAATACCCAATGATTTAGAGGCTTCTAACTGAGTTTTAGGTTTCACATTTAAGCACATGATTGATGATTTAGAAAAATTAACTTTTAACCCTGATACTTTTTCAAATCCTTGAAAAATTTCTTTTAATGGCACAATTGCAGTCCCCAGGTCCTTAACTGTCACCATCATATCATCTGCATACATTGTAAGAAGCTCCCCTTCTGCTCTCCCTTTCCCTGGTGTTTCAAATCCTTTAATCTCACTATTCTTTTTAAGTTTAATTGCTAATGGTTCTAATGCTAAAATAAAAAGCATGGGAGAAAGTGGACAACCGTGCTTTGTACCACTTAACACTTGGGCACACCCCCTTTCTGACCCACTAATTCCTATCATTGCTTTCGACTATGTATAGGAACCAACATAAAAGGAAGGAAGGTAAACAGTGTTCCATGTGCAGAAATGTGTTGAGCCATACCAGCCACATGGCCATGGACTTGCACAACACTGGCTCTTTGGCTTCAAAATGGAGATGAGAACCACCCCTAGAGTCAGACACAACGTGCATGTAACCTTTACCTTTGATTTGGAAGGTGTCATGGTGAGCATCTCTACTTCAGAATTTAGTACCAAATGTCTGTCTTTGATTCCGTAGTTTGGCATTATTTTTGCATGGTTTCTATAGCTATTAATACACTTTTGCTTTTTCATGTATAATTTTATAGAAGAAAATATGATTTTAGAGATGGGCATAAAACCAGGGGGGAAAAGATGCTTTGGGCTGGTTCGTGGCCAACTGCAAAACCACCATGACACACACACACCCAGAAAAACAAAGCACCATGGTTTGTTTTTGCAGCTCATGACTGGGAAGTGGAACCTATGTGCTCCTGTCCTCTGCCAGAGTCGCAGGACCAGGCAGGGAGGCAAAGGGGTGCAATGGGTAGAGGGGGGCATCCCCTTTTACAGAAGAAAACAAAAAGTGCCCAGAGAGGGGGGGGGAGTCTGGTGTTTAATCCTGCTTCGGCAAAATGAGATCCCCATTCTGGTTTGCGCAATGAACCACGAACCAGCTTGTCAGTCTTTCTGGCTTGCGGTTTGATTCGTGTCCATTTCTATTCGGTTTATTTATTGGACTGACTACCAAAATGGGGAGAAAAATTAAAAAATAAAACATACTCAAAGAAGGAAGAAAAAATAAAGAAAAATTCTGCTAGAATAGGATTATATTTCTCTACACTTATTTGTTTTGTTTGGTACATCTGTATATCACCTTTCCCTCAGTGCATCCAAAAAAACTGACTCTCCACCTCTACATTTTATCTTTATGGAAACCCAGTGAGGCAGGCCAAATTGAACTTCCACCATAGTCAGAGACTCTAACCACTAATTCACCTTTCAGTTCTATGATCCCTTCTCTATATACTCAGAAGTCCTATGTTGAAGTTTTAAGTTTTAACTGTTAGCACTAGAAGACTCACTGAGATGAATTGGGCCCTACTCACAAATAATTAACTATACGATAGCAGGCTTCACTCTGTTGATAGTTTCCTGTGAATTTGCTTGTGAAGTCTCATCACACACACACACACACACACAGAGAGAGAGAGAGAGAGAGAGAGAGAGAGAGGTATTGTTGATGAGAATGACCAGGGTGAGGTTTCTGTTTTTTACTGAAATATTCACTTCTGCTGAATTTCATTCCTATGGAGAAAACAGCTCCCTTGGTTATCTACTAGGTGGACAGTCATGTGCTGGAATAATCAACATTTTTAATTAAAAACAACCACAGACAGGCATAATAAACCTGGAATGGCACAATGTGCTTTGCAAGCAGTAAAACTGAGAAACAGGAAGTGGAGCTTACAGCTAGTTTGTTGGGTCAGTAGGATTTGAGTTTGTCTCAGCTGCTGTAGCCTTTGTCCCCAGTGGCCTCATAGAGGAGAGCAACCTGGTTGTGTTTTAGTTGTTTTTTTTTAATGCTTTTGTGGCCACCATCCCTGGGTTTCAGGCTTCAAAGGTTACACAGCCCCTCTGGAGAAAGAAAGAAAGAAAGAAAGAAAGAAAGAAAGAAAGAAAGAAAGAAAGAAAGAAAGAAAGAAAGAAAGAAAGAAAGAAAGAAAGAAAGAAGAAAGGTGATGGACTGTTCTTAAATGGAGAATGGTCTTCACGATGGAAGAGGTTGTGGTCAAAATATAAGGGGTTGACCAAGTGATACTAAAAATTCATATTTCCTAGTCCATTGCAGGGGGCTCACCCTGCATCTATAGAGCCACAGTGTATTTTTCAAGGACACTGAAGACCAAGCCCTCTTTCCCAGTCTTCTCCCATCTGCATTGATGCATCTGTATTTTGGTGGAGCTTGAGCAAGCGAAGACAAAGGACATTCTTAGGATCACCTGTCTCCTCCATTGTGGCTTCTCTGTCCCTTGCCTCCACATACTGCTTGTAGTCATCACTAAAATAACAATGATCAAGGTTCAGGATTTTCCAGATAGAGAACCCTCCAATGTAGTTGGTCATTCCCTTCTTCTCAGGGCAACCTGGGAATATGCAGCTTACCCAAGGCCCACACAGGCTGGCTCTACTCTGCATCTGGGGTGGGGGATCGAACTCCCAAACTTCGGCTTCACAGCCAGATGCCTAAACCACTGACCTATCCAGCCAGTTCATCACAAAAATGCAGCTTCCTAAATTCCAGATTCCAGATCTTGTTCTCCTGATTTTTCCTTCCTTGCTTGAGGGCATGTTTCAAGCATTAAACAGGACTTGTTAAGAAATTGATGTTTTTGTTTTGTTTTGTTTTGTTTTTGTAAATTGGCTTGCCAGGTTATTGGTATCTGAGCACTAAAGTATTCAGTGGTGTCACAAGTTGGGGCATCTCTCTGAGCAGGCTGACTCGGTGAGCCAGATCCAGAGCTGGGCTGGTGGAAACGGCTTGTCACCTTTCTCACACAGCAGTGGGCCAGCCTGCACTTGCATGCAGGCAATTAGCTGCCTGCAACACAAAATTGTTATTCTGCAGCCCAAATGGATCTTGTTGTGAGATGCAGACCCAGACACCTAATCTAGTGGCAGGCCATCCTCATAGGAACTTTGGAAAAATGTACCAGTCCTTGTCATCACCCAGTGATTGCTAAATGACCACTGTGAAGATTGCCAACGATGTCCATATTTTTGTTTCCATCACACAGAGAGAGAGAGAGAGAAAGAGAGAGAGAGAGAGAGAGAGAGAGAGAGAGAGAGAGAGAGAGAGAGAGAGAGAGAGAGAGTAATGTATCTGCTTTGCCCAACAAAATGCCATAGTCTTGAAGGAAAAACCCTTTGCTATTTTTCAGAGTTGTTTGCACATTTGTGGGGGCACCTGATACTAACTACACTGGTACCTTGTATAAAGGAATTAATTTGTTCCAAATGAAATTATGTTAAGCAAATTTTCCTTTATACAAATTTCCCATAATATGTATGCATTGAAAAGAGAGTAATCACTAATTGTGACCATTTTTATGTTGTACGGATTTGCCCCATAGACAATTCTGTTAACTTCCCCTATCTCTGGATTTTTTTATGTTGTACAATGTACAGATTTTATGTTATACAAACCATTTGTTATATGAGGACCCACTATAGTTACTTTTAGACTTAACCTTCTAAAATCTTTCTTCAGTGTCTTGGGTCTTCCTTACACTGAAAACAAATAGCTAGGCTAGTGGATAAATGCCAAAGTTGCATTGCTTTACTTTTACTTAACTTCCATGGACAAAAGATTGCTCATATGCTGTTCAATTTCCCCTTTCCTGTTCTCTTTAATTTCTTCAGAATTCAAGTCCCCCGGGGCATTTACTGATACATTTGTAAGTACTGTATTAGGAGCCATAATTCGATTCTTCTTTCCCCTCTAAACATGAATCCAAAAAGAATAAGTGTAAGAAGAGCATTGTTTTGTTTTTAAATCTGAAGTTATCTAATCACATGTTTCTAGGGCTCAAGCCATGACAGGTAAATCACTGGTTTTGTAAAGAAATGGGGTCAATGAACCAGACAGAACCCGGGTTATTGGGCAACTAAAATGACCACAATACAAGACTCTTCTGTTCAGTATCTGGAGATGCTTTGAATTAGGACAAGAAGTGAGTCTGACATGGAAAAGAAAAACTCCAGTGACTCTGGGAAGAGTCAGTTTCCGGATTCATACTTATGAGAATATTTGTCTTTGTGTTTACGAAACTCAGTCATGATTTCTGACAGCTGAAATCAAAGGGAGCTTAGATATGCACATTGTATGGTCACCACATCTCAAGAAAGACATAGTGGAACTGGAAAAGGTGCAGAAGAGAGCGACTAAAATGATTACTGGGCTGGGGGACCTCCCTTATGAGGAAAGGCTAAAGCATTTGGGGCTCTTTAGTCTGGAAAAAAAGGCTCCTGAGGGGGGATATGATTGAGAATACAAAATAATGCAGGGCATGAGTCAAGTGGATAGAGGGACGCTCTTCTCCCTCTCACAAAATACCAGCACTAGGTGACAGCCACTCAAATTGAGTGTGGGAGAGTGAGAACAGGCAAAAGAAAATATTTGTCACCCAGCATGTTGTTAGTCTGTGGAACTCTCTGCCACAGGATGTGGTTATGGCATCTGGCCTGGATGCCTTCAAAAGGGGATTGGACATATTTCTGGAGGAAAAGTCCATGGAGATATGTAATATCCGGGCTTAAAACTGGGGTACTTCAAGGACCAGATGCAGGGGAGTGGTATCAGGAGGCAGATATCCAGCAGGGCTCTTCTTATGTTCTTATGCGTGTTGATAGAGGTTACCTGTATAAATAGATGCAAACATTGTATTTACCCATCCACAATATAGACACACAAGGAGACAAATCTACGCAGACTGAAAACTATCCATCGTGAGGACTAGAATATTTTTCATTGAAGATGTTTCAAAGGGGGAAGAATCAGCCTTGCAGCAACATAACACATTTGATACACATGCCTTCACAGTTTGTATAGGAAAATTAAAAAGACATTCCAGATACTGTAGCTGAGGACGGAGCAAAGAGTTATACAATATGCCATTTTGATCAGCCAGACCTCCTGGTGCTACCTCATCCAAACTGTTACTATTCTTGGTGACCTTTTTTAAATCTGGAATCAAGTTGCCCCTCCCCCCACCTCCAGAAAATTCTTCGACTTCAGGAGTGAAATCAGGCAGAGATCGATATATTAGGGGAAAGGTGGGGATAACTCAATATGCAACAGGAAGGCATTTCTTGTGTAAAGGTGACACGGTCCCTTAGAGCTGGGCTCTTCCAATCCATTGTGTAGTGATACTGACAAAGACTGACAGCTCTTGGAAAGGTGTAATGTTCCCAAGCCAATTGCTGGGGCAGCTCAATGAGATTAAGATCAGTAATTCAATGGAGGCGAGAGAGCTAAAGTCAGAGGTTAATCTCCTGTGTTCTCATTACTAATCAAACTCCCAGCACTTACTTCTAGAAATATCAGATCTCTGTAATGGGAGAGAAAGAGATTGGTAAATTTTTAAAAACATCACCATTTATTTTGATGCATTTTCAAAAGATGCCACCATACATGTTTAGTTTCTCCGTTGCTGTCTTCTTAATTGACAATGGCAAGGCGGGGTCTTTTCTAACTCCAGATCTGCATGAATTAAACATTGATTTGTTTATTTCTTAAATGCTAGGAATTCATACTGAAGCAATGGTGAAGGTGTGTGATTCTCCCGAGGAGTTAATGGAATGGAAAAGAAATAGCCAGTATAAGGAAATTGAAAGGGACAAGCACCCGGTTGTTGTTGTTGTTGTTGTTGTTGTTGTTGTTGTTGTTGTTGTTGT
>JAHTLZ010000065.1:7456896-7471026 GCA_023846285.1 Phrynocephalus versicolor
CACACACACACACACACACACACACACACACACACACACACATGCACGCCTGTCTGCCCCATGCCTGCAGGATTGCCCCCCTTTCCTGGGTGGATGTGATGGTGTTGGGGAGGGCCGGAGGGGCACAAAAACAACGTTGTCCCCAGGCCCCAAAAAACCTTGGTACGCCACTGTTTATAGATTCCCCGTGTGGTATAGTTAATAGAGTGATAGACTCTGGAGAATGGGATTCAGATCCCCAGTTGGTCATGAAACCTCACTAGGGGAGTGGAATTGGTATAACCACTCCTTAAATACATCACTTATCTTGAAAGTCGTGTTAGGGTTGCTTGTACGACAGTTCCAAACACACTTAGATAATGCCTTTTTGGGTAACGTGTAAAGCCTATTGGATGCACTCCTAATATTGATAGAGCCAACATCTCTTTCTGGCATTCCATCAACAAGACTAAATATATCCCGTCAGCCTGTTGAACCAAAACCTCCCATTTCAGCTGGTGAATATACTGAAGATGATATGGGATGGGGGGTGGGGGAAGGACCCTAGATCAGTAGTGGCTGCAAGTCCCCCCAGATCCCTAGGATCTATATCACAAAGTCATTTTTTTCAGCACTCTTTTCATCCAATGGGTGCGGTGTGCTTCCAAGAAAATGTATTGTCACTTCGGGTTGCCGCAGGAATTAGGGCTGCCCAAATGTCAATATGAATTTATGCCGATCCAGAACCTCTGGATGAAAGTGTTAGTCAAAAGTGATGATCCATCCAATGGTACAATTCCCAAATGTAGTTATTCGCTTTTTATAAAAGGTCTAGCAATATATTTTGAGCATTGGTGTTGTGGGAGGAACTGTGTCGATTGGGAATGAAAGGGTTGAACTTGTGCAGGACAGATATGAGGCAGAAACATGTTGTATCACATAAACACTGTTGCCTGTTAGTGAGAATGAGAAATCCTCCATGCAGCTGGAGAGAGACTGAACTCGGGCAAAATGGTAAAACAAAAAAAAAGCAGATATATAAATCAAAGAGGCAGAAATTAGTTACGTCCTTTGTGGCTCTAAAACCAGGAGAATAATATAACTGAACAAATATTTGTGAATAGCTATAGGCAGCATGTAAAAAGTATACATAATACTCCATGCTATTCCCACTTCTTTAAAAGAGAAATAGGCAACACAGTCTATAGTAGGGGTTCTCAACCTGTGGGCCCCCAGATGTTCCTGGACTGCAACTCCCAGATATCCTGGCCAGCTTAGCTACTGATGAAGATTTCTGGGAGTTGCAGTCCAGGAACATCTAGGGCACTGGTCTATAGTGCTGAATAGGACTATAGTGCACCTGGGTTTACATAGAAATATAACTTTGGTACTGCAAAGCTGGGAGGGAACAACTGCAAAGCTGGATCATAAAGCCCAACCCCTGTCAAGGAAGTACAGAATTCCTAGCCTCAGGGTGCACAGTCAGATACATAAACCACTGAGCTGCCCAGCAGTTCTTAATCAAAAAGCTAACAAGACCATCAGACAAGTAATTTGGGATAAAGTGCTCCAGATGGACAGACCTTAATGCCTTGTGCGAGCCTGCAGCCAGAAACCACAGTTAAACTTCACTCTAGCAATCTTAACCATCGGAAAATACGTAAATATCACCAAGCTTTCTTCTTGGGTCACTTTCCTTCAGCATACTTAGAAGGAAAATTCTTGTATGTCACTAGAGATGGGCACAACTCAGCGAAATTTTTGTTTTCATTTTTGTTTTTTCGTTTCGTTTCACAACGAAAACGAAAATGAAAAATTTTTCAGAAGCAATACGACAACGGACACGAAACGAAAAATTTTGCCGTATTTTTCGTTTTAGTTACGGCAGACATTGCATTAAATAGAATGCTAATGAAACAAAAAAAATTCGTTTTTGTTTTGTTTTTTTGTTTTGTTTCGTAACGAAAACGAAAAATGTGCAAAAACCCCTGAAAAACGAAAACGAACCGAAACGGACCCACAAACGACAAACGAAAAATTATTTTTTTGAGTCGTGCCCATCTCTATATGTCACCTACAGGCCATGCCTCACCCCCTGCCAATCTCATATGCTTGAAACACTTGGCTTTGTTTTTCATGATTGTTCACATCAGAAGAATATTCATAGTCGATATACCTCATAAATACTGAAAAAGGGATCACCCACCCTCGTCTTCCAGTTGCCTAAGATATGTTGTTGTAGGAGTTGTTCATTTTCAGTGTATTACCAGTCATGTCCCATGAAAATTTCAAAGAGATCCATCCAGGGAGCTACAAGGGGATTTATCAGAGATAATATTGCCAAGGGTTTCCAAAACAGAACTGCAACGTAATGGAAGTGTTCCATTTTTTTCATGTCCAGAATTAAAGCCAATTCAAGTGGAAGAGTGCTCCAGTACTCAAGAAATTAGAATCCTTGCATGTGCTGTGGCTGACAAAACCTCACTTCTGTTCCCCAGGGAGCACCAGGAAGGTCAGTGACTTTAGGGGGACATTAATGAAACTTAATGAAGAGATGTTGTGAAGGTCAAGGTTTGAATAATTTAAAATGCTGGCTAGGAGTTGGGCCCAGGAGGCAGGATGGGTAGGCCTCTCATGGAGTGCAGTTGCCCTGCCCGTGACTGATGTGTGGGAATGGCGTCATTTCCACGGTGACTTCAAATGAACCTCTAAATTGCCAGCATTTGTCATGCTCGGGCATTCTGAGAAGTCTGAAGGACAGTGTTCATAGGCCTGAAGTGCTGGTGCTGATGCTAGTGGACAACCTTTTTGGCAAACATGTCTTACAGGTTGAGCTCAAACCATGAAATTCCACACACCACACTACTGTGGGTATTAGAGAGGACCTGTTGGGCCTGACCAAGTGTAATGGTCTATGTAGTCCCGTATCCTATTTCCGCATAGGCCAACCAGATGCCTTCCAGAAATCCACAAACAGGGTTATAGTCTTCTACCATTGTTGTTTCCAGAACCTGGAAGTAATTCCTAACAGGTAACAAGTTACTTCTAATTAATTCTGTTTCCCCTCATCTGTCAGAGTCATAGTGCTAGATCTGAAAGAGAGTATCACCCTGTGGGATATATAGCTTTGCTTGTGAGCAGTTTTCCAGGGGTCTTGCGCATCTTTAGAACCCACACTAGGGATGGGCACAAAATGAAAAACAAAATACTGTTTCGCTATTTCGCTTGAAATACCATAACTATATTATGAGAACTAGGAAAACAAAGTGTAAACATCGTTATTATAGTATTAACTAGCTACTTGGGGGGGGGTTTAAAGCATAACTGTAACTCAGTGCTTCATAAACCTTTTTGATCATGTGGCTGTTTCCTTTTATCATTTGTCAGTATTTTTTACAGTGAAAAACATAGATAATGTCTCAGTATTAGAGATGGGCACAACTCAGTGAAATTTTCGTTTTCATTTTCATTTTTTCATTTCGTTTCGTAACGAAAATGAAAACGAAAAAATTTTCAGAAGCAAAACGACAACGGAAACAAAACGAAAAATTTTGCCGTGTTTTTCATTTTCGTTATGGCAGATACATTGCATTGAAAAGAATGCCAACGGAACGAAAAAAATTCATTTTTGTTTTTGTTTTTTCATTTCATTTCGTAATGAAAACGAAAATGAAAAATGTGCAAAAAAAACCCCCAAAAAATGAAAATGAACCGAAACGGACCCCTAAACGACAAACGAAAAACGAAAAATCATTTTTTTGAGTCGTGCCCATCTCTACTCAGTATTACACAGGCAAAAAAATTTACAGGTTGCATAACATAAGACAAACCTCCCCCTCCCTCCCTCTCTGGTAAAGGATATGCTGCATCATCCTTCCCAAGTGCTTTCAGTGTTTTGTACAGTAACCTTCCAAATAAGTTAAGTCTGGTTTCCCATGCATTGGCCCAGCAGAACTCGTTTTAAAGGTTGCTGCCAGATCCGAACATGAAAACACAACAGAATTCCCAAACACATTGCTTAAGCTCTGTCATTTATCACCCATTGAAGGCTTGCGTTTCAAAGACACTTCATTCCTCAGCAGGCCTTGCATCGGAGCTTGCTTTAAAATGTAGCCATCAATCATTTTGATGGATCAAAAACATGTGCGAGCTTTTGCCCTGGATTATATTTTAAATAACAATTAGTACTCCCAGGAATGGGACATGTTGCTGATGTCACCTTTTTGTCTGGTGCAGGGAGCCAAGCCGGTGGGAAACTGCTCATTTAACTCCTTTAACGTTTGAAAGAATAAGCAAGCATGAACTAATGGGTCGGTAAAGAGAAATCAGAATGCTTCATGGAAAAAATAAGTTTGTTCCCTTTCAAAGGATTTCCATTCTCTCCCCCCCCCCCGGAAAGGGGGGGGGGGTATCGCGGCGGGATTTCTTCTTTTCATTCAGGATGGATACTTACAAGACACCTGCTTTTCTCAGAAATGTGTTTGAGTATGCAGGTAATCTGCTAAGCAGCGTGGTGGCTCAGTGGGCTACAGCACTGAAAATGGTCGGCTGCAAGGTTGGCAGCCCAGTGGTTCGAATCCCAGGTGCCACACAGCGGACTCCCGCTGTTAACCCTAGCTCCTGCCAACCTAGCAGTTCAAAAGCATGTAAATACAAATAGATAAATAGGTATCTCCATAAAAAGCGGGGAGGTAAAACAGTGATTCTTTGCAGCCATTGTTGGCCACATGGCCATGGACTTGGACAACACTGGCTCTTTGGCTTGAATACAGAGAAAAGCACCACCTCTAGAGCTCAACATGACTAGCACACGTGTGTGTGTGGGGGGGGGAACTTTACCATTTAATCTTCTAATGGAACTGAAGGAGGGATTGGAGACTTGCAGTGCCCATCTTATTGTGCACATTTCTCCTCTTAACAGTTCTCTTCGGAGCTTCAGATAGTCAAGCTCTGCTCTGAGATACAAGCTCCCACTCTTTCGCTTCCTTTTTTTCTTTCTCAACAGACAAACAATATTCTATAGCAGTGGTTCCCGACCTTGAGTAACCCAGGTGTTCTTGGACTGTGATTCCCAGACACCCCAGAAAGGCTCTTTTAGGGCTTAAGTGTCAGTTGGATAGATAGGGTTCTGGGCACTGCAGTCCAAGAACACCTGGGTTATTCAAGGTCAGGAACCACTGTACTACAGAGATGGAATTTTTTGAGTTTTCTGGACTAGAGATACCACAAATCTCTATTCTGTGAGTTTTGCATATAGGCATACCTTGGTTTAGGAATTTAATGCATTCTCCAGCACGTTTTGTATTTTGAAAAATTTGTAAACCAGCGACACGTAGGGTGCTTCAAGAAAAGATTTGGAAACTGAGGTATGGCAGAAAAAATAATAAACTGAGACATTATTTTCAATTGACTTCCTTTCGGAAACCGAAAATTACCTTAACAGAGCCATTCGTAAACCAAGGTACGCCTGTGTATTAGAAACACCTACATATGATGTCTGTGAAGATTCTCAGTCATCCAGGTGAGCTTATTTGGAAGTTGAGTTGTGGCAACTGGACTTCTCTGCTTGAAAGATCAAAAGATCCGAGCAGCTTCGTCAGTCAAAACTTTTCGAACGCTCAAGAAGAGAAGTTGAGCTGCCATGACTCAACTTCCAGACCTTAGTATTATGTACCTGGGAGAAAGGCCTGGAGAGGAAGTCTTTGAAGCTTAGTGAGGCCTAACTCCATCCAAACTAGGATGGATGGTCCCAGCTGGGAGCTTCCCTTCTGAACTTGGAAGCTATATGGAGTTTAGCTTAGCCAAGTTGCAGAGCTTTCCAGTGTAGACCTTTCTCCCAGGTTCACCATGTATAGGTATTTGTAAAGAGTGTAGAAGAAGATACTATTCCCAGAATGGAGAACCATGATATTTTGTAGCCTGAGCAGGAACTTAGGTGGATCTAGACTGAGCTAAGTCACTTCCAATGTAGGCCTTTTTTATTCCAGGTGCTTGTAAAATAATTGTAAGGTGTTCTATTTCTAGAACTCTGAGAAGGGAGAATTACAAGGTTTGACTCCAGAAAATCCTAAAATCCCATCCCTTGTGTTCCATGTTCTGGTGTAATCCACACTAGAACATGGAACGCTGGCGACATGGTGGAATAAGGCCACCTTGTTTTCTCACTCTCTCTTCCTATCCCTTTCTGGCTCCCCATCCTTCCCCCTTTTTTTCATTCCCATGCACAATTCTCGGGGTGGTGGTGGCGGCGGCGCATTGGTGTTGCTAGAGGACTTTTTGAAAATTAAGTGAAGTGTTGCGTATGGCCCGAGGGCAGTGGTGGTGAACCTTCTGCACCCCAGATGTTTTGGACCACATCTCCCACTGTCCTTTGTCTTTGGAAGTCTAGGCTCAGAATTCTGGGAGTTGTGGTTCAAAACATCTGGAGTGCTGAAGGTTCACCACCACTGTACTTGGATTTCAAGACACCAGTGTTACACGTGGAGCTGGACATGGACATCAGTTCAGAGGTCCATGCTGGTTCGTACAAATGGCACCGCATATTCCACCACCCACCAGGAGCACAGCTTTGCCTTTCCTGTCTCCTTGTCTTAGTGGGCAATCAGTGTATGAACCAGCATGAAACTCCGGTTCATGCCCTTATCCATTATATGTTTAGGCATTCTACATATATTAACAAAGCACACTCCTATGGAACATAGAATCTCTTGGAAAGGTGCTGACACCATAACTGAGCTATGGAATTAAGTGAATGATATTAGACAAGTCTGACATTTCTCCCTTTGTTGTCAAACCAAGTGGGGAGGAGATGAACGTGAGATTGCTAAAGAAAGGATGGTGTAACATATTGATGAAAATGAATGGGCAAAACCCTGTTAACAGCCACCAGTGATATAAAGTCCATCCAATGGCCTGTCCTTCACATAAGTAATGACACAACTGATGACATACAAAACTTTACACTCAGTGCACTATTGGTCATGTGCTGAAGAACCAACTAGAGGGAGGACTTTGTAAGTGAAAAGGATTTCAGCCAATATGTGTAAGCATCATGAATGAGAGGTGAAGGGGTGAAGACAAAACTGCTTTTGGCCCATCTATTGGCCTGTTGACTTAGTCCTACCATTGGTCCATCTCAGCCACCATTGTCCACCCTGATTGGCATCCAAGGGGATCTGTCAGTAGGGAGGTACACGTTACCTGCTGTGTGGGGACCGTTAAACTTGAAAAGTCAGGCTTGGCGTGTGAAATTTTGCTTTCTCTTATGAGGGAATGAAATACTTTGTGGTGCCCCAATAGAAGAACAAGAGTGATTAGCAAATTTAGCAATGCTGTATAAATTACCCTTTGACACAAACAGCACAAATTGCACAAACTGGCAATGGCTGCTGTTTTGATACTTGGACAATTTAAGAAGCAGAAGTCTCTGAAGAGTCTAAAGATATGCATTTTCCAAAACAGTCAGCCGTTCCCAGTCTTCTTCATGAATGCTCATATTTAGGTGTACTTAGTTTGCTTATGAAGGGGAAAGGTTACTAGTTTTGCAAAGACAATTGCTGCTAATTACAGTGAGAAGAAAGTAGCATTCCTGATCTCACTCACAGCTGGAGGTGAGGAATCTCAAGGGGGTTAAACATTCCTTGTTGAGGAATTGCCTCAATTTGAGACACCTTAAACTGGCAAGAATAAAGAATGTAGTGTGTATCCTTTTGCTTCTCCCAGTAGATGTTAGGACCCCTTTCCATGTCAAAGAAAACATCTTGTTGTTTCTGGACTCCTATGCTGGTGCTGATGTTCCACTCTGAATCACACCTGCATGGCTTTTTTTAAGGTTTAAGTGTCAGTTGGATAGATCAGCTGAAGAGTTGGTGTAATTCAAGGTAATTTGAAAAATTGACTGGGCATACTGGGGTCTCTCTTTGCAGTCTTCCAAGACTAATCCTGAATTACCTTTTGTTCTTTTCTCTTTTTTCCCCTTCAGGTTCAACCCACTTTATCACACTAAAGTGCCAATCAATACTGTAAGATAGATGTTACATCTTGGCTTTTTATAACATTACCTGTCCCAGATGGGGTACTGTATCTTTAAGGAAATGGACCCGATATCCTGTTTCTGAAGGATTAAAACACTTTAAAGAGACAGAAGAGGCTGTAAACCCCTATCATATTCTTATTCGCTCTTCATTATCTTGTCCGGTATCTATCCCTGCTGAGTAAATCTGGTTGTGTGTTTCTCCAAAGTGGTCATAAGGAGAAATTTATTTACTTCTCGTTGCACTGGAGGGGCATTACTGAGTTTCAAGGCTCTCCGAAGTCATAAAGATTTTGCAGTGTGAGCAGAAGGAGCAGGAATTTCAGAACTTCTTTCCCCCTCTGAGGTCGTTTGGGCAGCCTAAAGGGGAGACACTTCTCATTTTTCTGACAGGCTTTATTTCCGTAAGATTTTCCAATTAGCAGGAAAAGGTCACGCTAACGTTAGCACTGTGCAAAAGGAGAAGGATCGTGCTATGCAAATAGAGAGATCCTCGGAAGGACAATATTTGGGGTGTGTGATGAGGAGAGGGAAAATGGTATTTGTTGTAGCAATTTCTTGATTTGACTAAATTACAAACGTGGAGGGTCCCGATAAATGGGAAGACCAAATATGGTCTTGAGTGAAGAGACAGATTTTGGCATTTCTGTTGGAGCAAGAGCCCTGGGTTCTGGTCTGTTTTCTTCGGAAACCAGGAAGCCCTGTATATCTTTTCTATACATGGGGAAGAATTTCGTTCAGCGCTGTTTGGAAATTTGCAGTCACAAAACCGAAATGTGAAAGAAAGCAAAATATACAGATTTGATCACTCCTCGTCTTCGACACAGCTTGAGAAAGTTTTTTCCCCACTTTTGAATCACTCCAGTTGTTGACTTGCACTGTAGTTCTCTGATGACACAAAGTGTGCAGTAATGTTTTACTAGGAAAATGGTGCAGCATAGCACATGCATGAGGGTGAATTGTGTACAAAATAGTGTGTATGTCTCTAAAAATGTGAACATGACAGAAAATGAAAGAGGCAAATCAATCTATCCCTACTTCAGTGCTTTCTGTTCCATGTTTTGTTTTTGTTTGTTTATTTTTTAAGGGATGGATGTTGTTGCTGTTGCTGGTGGTGGTTCCTCCAAATACCATAATTCTCTATTCTGGGAGTTCTTCCTAACTTGCACACAGACATATAAATGTGTCTTACATATAACTCACGTGGGAAAAAGGCCTAAACTGGATGGCTTTGAGTCTTAGTTAAGTCTAGTTCTTCCTAGTTTCCTGTTCAGAAAGCTCACAGCTAGCACCGGGATGGAAGCAAGAAGCTTAGGTGGAATTATGGGAGTCATAGTCCAAGAAATCAAAAATACCATCCTTATTGATTTTGCCATGCCTTCTTTCCTCTTGGGTCCTTTCGGGGAGAAAGCCAGGATAGAAATCTTTTAAATAAATAAATAAAATTGATCCCCATTTCCTCCTCTTTTCCTAACCTGTCCACTTCCATGACGACTCTTACCCATTGGCCTTAGACGTTCAGTTGTCTTATCTCTGAAAGTGCTGGTTGTGGAAATGCTGCTGTTTTGGACTATAACTCACACATTTTCCCAACCAACTTGGCCAGTGGGAATTGTAGTCCGAACAATAGCACTTTCCGGCTCTGATTACGGTAGGCTCCTGCTGCCTAAGCCAGTTCCATTATTCTTTTCTGAGGCTGCCAGTTGGCCTAATTCATTGTCTAATACATGTTCTGTTTACTTATGTTGTGGGCATAATCCTCTTCCATTACAAGCTGTTTTGTGTCATCTTAATCCTGCCGACTTGCACTTGGCCCCCCGGAAGATGCTGCACAATTTAGATGAAGTACAGGCTTTCCATCAGCAACGTATGTGTTGATTCAACTGGCTTCTCCGTTTGTTATTTCATGGAAGTACACTTATTGGTAGGAAATTAAGGAGGTGGCACAGTGTCGTGGTTGCCAATGTAACAGAGGCATGGAAGTCTGAATATAGGGTAGCTTTCTTTCTCCTCAGATCTTTTTTTTAAAGGAAAAGGCATAGTAGAGTAGTCTTAGAATTAGGTTTTTCACAGTTCCTGCTGAGCTTTCTTGACACTCTCCTCTCTGACACACACAGACATAGACACAGACTCACATTTAAAGTGGCACAGATAGAGAATCCAGACAGGCAAAATATAGATTTATCTGTGGAGCGTGATATGTAGATGTACCGAAGGTAAATTGAAACTGGTTACAACCTTGGGGTCCCAAAGCCGCCAAAGGTTTTATGGCTGAAATTCAGCAGTTGGGTAGCCTTGAAGAAGTGAAAATGGTTCTGGTGCTGGAATCATAAAATGCAAGAAACTTAGAGTCTGTAGAAGTGTGTGTGTGTGTGTGTGTGTGTGTGTGTGTGTGTGTGTGTGTGTGCCTCCCTCCCTCCCTCCCTCCCTCCCTCTCTCTCTCTCTCTCTCTCTCTCTGTCTCTCTCTCTCACACACACTCACACACACAGTGGTGGTAGACAATTCTTTGCCATAGAGTGCAGTTTTCCTCACTTTCATCAGCCGAATCAACCCTGGCAATCAATGGGGTGACAGATGTCGCAGCCAGATCGCCCTCACATCCGTAGGTAGGAACCTGATTCTGTTGTACATATTCTGACTCGATGTCCCGGCCATCATATTAATCGACAACAATTAATTGGCTCCATTATTTCCAAATTATCAACAACCCCTGAGACTATTACTGCTACTCTCTTGGCAGACAAAGATAAAAGCGTGACAGAGCTAGTAGCCAAATATTTATTACTAGTTTCTCAAAAGAGTAGCCCTGCTTCCCTTTAAGTTTGGTTTATGGTAACCCCAGATTAATGTGGTCGCTATTTAGGCACTGAGAGGTTTGCCTATTGTAACAATTTTAACGACTATTTATGCCAATAAAGGTGACTTTGACTTTGACTGACTCCTCACTTTCACGTCTTGTGTTCAGTGTACTTTGCTTTGTGATTAGAGATGGGCACGACTCAGAAAAAAAGTTTCGTTTTCGTTTTCGTTTTCGGCTAGGGTCTGAGTCGTTTCGTTTCCGTTTTCGTGACCTAATTTCAAAATTTTTCGTTTTCATTTCGTTACGTAACGAAAACGAAAAAACGAAAACGAAAACGAAAAATTTTTCGTTTCTCCCCATTTAGCTCAATTGAGTGCTTTTCCAGTAACGAAAAACGAAAATTGGCTCGAAATTAGTCGTTTCGTTTCCGTTTTCGGTCCAGGTTGGTGCCGATTTTTGTTTTCGTTTCGTTTCCGTAACAAAAACGAAAAACGAAAACGAAAGCGAAAATACCGCTAAGTCGTGCCCATCTCTATTTGTGATTGGTCAACAGAACGGGAACGTGGCTTTAATTTGTGTGTTAGACAACTGGGGCATGTCTCTGAAGAAATCTCACTGAAATGAGGCCAATGGGTTAGCCACACTCCCGGTGAGATAGGGTGATCTGTTTGTATTTTTGCTGGCCTGTGACCCTGTAGTTTGGGGATCCCAAGCTTTGTTCTGCCCTTGGCCCAGGATAAATAAAGGTTTGACTAGAACAGAACCCAACAGAACTCAACGTAGTACCTCTGACATGAACGAGGCCCTGTTTAGAATAGTAGTCCCCAACCTGGGGTCATCAAGCCCATGGTTCTTGTCATACCAGAAGTAAGGTCTACAGATGAGGTTCTGGCATGGCATGAGTGGAGGAAAGCCTTCTTTTTGACTAAAATTCCCCTAGCTCCCATATCTGGGGCATTCTGGGGGTGACAGTCCAAAAAATAAACAATAAAAAAGAGCAGCGTTTCCTGGCACTGTATTCTGAAGGGAAGGGAGAAAAGTGGCTTCCCCGGTCTCACTGTTAATAGCTCATCCCGTTGGACAACACTGTCTCCGCTCATCCAGATGCAGTTAAAAGGGAGAGAGAGAGAGCCAAATGTCCAGGCTGATGGGCATCCTTTGTGTAAGCCCTTTTAAGCTGGCTTGAAGCAAACAGTGCTGACTAGTAGTTTTCCCCTTTTGCTAGACCTTTCTCCCTCTGTTTCTCTCATTTTTGTAAGGCTTTCATCTTCTGTGCTATTGTCCTGTGTGCTTTGTGAGATGAAAATGGGGGAGATTTATTTTTACTTTCATTTTTGGTTCCCACTGAACTGAAAGTTCTGAGAAAGGGGGATAGAGAGAAGAGGTTGGTACTCTCAACTGCCCTAGCCTTTCCTGGATAATCAGAATCATAGAATCATAGAGTTGGAAAAGACTTCAAGGGTCATCCAGTCCAACCTGCTGCCATGCAGGAACCCCCATCACAATATTTCCGAGAGGTGGCCATCCAGCCTCTGCTTAAAAACCTCCAAAGAAGGAGAGTCCACCACCCTCCTTTGTGGCAGCATATTCCACTGCCGAGCAGCTCTAACCGTCAGGAAGTTCTTCCGAATGTTCTAATGGAATCTCTTTTCCTGTAGTTTGAAACCATTGCCCCGAGTCCTAATCGCTGAAGCCATGGAAAACAAACCTGTTCCCTCTTTAGCACTGTGTTCATTTGCAACTGGAAGCAAAAGTATGTGATTTAGGGATGGGCACAAAAGGAAAATGAAATGCTGTTTTGTTGCATCATTATGTAATGAAACCACTATTCAGCCAAGCTCGTGTAGCATATTTGGTTTTGCAAAAACATTCATTCAAACTGTGCTGTATTTTATAGTTTTGATAATTTTATTGTTTTATAGTTTTAATACATTGTTGTACACCGCCCAGAGACCTCTTGGTAGTGGGCGGCTAAAAAATAATTGTAAACAAATTAATTAATTAAATTAAATTAATGTCCACTGTGTACTAGGCATACTTGGTAGCCTTCGGGAAACTATCCTGAGTTTCACTGCATATACCAGAAAGGCAGGTGTAATCCTTGTGTGAAATTTTTAAAAAACCCACACCTGTTCTTAATATACTAGTTTTTTCTAATAAAGATATCACTTGTCCTTTTTTGGATAGACTGTAATACAGGCATGTTCAAACTTCAGCCCTCCAGATGTTTTGGACCACAACTCCCACAGTCCTTTGCCATTGGAAATACAAGCTTGGAATTCTAGGAGTTGTGGTCCAAAACATCAGGAGGGCTGAAGTTTAGACATGCCTGCTGTAATATTTTTGATAGAGTTTTGCTGAGGTGTGCTGGGAAAGGGAAACTTGTTCCAGTTCTGCTTGTGACTTTACACTTCACGCAGCCTCAGGCTTTGGGGGATGACAGAAGGAGTAGAGCAGGCAGGGAAGCAGCAGTGGTGAGTGGAGGTGGTAGAGGAGGAGGGGCCGAAGGACAAAAACGCAAGGCGATCCCCAGAAGGTTAAAAAAAGAGAAGGGGGAATGAGAAATGGGACTATCTCTGCTAAATGGAAGCAACTGGAACATTTGGTTTGGCTAGTCCATGCAAGGTTGCAGGAAAATAAATCTTGTTTAATCCACCCAAAGATGCTAATCCAGTAAAAGGCGTCACCTCCCAATCCAGCTTGTTTCTCATAACAGACGCAGGAGCTTAACAGACTCAAGCCCAGTTTGTACATGGCACGCTTTAAAATCCAGTGCTTAAAAAGAGAATTCTGCTCCTTTTAATAAGGGGAAAGCCTTGAAACAGCATGGAGTGGCAGGACTTCTGGGTCTGGGGTGGATGGGTCTACCCTTCCTAAGAAGTCAATTAGGAAAATACAATGGACTTTTCCATTAGCGGTCTAGAGCTCTGCTCCATTGTAAAGTACAGCAGGGTCGCCTAATGGGAATAGAATGGAATAGAATGCTTAGAGGGTGGGACATGATTGTTTATCTGGGTATCTGTCACCCTTTCAATAATACCAGAGGAAGGGGATCCATATATAAAGCTTGAACGGTTCCAGGATCTGAAAGCCATTCACCTTTCATATAAACTAGAAGGTGAGGATCCTTCCATTAAGAAATCTAATATTTCCCCCCTGCTATCTAATATTTTCCCCAATCTAATATTTTTCTTAATTTTCTTTTCTTTTCTGATGCCTGATTTGCTAGCACAGATAAAAACACTACCTCTTCTAAAAAGCCACCATTAGTTTATTTATTTATTTATTTATTTATTTATTTATTTATTTATTTATTT